>JAPFBL010001928.1:6507500-6947500 GCA_026182355.1 Hermatobates lingyangjiaoensis
ATAGTTCCAAAAAAAGTTTTAAAGGGCTTATCATAATTTTTTATCTTTACAATTTATAAACTTAAAAGAATTATAATAAAATATATATCTTCCTCCTCCTACTTTTAGTATAATGATTCTACAATATTTAAGTAATATTGGAACCATCTGAGCGCTTTGTCCCACAGAAAAGGACGTTAACCGTCGGTCCCGAGCCTATATAGTAATTGCTTACAGTATTCTTGTTAATTTATTATGTTCTTATAATGTCTTTCTAATAAAACAAAATAATTTGATGCTATAATTAACAAACTAAATTCTATTGCAACTAATGGATTACTTAATCACATTGAAATAAATAGATTACTGAAATGCATTGTTTATTGTCTCTACTAATGGTTTATTTATAGCAAAATTAAGTGTAAACGAATCCGAATTTTTTTACTTTATTATTACTACTTAGTTTACTATGATCCCTTAAAATATAAACGATATTTAATAATTTGAAGTTATAGTTAAATAATTATTTTTCATTCAAATTTAAATATATTATTGAAATATAAAAAATTAACGCAGTATAACTCACATTTTCTCCTCACTCCTTATTTGAATACAACATTTTTCAATGTATTGACCGATATTTTATTCACAATGTTTTTAAAAAAAATGATTATAAATAATTTTTTATCAACAATTACCTTTTACGATATTTTTGTTGATTACTTTTTATTTTATAATAATTTAGCAAGGATCAAGCAATATAAAAAAGTAATATAATATAAAAATATACTCTTTCAATGAGACAGATATCAACAAAACATATTTATAACTTATAAATATAATTTTTTTAATAATTTAGCATTTTATTGCCATTTTTTTTTTAATTTTTTTTTCGGTTGAATAGAGAGATTCTTCTCAGTCACTTTATGACTCATACCTTCTCAATTACATACAATTTCCAAGAAATAAAATTCAGGATGTTAATTGCAAAGTTATTCATTATTCTCTGGAGAAAATGAAATTTCAACGAATATTTCCCGTTTTTAATATTATTGAAAAGTAATACATAACAAGAAACATACATATAGAGCATCCCCATTGCTTATTTCTTTTCACCAAGCACATATTTCTAATATATTTAGTTCTTTTAATCTATATATTTAGAATTAATCAAGCATCTACATATATAGTATAGTAAATGATCAAACCACAATAAGAAAATGGGAAAACAAGACAAAGATCTTTCAACAGTAACAAGCAGTCTTCGTCAGAGTCAAAAACCCAACTGAAACACTAGATACAGAGAACATCTGGTGAGGGGTTCTCTGCATCTAGTGTTTCAGTTGGGTTTTTGACTCTGACGAAGACCGCTTGTTACGGTTGAAAGATCTTAGTTTTGTTTTCCCATTTTCTTATTGTGGTTTGATCATTGATTGTTATTTCACGTGTTTATGTGAAATCTTTTTATAGTATAGTAAAAAACACAGTAAATGTGCTCTGAGACCTTCCAAATGTATATCATCAGAGAGGAACTAAACAACAGAGGGTTACAGCTTTGTTACAAAAAAAAATATGAGGAGATAATATAAACATATGTTAAAATATAAAAAAATTTAAAATTACAAGCTAAAAAGAAAAACAATAAAGAAAAAAACCAAACATTATAAAGGGGAAAAATCTAGATACCAAGTGGAGAATCATTAGTTCGATTAGAGCTCATACTGTTAGGTTTTAAAATATTAGAGGTTCAATTTGTTTGACTATACCCTCAACTAAAACATTATCAAATTTAATAATAATTTTGATAAGGGCTGCTGTTGATAAGGTTTACAAAACTATATTTGATCACGGCACTTTCCATAAAGTTCCTTTCAATGTCTGAAGCTAGAAACATCAGTTCCTTGGCATTTACCCATTTCGTTGAGTGGCTCTTGCTTTTTTATATGTTGAAACAATGTACTAGACTCTTCCTATCTTCTAATGGCATATTTATGCTGCTTGCATGCTTTTACCTGTTTGACCAACATATGTTGAGCTACAATCGTCACAAGGTATATTATAAACAACCTTCTTTCTCTTTGTTATGATTGCTGACCAGTCTGCTGTATAAACAGAATAAACAGTTGAGCTCTTATGACCTCAGAGCACATTTTCTGTGTTTTCTACTTTTTCCTTGTGGCTTATACTTTCATTAGTTTTCATCACATGTTTATTGTGATTATTTAGTATATATTATAGTAAATAACTTACAAAACTAATATAATAAGTTTTAAATAATTTAAAAATTTAATATAATATAATTAATATTTATATTTATTAATATAAATCTACTGCTTTTTCCATTTTTAAACCCTAATTAAACAACACATTAATAAATAATATTTTTTTGGACGCAGGTTTGCAAATATTAGCGTTTCTTTTATGGTTTTCTATTATAGAATTGATGTTACATTTGTAGTGATTGAAAAATATTTATTGCAAAAATATTTTACCAATATTATTTTTTAATTTTATAAATATTAAAAAAAAAAAAGAATATTTATTATGTGAAATTGTATATTGTGTGGTCATTAATTTAGTAAGTGGGTAATTATCGTAATTATTTAACTGCATTTGTTTCTCTACCTGTAATACAGATGTTCTAGTAAGTCATTTGTTTTGATTTTCTTTTATCGTTTAATTAGTTTTATTGTCATTTGTTTTGATTGGAAGTTGTTCAACTCTTTTGTTTACTGTTTTTTATCTCACCTGTTTAAATTAACAATTATGAACCCTCTTTTGTTGAAGCAGTATGATTTTCATTTCTTTTCACTGGCATTTGTTAAACCTATTTTTTTTTAAATTATTTTAATCGTCTTTTGTTGTTTGATATAAATAAATGAGTTCCAACATTTCAATAAATTAAAACAAATGAATTGTTATTATATGATGACAAATCTTTGACAGAATCAAAAATTTGATTATACTTGGTATTCCCAAATATCATTAGAAATTATAGAATAGTAGAAAATACTATTATTAGTGTAGTGTTAAACAAATGCTTCTGTATACACCACATTAGATGTCTGTCCTTCAGGTTCATGGAAGAACAAACAGTTAGAACCTCTGACTCTTGAGCAAGCAAACTACAGTTGACCATGTGAGGAAAACTTGGTCTCATTCACTTCAATTCCTGCGTTAGATAAAGTTTCCCCTTGCAACTTAGTTAACGTCTTAGTGAAACAGAATCCAACTGCACTTTGCAATCAGTAAACAATCACTGCAATGAAAACAGATTTCTCATTTAAATTCATATTGCAATTATATTGCAATTTCATTGCAATGAAAACAGTGTCTCGGAATCAATGGTATGCGTGGTATATACACAGACTCCCCAATACCACACCCAGGGATAATGGCCGCCTCTATGGCATATCTGTGCAGAGCACGAACTCAGAGTCGTGCCTGTTGCACAGTTTTGGGGCACTCACGTTCGTAACATAAAATTTGTTACTGCTACTAAATTGCAGCATGATTGGTGCTCCTACTTTAACTTTTTACTCATGAGCAGGCAGTCCAGGAAAAATAAATTTAGAGTCAAGAAATTCAGTTAAATAATGTACTGCTTCCTTATCACTAATCACACTCTTTACTGACTTGTAAGTTCTTTCCTCGGCATGATATAGCGTAAGAACTTGTTTGTTGATTTTTTCTGCCTGTTCATATTAAGGGCTGAGAATTTCTCGTTCACAAAACTATTTATTCTTAATAGATAGTACATCCCCGACTCTGGGAAACACCTTTTCAATGATGTGAAATAGGCACTATATACATATGGTCAAATGAAATTAAAATCAACTAACAATACCTACTTGCCACACCTGTGTATTTTCTTAATAAACAACTCTGTGAAGTTAGCAAAATACATCTTAAAGCCCCATAACTTCACTTCTGTACTGAATTATCAATCTATTTAGAGCCTATATTTTAAGTTAGGCATACACACATCTAGAGTCAAAGTTTCACCTCGTTATGTCTCATGGTGGCTGAGTTTACTTGTGAGTTTTTGCTTTAAACGTCCATAACTTCACTTCAACGTTGAATTTCGAATCAATTTAGAGCCTATATTTTAAGTTAGAGATACAGAAATCTCAAATCTCTTACGACCGTCCCGGACGGCAAAAATGATTGCTACTCCACTGGTACTAATAGTAATTTGGTAGAACAAAGGGTAGATTTGGGGTTAAGATACATGATCTAATAAATCATCTCTCACAACAAAACATTACACTTGTAAATGTTTTACAAGTTAACAATAAAGGTTTTATTGTCTTAACTCAGACAATGTATTTTGTTGCATGACTTTTCAAGTTTAAATCATTCAATTTGAAGAGACTCTAAGATATTTGCATACATCTGAGAGTTCTAGTTATTGAATATTGAACGAAAAGTGCGTTGAGACCTATTTTCCTTCTGTTTGAAGAAGGTATAATTGGCGTTTTAACCGTATTTAAAATAACCTACCCCAGTCTTGATAACTGATATCATATAGCATTGTGACAAACATGATTACATAGAAGTATTTAAAAAAACTTACTTCCACATTATTAATGATACTATTAAAATATCTGAGAGTTTCAATATTAAAGATACCTCTAAATTTATTGTAATAATATTTTTGTATTGATATTTCTTCTCGGCCACTGATTTTTCAAGTTCACAGAAGGGGTTCTTAAAGATTTTGATCAATCAGGAGTTGAATTTTTATTGACCAAAATCCTCGAGAACCCCTTCTGAGAACTTGAATAATATTTTTGGTTTAATGTATCACACCAACAGCATTGTTTTGTCTACTATGTTGAAATGTTGGAACTAATTTAAAATTAAGTTATTACTAAAGTCTATCTGACAACATCAAGTATATCTTTAAGGATGGTTTGCAAGATTAGCCTAAACAGTAATACACATACGAGTATAATATGATAGTTTCTTCTTAAAATAATTTAAACTAAATTTAAGTTTAAAAGCGTGGATAAATCAATTTAATTAAACTTTTAATAGATAAAATGTAAGTAGAGTTCTAATATAATGCTATTTACCAGTGTATTTCTATTTTCATAATCTATATAAATAAAATAATGATTTTGTCTGTACATTGCTTAGAACTGACTCAATTCAAGTTTTCTTTACGTTTCATACATTAGAGAAACCGAATCCACCCTTAGAAAAATTTTTGTCGGTTTGTCCCCAAAATTTGGTCACAAGTAAACTCAGCTACCATAAGACATATCAAGCTGAAACTTTTACAGTAGATTTTTGTGTATGTCTAACTTAAAATATAGGCTCTGAATGGATTGAAAATTCAACGTAGAAGTGAAGTTATGTACTTTTAAGCTATATTTTGTTAACTTCACAGACATGTTTATTTTAAAAATATATAGGTGTAGCAAGTAGGTATTGTTAGTTGAATTTAATTTCATTTGCGTATATGAATATATTGCGTATTTGAGATCATTGAAAAGGTGTTTCCCAGAGTTCAAGATGTACTATCTATTCAGAATACATAGCTTTTGTGAACGAGCAATACCATTGATTCTGAGTCACTATCAGTTTCTGTTTAAACAATTGCAAAGTCCCGTCAGAGTCTGTTTAGCAATGACGTTAACTAAGTCGCAAAGGGAAACTATCTACCGCAGGAATTGAAATGAGCGAGACCAAGTTTTTCTCACATGGTCAACTGTAGTAGTTTTGCTTTTCTCAAGAGTCAGAGGTTCCAACTCTTTGTTCTTAAAGGACAGACAGCTAATGTAGTGCACACATAGGCATTTGCTTAACACTGTACTAATTATGGTATTTTCTACTATTCTATAACTTCTAATGATATTTTGGAATACCAAATATAATTTTTTTATTCTACCAAAGACGGGTACGTTTGCTAGTCAAGAATAAATAAAACATAATGAGTAAACATTTTTAAGATACCGTTTACTAATTATGGGTTCAAGGGGTAGTCAGTAGAGTCTAACATTATGCTGTTTACCAATATATATATTTTTTTTACATAATTATGAATAAATAAAACATTTTAACGTTTAAACATTTCTAAGATACTGCTTACTAATTATGGGTTCAAAGGTTAATCACTTTCAATCTGTAATGATATAAATTGTAGGGTTGTGCTTGATGAAAACGCTGTTACTATACAAGGTTGAAGGTTTGTTTTGGTTATACTAAGAGAAGGTTGGGAGGATTTTGAAGTTGGGTGATAAAGATTGAGAGTATTAAGCAAAAGAAGGAGGACGAAGGGGGTTGTGGTGATGATGAATATTTACGGTTGATGATTTCAACCCAAGTGATGATATCTCTGATGGATATAAAGAGTGCTTCACCGTATTGGTCTTTAGTGCATACTTCATTTTTGGGGTTTGTATCAACGGTTAGAAGAATTGCAGCCATGTGATCACTACAGATAACGCAAGCTCCAACATCTGCGGCACAAAAACCTTCAGAAGTATTATATAGTTGCGTAAATTCAACATCATAAACATTTTTCAAGCTCATTCTAGCATTTTCACTGGTTTCATGATCCATGGTTAAATAGTGTGAATAGTGAAAAGGTTCGTGCGGGTTTTGCGCTCCATAGCCGACAATAAAACAAGATTCGTCATATTGTATACGAAGTTTGACTGGTTTTGGGAGAAGTTTTAACCGAGTGACGAGAATAACCAAGGTTGTCTCTCTTGTGTAAGAAGGAAACAGTTCTATCTTTGTGATGCCATACTCATCATAGTCGTAAGCAAGGTCGGAGTAGTATTGTCGAACGGCTATCACTTCTGGCTTAAATTGACCAACGCACGAAGAAACAGTCAACACTGTATAATTACCAACAACGGTTCCAGTACAATAGGTGAGGTCATTACCTTTGGGTACCTCTGTCACTACAAGTAACACATATGCAAAATGACCTGCTGATTGATTCACTTGTCCATACATATCCCAAAGTATCACTAACTCAAATCACCTGTTTGCAAAAAAACATTCTTGCCAAAAAAGACAGGTCCAGTACGATTAAATACTCTGCTTATTAACCACAAATGTTTTCTCATTCCTTAAGTAAAATGGAATTGACAGCTAACCATAACCTATGGAAACAATGAAGGAGTACTTAACTAAAACTTTAATTATTATAAAGCTTATCTTGCTAGCCAACAAACTCGTAAAAAAACCCCCCTATTCTAATAAACTTGAGTGACGTAAAATTTACTCCCGATGTAGAATCAACCTTATAATATGACTTACCTATTGCTGACATGGGTGCAAAATAATAAATGAGATATACTTTCAGACCCTAGAATAGCACTAATAAGTAAAAGTCAAAAAGTGAGGGTACTAGGAACATTTTAATGGATATTAATTTAAAAGCGTTCTAGAATTTTTTTTTGTTTTTTATTCAACGCTTGCTGGTGCTTTCACCTGTTAGTGTGCTTTCCGTGGGATGGAACTTTGACTAACCATTTTAATAAAGGACACAGCAATATCACCGGGTTAATTATAGGAAAAATAATGAGAATCCTAGATTTTGCCTAACTTGACTATATTTTAGAATAGGGAGATTTAATGAGTACCAGACATCGTATAGGGCAGTGTTTCCCAAAGTGGGCGGTACCGCCCCCCCCTGGAGGCGGTGCTTTGATACCGGGGGGGGGGGGGGGGGATGCAAAAAGGAGCGGGGATTCTATTTCCAAAAATTGAAAATGTTCATGCAATATAATTTCTAAATTTAAGTGAAAACACGACATTAAACCTTAAACTTCTAGGAAACAGTTTCTTAAAATTATTTGTTTTGATAATTCATTTTTATGTTAAAAGTATATTCTCACCTAAGTTTCTTTTATTGTGTATTAATTTCTTTGCATAATTATGCTATGAAACAATACATCTATTGGATTCTACATAAATATTCGATTAGGTATTATTTTAATTTAATTATTAAAATGTTGCTCATTTGGTTATTTAGTCTAGGAATCTCATTATTATTGAAGGGTGTTGAGTTATAGGTTTATGGACCCAGGGGGGGTGGGGGGGGTCACTAGAAAAAGTTTGGGAAACACTGGTATAGGGGATGTTTTGTTCATACCCCCCCTCCCTCCTCCCCCGAGTAAAGAAATCAAGGCCACAGTGAGAATTGAACCCATGATCTAACAGTTCAAAGGCAAGAACGCAAACCACTAGGCTACCTTGGCCCTTGAATTCTAACATAAACCGTTTAACTTACCCACAATATTCCTTCTTGGGATCGATGTAATCACGTCTAATACCAACTATTGCAATAACAAACAATCGAATAAAATTTATTTTATTCGTAATATACAGTATTCAGTATTCCTTCTTCTCCGATTCTTCTTTATATAATACTAAAAGTACTATATTATTTGTTACCCAACTAGAAATACTATATTAACGATCGTAAGCCTGTATTTTTTTGTTTATTGTTTAAACCGATACCCTAGCGGGTAATAACGTCAGCTGCTTACCGGCTTTTTTTTTGTATAGGTGATTTTACGAATTCTATATTTTAGTCCTAAATTTTGCCTAACTCAAGTGCAGTTCGAGTTGGGATCTTTAATGAGTACCTGACGTCGTACAGGCTTTGGACCGACAGCTTAACGTCCTCTCCAAGGGACGACGCACTCAGATTTATTGACCTCTCACATGAGTAAAATTGAGGGCCAGGTGGGGATCGAACACCGGACTACCAGCCCAGAGGTGAGTACGTTAACCACTGAGCTAACCTGGCCCCTATGCCTGTATTAATTAATTAGAGAATTTCCTACAGTTGTCTCTATACCACTTCTTGCTTTTGATAACATGTTGTGAAGAGGGTAAGTGATATGGAGGGTGGGAGGAGGAGGAGAGGGGAGAGAAGAGAAGAGAGAGAGAGGGAGAGAGAGAGAGAGGGAGAGAGAGAGAGAGAGGGAGAGAAAGAAGAGAGAGGGAGAGAGAGGGGGTGAGGAAGAGAGAGGGAGAGAGAGAGAGAGTGGGGGAGAGGGAGAGAGGGGGAGAAAGATAGAGAGAGGGGGGAGAGGGAGAGAGAGAGGAAGGAGTGGGAGAGAGAGGGGGGGAGAGAGAGGGGGGAGAGAAGAGAGACAGAGAGAGAGAGGGAGAGAAAAGGGGAGAGAGAGGGAGGGAGAGGGGGAGAGAGAGAGGGAGGGGGGAGAGGGAGAGAGAGAGAGGAGAGAGACAGAGAGAGAGGCTGTTAGAGGTGTAGAGAGTTATGGGAGTTATGAGTTATGATTAGAGTTATATCAGTACTAATATTACAATACTACATTACAATGAATAATTCAAAATACACACAATAATAAAGTATATTTGAAAACTGAAAAGAAATAGTAGTTTTATAAGATTAATCAGTGTCTGTATCCATAGATTCATCATTTCTTGTTTTGCTTATAATCTTCCGAAAGGTCCGTCTAACCTCTTTTGCTGAAATATCTGACTCTGTTTCAGTAGTGGTCTGTTCCCCACTGTTACTCTCTAAAAGAGATATTATACCATCCCTTCTCTTTTGTTTCAATTTCGGAGTTTTCAGTAGTACACCAAATATTGGGAATCTTTGAAAAACTTGGAATTGTTTTACTATATTCTGAGATGGGTCTTCAGGAGTCATATTTCTGTATGAAATTAATTTTCTCTCATAAAGGTCTGTTTCATCAGCTAAATTAGTATCAGGTTCAGAGAAAATTTGTTTAGATGGACCAGGTTGTGGAGATAGAGATTGTATTAACCGATTATCTGTTTCTTCAGATCTACTACTTACATAATTTTCTGTTTTATGCAAGTGTAGAGCGTTATTATTGTGTTCATCAATTTCAGAAGGAGACCTTGTGGTAACAGGAATAACTTTCGCAAGATTATGTGCACCTCTATCAATTGGTATTACATGTGGTAATTGGTGTCTCACGTCTCGGTTATAAATAGTATCTTCAGCAACAGCAGGATGTTTCTCCATTACAACTTCATCTTCATATGTAAGATAAACTCCAGCATCCATTGATCTTGTGTGTCTCTGATCTACATGTTCTTTCCAATCAGGACTGTGAGGAGTGTCATGGGATCTAGTTGTGTGATCTATAGGCATTTCTTGGAACTGATGAGGATGTCTTCTGTGATAATCAGTCTGAGAAGAAGATTTTTGAATGGTATTCTCCCCTTCATATCTAGGATATGCTCCAGCATCCATTGATATTGTGTGCCTCTGAACTACATCTTCTTTCCAATCTGGACTGTGAGAAGTGTCATGGGATCTAGTTGTGTGATCTATAGGCATTTCTTCGAACAGATGAGGATGTCTTCTGTGATAATCAGTCTGAGAAGAAGATTTCTGAATGGTATTCTCCCCTTCATATCTAGGACATGCTCCAGCATCCATTGATCTTCTGTGCCTCTGAACTACATCTTCTTTCCAATCTGGACTGTGAGGAGTGTCATGGGATCTAGTTGTGTGATCAATAGGCATTTCTTGGAACTGATGAGGATGTCTTCTGTGATAATCAGTCTGAGAAGAAGATTTTTGAATGGTATTCTCCCCTTCATATCTAGGATATGCTCCAGCATCCATTGATCTTGTGTGCCTCTGAACAACATCTTCTTTCCAATCAGGACTGTGAGGAGTGTCATGGGATCTAGTTGTGTGATCTATAGGCATTTCTTGGAACTGATGGGGAAGTCTTCTGTGATAATCAGTCTCAGAAGAAGATTTTTGAATGATATTCTCCCCTTCATATCTAGGATATGCTCCAGCATCCATTGATCTTCTGTGCCTATGAACTACATCTTCTTTCCAATCAGGACTATGAGGAGTGTCTTGAGATCTAGTTGCGTGATCTATAAGCATTTCTTGGAACTGATGAGGATGTCTTCTGTGATAATCAGTCTGAGAAGAAGATTTTTGAATGGTATTCTCCCCTTCATATCTAGGATATGCTCCAGCATCCATTGATATTGTGTGCCTCTGAACTACATCTTCTTTCCAATCTGGACTGTGAGGAGTGTCATGGGATCTAGTTGTGTGATCTATAGGCATTTCTTGGAACTGATGAGGATGTCTTCTGTGATAATCAGTCTGAGAAGAAGATTTTTGAATGGTATTCTCCCCTTCATATCTAGGATATGCTCCAGCATCCATTGATATTGTGTGCCTCTGAACTACATCTTCTTTCCAATCTGGACTGTGAGGAGTGTCATGGGATCTAGTTGTGTGATCAATAGGCATTTCTTGGAACTGATGAGGATGTCTTCTGTGATAATCAGTCTGAGAAGAAGATTTTTGAATGGTATTCTCCCCTTCATATCTAGGATATGCTCCAGCATCCATTGATATTGTGTGCCTCTGAACTACATCTTCTTTCCAATCTGGACTGTGAGGAGTGTCATGGGATCTAGTTGTGTGATCTATAGGCATTTCTTCGAACAGATGAGGATGTCTTCTGTGATAATCAGTCTGAGAAGAAGATTTTGAATGGTATTCTCCCCTTCATATCTAGGATATGCTCCAGCATCCATTGATCTTGTGTGCCTCTGAACTACATCTTCTTTCCAATCTGGACTGTGAGGAGTGTCATGGGATCTAGTTGTGTGATCAATAGGCATTTCTTGGAACTGATGAGGATGTCTTCTGTGATAATCAGTCTGAGAAGAAGATTTTTGAATGGTATTCTCCCCTTCATATCTAGGATATGCTCCAGCATCCATTGATCTTGTGTGCCTCTGAACTACATCTTCTTTCCAATCAGGACTATGAGGAGTGTCATGGGATCTAGTTGTGTGATCTATAGGCATTTCTTGGAACTGATGAGGATGTCTTCTGTGATAATCAGTCTGAGAAGAAGATTTTTGAATGGTATTCTCCCCTTCATATCTAGGATATGCTCCAGCATCCATTGATCTTGTGTGCCTCTGAACTACATCTTCTTTCCAATCTGGACTGTGAGGAGTGTCATGGGATCTAGTTGTGTGATCTATAGGCATTTCTTGGAACTGATGAGGATGTCTTCTGTGATAATCAGTCTGAGAAGAAGATTTCTGAATGGTATTCTCCCCTTCATATCTAGGATATGCTCCAGCATCCATTGATCTTCTGTGCCTCTGATCTACATCTTCTTTCCAATCTGGACTGTGAGGAATGTCATTGGATCTAGTTGTGTGATCTATAGGCATTTCTTGGAACTGATGAGGATGTCTTCTGTGATAATCAGTCTGAGAAGAAGATTTTTGAATGGTATTCTTCCCTTCATATCTAGGATATGCTCCAGCATCCATGGATCTTGTGTGACTCTGAACTACATCTTCTTTCCAATCTGGACTGTGAGGAGTGTCATGGGATCTAGTTGTGTGATCTATAGGCATTTCTTGGAACTGATGAGGATGTCTTCTGTGATAATCAGTCTGAGAAGAAGATTTTGAATGGTATTCTCTCCTTCATATCTAGGATATGCTCCAGCATCCATTGATCTTGTGTGCCTCTGAACTACATCTTCTTTCCAATCTGGACTGTGAGGAGTGTCATGGGATCTAGTTGTGTGATCTATAGGCATTTCTTGGAACTGATGAGGATGTCTTCTGTGATAATCAGTCTGAGAAGAAGATTTCTGAATGGTATTCTCTCCTGCATATCTAGGACATGCTCCAGCATCCATTGATATTGTGTGCCTCTGATCTACATCTTCTTTCCAATCAGGACTATGAGGATTTTCATGAGATCTTGTTGTGTGATGTTTAGGCATTTCATGGAATTGATGAATTTGCTTTTTTTGGACATCTATTTCTGATGATGTTTCTGTAACTATAGTCTCTCCTGCATATCTAGGATATGCTCCAGCATCCATTGATCTTGTGTGTCTCTGATCTACATGTGCTTTGCTATCTGGACTGAGAGGTGTGTCATGAGATCTAGTTGTATGATCTTTAGGCATTTCATGGAATTGATGAATTTGTTTTCTTAGGACATCTATTTCTGAAGATGTTTCTGTAACTATAGTCTCTCCTTCATATCTGGGATATGCTCCGTCATCCATTGATCTTGTGTGTCTCTGATCTAAATGTGCTTTCCTATCTGGACTTTGAGAAGTGTCATGAGACCTAGTTGTGTGATCTTTAGGCATTTCATGGAATTGATGAATTTGCTTTCTTTGGACATCTATTTCTGAAGATGTTTCTGAAACTATAGTCTCTCCTGCATATCTAGGATATGCTGCAGCATCCATTGATCTTGTGTGTCTCTGATCTACATGTGCTTTCCTATCTGGACTGTGAGGAGTGTCATGAGACCTCGTTGTGTGTTCTTTAGGCATTTCATGGAATTGATGAATTTGTTTTCTTTGGACATCTATTTCTGAAGATGTTTCTGTAACTATAGTCTCTCCTTCATATCTGGGATATGCTCCGGCATCCATTGATCTTGTGTGTCTCTGATCTAAATGTGCTTTCCTATCTGGACTTTGAGAAGTGTCATGAGACCTAGTTGTGTGATCTTTAGGCATTTCATGGAATTGATGAATTTGCTTTCTTTGGACATCTATTTCTGAAGATGTTTCTGTAACTATAGTCTCTCCTGCATATCTAGGATATGCTCCAGCATCCATTGATCTTGTGTGTCTCTGATCTACATGTGCTTTCCTATCTGGACTTTGAGGAGTGTCATGAGACCTAGTTGTGTGATCTTTAGGCATTTCATGGAATTGATGAATTTGCTTTCTTTGGACATCTATTTCTGAAGATGTATCTGAAAATATAGTCTCTCCTGCATATCTAGGATATGCTGCAGCATCCATTGATCTTGTGTGTCTCTGATCTACATGTGCTTTCCTATCTGGACTGTGAGGAGTGTCATGAGACCTCGTTGTGTGCTCTTTAGGCATTTCATGGAATTGATGAATTTGCTTTCTTTGGACATCTATTTCTGAAGATGTTTCTGTAACTATAGTCTCTCCTTCATATCTGGGATATGCTCCGGCATCCATTGATCTTGTGTGTCTTTGATCTACATGTGCTTTCCTATCTGTACTTTGAGGTGTGTCATGAGACCTAGTTGTGTGATCTTTAGGCATTTCATGGAATTGATGAATTTGCTTTCTTTGGACATCTATTTCTGAAGATGTTTCTGAAACTATAGTCTCTCCTTCATATCTAGGATATACTCCGGCATCCATTGATCTTGTGTGTCTTTGATCTACATGTGCTTTCCTATCTGGACTTTGAGGTGTGTCATGAGACCTAGTTGTGTGATCTTTAGGCATTTCATGGAATTGATGAATTTGCTTTCTTTGGACATCTATTTCTGAAGATGTTTCTGTAACTATAGTCTCTCCTTCATATCTGGGATATGCTCCGGCATCCATTGATCTTGTGTGTCTTTGATCTACATGTGCTTTCCTATCTGTACTTTGAGGTGTGTCATGAGACCTAGTTGTGTGATCTTTAGGCATTTCATGGAATTGATGAATTTGCTTTCTTTGGACAACTATTTCTGAAGATGTTTCTTTAACTATAGTCTCTCCTTCATATCTGGGATATGCTCCGCATCCATTGATCTTGTGTGTCTCTGATCACATGTGCTTTCCTATCTGGCTTGAGGTGTGTCATGAGATCTAGTTGTGTGATCTTTAGGAATTTCATGGAATTGATGAATTTGCTTTCTTTGGACATCTATTTCTGAAGATGTTTCTGTAACTATAGTCTCTCCTTCATATCTAGGATATGCTGCAGCATCCATTGATCTTGTGTGTCTCTGATCGACATGTTCTTTCCTATCTGGACTTTGAGGTGTGTCATGAGACCTAGTTGTGTGATCTTTAGGCATTTCATGGAATTGATGAATTGGTTTTCTTTGGACATCTATTTCAGAAGATGTTTCTGAAACTATAGTCTCTCCTTCATATCTAGGATATGCTGCAGCATCCATTGATCTTGTGTGTCTTTGATCTACATGTGCTTTCCTATCTGGACTGTGAGGAGTGTCATGAGACCTAGTTGTGTGATCTTTAGGCATTTCATGGAATTGATGAATTTGTTTTCCTTGGACATCTATTTCTGATGATGTTTCTGTAACTATAGTCTCTCCTTCATATCTAGGATATGCTCCGCATCCATTGATCTTGTGTGTCTCTGATCCACATGTGCTTTCCTATCTGGCTTGAGGTGTGTCATAAGACCTAGTTGTGTGATCTTTAGGCATTTCATGGAATTGATGAATTTGTTTTCCTTGGACATCTATTTCTGATGATGTTTCTGTAACTATAGTCTCTCCTTCATATCTAGGATATGCTCCGGCATCCATTGATCTTGTGTGTCTCTGATCCACATGTGCTTTCCTATCTGGCCTGAGAGGTGTGTCATGAGATCTAGTTGTGTGATCTTTAGGCATTTCATGGAATTGATGAATTTGCTTTCTTTGGACATCTATTTCTGAAGATGTTTCTGTAACTATAGTCTCTCCTTCATATCTGGGATATGCTCCGGCATCCATTGATCTTGTGTGCCTCTGATCCACATGTGCTTTCCTATCTGGCCTGAGAGGTGTGTCATGGGATCTAGTTGTGTGATCTTTAGGCATTTCATGGAATTGATGAATTTGCTTTCTTTGGACATCTATTTCTGAAGATGTTTCTGTAACTATAGTCTCTCCTTCATATCTGGGATATGCTCCGGCATCCATTGATCTTGTGTGTCTCTTGATCCACATGTGCTTTCCTATCTGGACCTGAGAGGTGTGTCATGGGACCTAGTTGTGTGATCTTTAGGCATTTCATGGAATTGATGAATTTGCTTTCTTTGGACAACTATTTCTGAAGATGTTTCTTTAACTATAGTCTCTCCTTCATATCTGGGATATGCTCCGGCATCCATTGATCTTGTGTGTCTCTGATCCACATGTGCTTTCCTATCTGGCCTGAGAGGTGTGTCATGAGATCTAGTTGTGTGATCTTTAGGCATTTCATGGAATTGATGAATTTGCTTTCTTTGGACATCTATTTCTGAAGATGTTTCTGTAACTATAGTCTCTCCTTCATATCTGGGATATGCTCCGGCATCCATTGATCTTGTGTGTCTCTGATCTAAATGTGCTTTCCTATCTGGACTGTGAGTAGTGTCATGAGACCTCGTTGTGTGATCTTTAGGCATTTCATGGAATTGATGAATTTGCTTTCTTTGGACATCTATTTCTGAAGATGTTTCTGTAACTATAGTCTCTCCTTCATATCTGGGATATGCTCCGGCATCCATTGATCTTGTGTGCTCTGATCCACATGTGCTTTCCTATCTGGACTGAGAGGTGTCATGGATCTAGTTGTGTGATCTTTAGGCATTTCATGGAATTGATGAATTTGCTTTCTTTGGACATCTATTTCTGAAGATGTTTCTGTAACTATAGTCTCTCCTTCATATCTGGATATGCTCGCATCCATTGATCTTGTGTGCTCTGATCACATGTGCTTTCCTATCTGGACTGTGAGGGTGTCATGGACCTAGTTGTGTGATCTTTAGGCATTTCATGGAATTGATGAATTTGCTTTCTTTTGGACATCTATTTCTGAAGATGTTTCTGTAACTATAGTCTCTCCTTCATATCTGGGATATGCTCCGGCATCCATTGATCTTGTGTGTCTTGATCTAATGTGCTTTCCTATCTGGACTTTGAGAGTGTCATGAGACCTAGTTGTGTGATCTTTAGGCATTTCATGGAATTGATGAATTTGCTTTCTTTGGACATCTATTTCTGAAGATGTTTCTGAAACTATAGGCTCTCCTGCATATCGAGGATATGCTGCTGCATCCATTGATCTTGTGTGTCTCTGATCTACATGTGCTTTCCTATCTCGACTTTGAGGAGTGTCATGAGACCTAGTTGTGTGATCTTTAGGCATTTCTCGGAATTGATGATTATGTTTTCCCTTGTGAACGCTTTCGGAACCATATCTTGTAGTAATATTGTGCTTTTCATGTTGAGGATATCCTCTAGCATCCATTGAGCTTGTACGCCTAGTATCTAAATCTTCTTTCCACTGTCGACTAGAACGAGTTTCTTCAGATTTAGTTTTGTGATGTTTTGGTGTTTTTTGGAATAGTAAAGCTTTAATTTCATCATCATCATCTTCATCGTCGTCTTCATGACGTTCATCATCATCAATAATCATTCCAGGAGGAAGTTTTGGACATACTTTTTTTTGAAATCTTTGTACATTAGTTTTGTGTTTATCCATTTCTTTTGGGGACTTTGCAGGCTTTTTCTTTCTCTTATCAATAGGATATACTCTATCATCAATTGATGTTATATGTTTAGAATCTATATGTTTCATTGGAATTGGCGTATGAGGAAATTCATCTGACCAGTTCCTAGAATACAAAGGAATTTTTTGTAATGATGGATCTTTTTTAGAAAGACATTGAAAAGGGTAACATTTTTTTCCATGAAGTTCACATTCTTTTCTTATATCCAATTCTATTGGCTTTCTATATTCATTACATGTTTTTGATATATATTTTATAGTCGGTTCTGTTGAATTCTCAGCTTCAGATGTACGTTTCATTTGTAAAGCTTGCTCATTATTAGATTGCACTTTATTTTTCCAAGTAGCTAACAGACATTTGAACTTATTATCTTCAAGTTTTGCCGATTTACTTTTCTTTGGTTCTACATCTGTTTTTAAATTGGTTGATATATGCGGATGCGCTGATATTGGTTTTTCTTGTCTGTTCCTGATTTTTCCTTGAATTGATTCAATGCATTTGTCAACACAGTAATCCATTATTTTAGAATCATTTGGATTCTTTTTAGAAACAGGTAATTTTTCAATCATATCACTAGCATCTTCTTTGGTACTCAAGTCCACACAAGCGGTAACTGGTTTTACTTCTAAATCATGTTTCGATTCCATACCTATGCATAATTCTTTCTTGTCTACCTGTGATCCTCCAGAAGGTAACACTGATTCGTATTTATCTTTTAGTTTTAAGAATGAATCCATCGGTTTCTTATCGAAATTAATATCGGTGTTTTCTTTTTTATAAATATCAGATTCAGGTTCTTTATTCTTTCTCTCATGAGTTGCTGACACATTCACAGATCCTCTTGCCAAAGGTTTTCCATCCTTGGTTTTTATATCTGAAAATGAAGAGTCATAAAAATTACCCTTTTCCTGGTATCCACCCCACGCTATTGCACCTCTATTATCAAAACCACTTTGTTCTTTTGACATTTTAACATCAATATTTGGAATTATTTTAGGAATAATCAAATTATCAATACTATAATTGGATTTTTCATCCAGTTTCATCCAAGATGAATCAGTCTTACCAGGATAACACTTTTTAATGGGTAATTTCATAAAAGCCTTCGATTTTAATCTCGCTCCTAGATGTAAAAGTTCTTCTCGATTTGGTTTTATATCTTTATTCATCTTAGATGTTATCTTAGCTATAGAAGAACAGGTTATGTGAGGAAATTTAAAACCTCCTTTGTACTGATCTTTTATACTAAAAAAGTTCATTGGTTTCTTTGGTTTTATTGTAACTTCTTTGTCATGTTTTGATTTAACACAAGAAATAGGAAGCTTCTTAGAAATAAGTAAGTTTTCAGGAATATTAACTGAATCTTCTGATGGAGTCAGTTCAGTGTAGGGAATCAGTGGTTTCTTTTCGTCTATATCAAATGACTCCGTCTGTGGTTTCATACTTATGTACGATTCCTTTTTCAAAGGTAAATAAATGTATGATCCTGAATCGTATTTAGCTTTTAGTTTTAAAAATGAATCACCCATAGATCTCTTATCAAAATCAATTTGTTTTTGTTTTCCCATGTCTATGTAAGTATCCATTTTATGAGGTAGTTTTGTATGGATTTCTGAGCCTGCTATGGGTTTCCTATCAAAATCAATTTGTTTTTGCTTTCCCATGTCTATGTAAGTATCCATTTTATGAGGTAGTTTTGTATAGATTTCTGTGCCCTTGACGGGTTCGCTGTGTTGAGGTAACATATTTAAATAAGTCCCAAGTTGTGATGACGATCCTTCCTTTTTGAAAGATTGTTTGATAGAATCCTTTCTAACTAATTTTGGCTTCATTTCTAAAATCATATCGTCACTTGGTTCCTTATCTGAAAGGATCTCAGATTTTATCCTACCCTTTCCTGTTGTTAAAGACTTTTCATAGTTATCAGAAACACGTTCTTTTTTTATATCCAAAACTTCTTCCTTTAGTTTCCTATCAGAATACAGTTGAGGTATTCTATTTGAATCTATATGTGAATAAGGCTCTGTTTTATGCATTAAAGGCACCATAGTATCCATGGGTTTGCTCTGTTCTCTCTTAGAAGGCTCCCGATACAATGGTTCCTGCTTCACATAATCTTTCTTATATAAAACGGAACCTAATTTAGGTATAAACCCTAATATTTTATCCTTCTTATTTTTCATACTTGACGGTGTTGCAGATTTTTGATCAGATTTCTGTTTTAATAGCCCACTTAAATAAGACTTCGCTTTTGGATAAGTAATTTCTTTAATCCCTTCTTGATCAATTCCTTTTAGTGCAGTATTTGCCAGTTTAGATGATGCTTCTTCAGGCTTCTTTAAGTTAGAACTTTCTTTTCCTTTAGGAAGCACAGCTTGAATTCCTACGTGTTTTATTGATTCAAGCAAAGGCTTACTGTATTTCTCTATTTCTTCCATATAGTGCCCTTCAGATATTCTCTTCTCTTCCTAAAACAATAATTCAGATTTGATTACAATCCATTATTTGATACACTATCATCAATGCTGTGTCACACCATTAATTATTAATTAAATAGTAACATTATTATCATTAATAATTTAATTTATAAAATAATTTTCAAAAATAACATTCAACTACTTATATTATATTAATTAAATGTAATGACCTTTTCATTTAACTTCTATTCAATAAAAAAAAAAATAAAAAATATTTTAATTATCCCTAAGTTCACAATCTTTACACAAAAATTAATACGAATGAAAAGTTCGTTGGTTTAACGCTCTTGAATATTTATTTGGACAAGACATGTTCGTTCTACTGAGTATAAAGAATCATGACTTTAAGTTGTAGTCTGATATTTCAAGCCAGTCCGTGAAAATATTCATAATATATATAACATACTATTATACTATACTATATATACTACTATACTGTACTGTACTACTATTTATATATATATATATATATATATATATATATATATATATATATATTCACTTGATAAACGGAAAGACGATCCAAACAGGACACAATAACACAATAACAGTTCAAAATTGAAGATGGGTAGTACACAAAGCAAAGAAACACGCTTACAAACTCGAATTTTCGGGCAATCCGTACAACGTGCTTGGTCTCCCTTTCTCTTTTCTCCTGAAGACGGATTACCCGAAAATTTAAGTTTGAAAATGTGTTTCTTTACTTTGTGTGTTACTTATCTTCAATTTTGAACTGTTATATATATTATATATATATATATATATAAATATATATATATACTTAATTTATATGTAATATAAAACGATTCCGTGACAGTAAAAAGGTTAAAATTAAAACCAGTATTACATGTGGACATATATAAAAACTATCATACTTCTTTTACTTATATCTTTTTTTCATGTGTTTTGATTAATCTGTTCTTCTTCTTTTTGAAATGAAAATTGTTTGTAAAAGTCATTTACAAAGATAGTAACTAAGAATAATTGTTTGTTTATACTTTCGTCTAAAAGATTCTAAATCTACTTACAGGTTCTTGGAAAATATCTTCCGTCACGTAACCTAATTCCATTTTTGGTTGTTCAGGTTTCACCTCAATCTGTTGATCCGCCATTAGTTTTGTCTTATCTGAAAATTTCACTATACTTAAAACAACTTAATGAGAAAGCAAAAAAAAATGTATAGTGCATTATTGATAATTGTCATTATCATAGATATATATATATGAGTACAATCAATGATCAAACCACAATATGAAATGGGAAAACAAGACTAAAATCTCATTGTAGGGTAAAAAGCTGATGAAATGGTCTCCACATATAAAAAAAATGTAAATTTAATTTAATTTAAACAACGCATTTCGAACATGTAGTGTTCTTCCTCAGAGTATGAGGAAGTACCACATTTATTATGAGTAAATACCACATAATAACTGATTGCACTTCGTTAGAATTAGAAATAGGCTAAGATTATTCAACCGTAAGAAGCGGTCTTCGTCAGTCAAAAACCCAAGTGTTATTTCACGTGTTCATGTGAAATCTTTTTATAGTACATACCTATATGAGTACAAATAAATAAATTCGAAAAGAGTAACACTAGCACTCTTAACACTTTTGGTTTCAACGTCTCTACATCGGTGTGCTTAATCTTCCTCTATTTCTTCTCCTGATGACGAACGAACCGGAAATAGTAGACTGTAAATGTTATTTTTAGTTATTCTGTATCTGTAATCTTTTTGAAGTATTTGTTGCCATTTAGGATCGTTTACTCATTGCTCAAAATGATTTTAAATTAATTAATATTAATAAAGCAGTAACTCGGACGGACTTAATTATTTTTGCGTGGGAACTTTCGAAACACAAAATCTTTTTTTTTTTTATCATATGCCCATTCTTTTAGCCCTAAAGTTAGTTATAAACAAAACAAATTTCATAAAATTGCTATTACAGCAAAGGTCAATATACTTATAGAAACTGTAAATTAATTTTGGAATAATGTATCACTTGCTGTAGTTGATATAGTTGTCGGATTTGTTTACATTTAATGTGGTTCATACAGACTGGTATGGGTTCTTTTATAATAGTATGGATAACTAAATAACAATGAAAAAAAGTTAGTTAAAATACATGCAAGGTTTTCATTAAATAGTAATAACATAATAAGAAAACAGTTTGATAACTTTTATCTAACGACCTGCTTACGACCTCCTCGGGCGGCAAAAATAGTTTCAATGGTGAAATTATTGAAAACCATTGAAACGGCGCCACTGTTTCAATGGTGAAACCATTGAAAACCATTGAAACGGTGCCACAGTTTCAATGGTGAAACTATTGAAAAACATTGAAACGGCGCCACTGTTTCAATGGTGAAACTATTGAAAACCATTGAAACGGCGCCACTGTTTCAATGGTGAAACCATTGAAAACCATTGAAACGGTGCCACAGTTTCAATGGTGAAACTATTGAAAAACATTGAAACGGCGCCACTGTTTCAATAGTGAAACTATTGAAAAACATTGAAACGGCGCCACTGTTTCAATGGTGAAGTTAAGCACCATAAATGAATTAGTACCGTCTTTTTCCGAAAATAAGACACTGTCTTATTTTCTCTTTTGATCCAAAATACGTGCTAGGGCTTATTTTCGTGGAAGGGCTTCTAGTACAATAACTAATAGGTAATAATCAGACTTACGAGACTGAAATGCACAAACATGTACCGGCACCGTCACCGGAACTCACTACTGCCTTCTGTTATACGTTAGAGGTAAATTCTACTTTATATATTCCAGAAATTAATTATTGACACGTGCCTCTGTATTGCATGAAACGAATTGTACAGGTAATCAAAGAATTTCTCAGAATATTTTTTTTTTTTAAATATTCTCTGAAATATTAGGGCAACTGGAAATACTACTAAATTCAACTTTAATGGTTAACGAATTATATTTTTCAGATTATTTTAACAAGGGATTATTTTTAGAAGATGGCTTATATTCCAAAAAGTCCCCAAAATCAGGGTAGGGCTAATTTTCGAGGGATGTATTTTCGGAAAAAGACGGCATATTTAAAGATTATTGTTTTTTTTCTTTCTTGTCATCATAAACATCGATGACAGGATTTTAATGATATTTGTAGGTTTTAAATGAAAATAAATATTTTGAGGACTTTCTTGAATTTGGAGATTAAAGCATTATCAACGGCAAGCTGTGGGAGAGGGGGGGGGGGGTGCAAATCTTACGAGCGTCTCGGGTTACTATTCCTCTGTTCATATTAACACCATCTGAAATTTTGAGAATCAAAATCTGAGATTTTGAAGAACCATTAAAAATTACTGAAAACATTTTGTATAGACATTCGTTTTTTTCAACGCTTTCACCATTTCGTGACATTCTAAGGGTGGAATATTTGGCTTATTTATGATTGGCACCCATTTTAGTAATGAGCATGATACATTACCTGTTGATTCTACATTGAGGAGTCCTAAAGTGTGCCTGACTAAAATGTATTTAGAGTAGGGATCTTTAACGAGTACAAGACATCGTATAGGCTCGGGACCGACGGCTTAACATCCTCTCTGAGGCACGACATACTCAGATTTATTCACCTCCTGCGTGATTAAATCGAGGGCCAGGAGGGGATCGAACCTCCGGACTACCAGCCAAGAAGGGAGTACGTTAACCATCGAGCTAACCATACCCCCTTGGAAATGATTGTGTTCACCTGTTCTTGTATATTTACCTCCAAGTTGCTGATTTCTTTAGTTTTAGCATATTAAAAATCTTATCAAACAAGTTTATCTATATTAAATACAGAATGTACTACGTAGGACCACTTTTGAGAACCAGATTAATCCAGTTTAAAAACTGGAGACTTTCTAATGTAAATGAAAATATATAAAACAAACATAGTTTACCTTTTTTTTTTGTTAGTTCTATTATTTTTAACGGATAGAATGTTTTTTGCTATCTTACTACTGCCCCGGGTGGCAAAAATAGTTACTATTGCTCTGTTCATATTAACACCATTGACTCTAATAAGTGTTATTCTCTAACGACTACTTCAGAAAGCTTCTTCTGAATTAGAAGATAATTTACCTTTATGTTTGCAAGGAGCCCGTCTTCCTCCTCTCTTTTGACTTAGCAACGAACCTTTCGTTTTATAAGTTGATAATAAAGAAGTACACTCGCTTATTTCTTCTTCTTCTTTAGGCCCTTCTGATAATGAATCATCTATTAAAATCACTTCCTCTGAAGACTGTTCAACAAATTCAACAGAGTCCATTAATGAAACATCTTCAGGTGTTTCTACTTTTGATCTAGATGTTAAACTTTCAATAGTTGTCTTTATAGAAGGGAAAATAATATCACTTGTTCTTTTTTTCAAAGGAACCATTTGAAGATTTGAATTTCTGTGGATTTCTTCATCAGATTCAAATTCAATAAAAGTTTGTTCAGATTCTTTTTCACTTGGAGTTTTTGTTACATTTGTCTCAGTAATTCCATCTTCAATAGTTAATGTTGTCCTACTGGATCCATAACTAAGACTATAGTCAACATCGGATGAATCCCTGAAAAGACAACCATTATATTAGAGTAATTTTAAAAGTAATGTGGAAACCCATTTGCTGCTTCAATTAGAGACTCTTAATGAGAGTAATTAGTACATATTAATGAGAGTGATCCAGTGGCATAGCAAAGGGGGGAAGATGCGTGGGAGGTGGTCCACCCCAGGCGGCACGTGCCAGGGGGCGGCATTTTGAGCTAGTAAACATAGAAAAAAATTACAATAAAAAAAGTACACAACAAATTTGAAATTTTATACCAAAATGAGTTTTCAAGGTTCAAATTGTCTTTATGTTTTATGTATGTAATACTATTTTTAAGCGGGTTTTTCAACTGTAATATTTCTAAATTAAAAAAAAAAAATTATTTTAAATTTTTGAAAACTAGTTTTTTAAAGGGGTTAAAAGTTTATTATATTTGTTTGCGTAGCCAGTTAATTTAATTTAACTATTTTTTTTATGATTTGAATTATGCGTTTTTGTTTTGAAAATAAAAACAAACAAAAATCTTTTGATTTCTTTAATGAAGTCTGTATATTTTGAGGACTTTCTGGAATCAGATCATCATTGGGGGTGGGGGTGGGGGATCTATACCACCGCCCCGGGTGTCAAAAATATTTACTACGCCACTCAAGTAATTTAACCCAATTCAGCACCATTTAAAGAGAAAGAATAAAAAGACTACAAAAAGTAATAAATATATTGTTTTAAAAGATAAAATAATCAATTTTATTTACTTATGTTTACCTGTAACAAAGTTATTGATAAAATTTTTTACGAAATATTCAAAAGAAGGAAGTTTACTTTTATATGAAGGATAAAATTTTTTACGAAATATTCAAAAGAAGGAAGTTTACTTTTAAATGAAGGATAACATTTTTTACGAAATATTCAAAGGAAGTAAGTTTACTTTTATATGAAAGATAACATTTTTTTACGAAATATTCAAAAGAAGGAAGTTTACTTTTAAATGAAGGATAACATTTTTTACGAAATATTCAAAAGAAGGAAGTTTACTTTTATATGAAAGATAACATTTTTTTACGAAATATTCAAAAGAAGGAAGCGTACTTTTATATGAAGGATAACATTTTTTACGAAATATTCAAAAGAAGGAAGTTTACTTTTTATATGAAGGATATAATTTTTTACGAAATATTCAAAGGAAGTAAGTTTACTTTTAAATGAAGGATATAATTTTTTACGAAATATTCAAAGGAAATAAGTTTACTTTTAAATGAAGGATAACATTTTTTACGAAATATTCAAAAGAAGGAAGTTTACTTTTATATGAAAGATAACATTTTTCACGAAATATTCAAAAGAAGGAAGCGTACTTTTTTATGAAGGATAACATTTTTTACGAAATATTCAAAAGAAGGAAGTTTACTTTTTATATGAAGGATATAATTTTTTACGAAATATTCAAAAGAAGGAAGTTTACTTTTATATGAAGGATGACATTTTTTACGAAATATTCAAAAGAAGGAAGTTTACTTTTATATGAAGGATAACATTTTTTACGAAATATTCAAAAGAAGGAAGTTTACTTTTATATGAAGGATAACATTTTTTACGAAATATTCAAAAGAAGGAAGTTTACTTTTATATGAAGTGAGTTAACGTTGATACCTACTAAAATGATGAACAAATAAACTGTGACCTACTGTTCCCGCCTGTAGAGTAACAGTAAAGGAGAAAGTCATTTACTTGTGCCGCTTAGTAAGTACTACATATTTGTGAGTTAGTACATTTGATCTGTCCGAATAATTTCTTGATGAGTATTAAGTTTGATTTGTATAGTCCGAGTAAAAATGTTATCACCGATTTACCTTTCTTCACTGACATCGCTGACATCACCATACTCGATAGGGTGTTTGCACAATGTGCATCTGTTCTGCAGCTGAGTAAAACAGTCATTGCAGTAGGTGCCAACACAGTTGGGTCGCTGACACTTCATCAAAGGCTGTTCAATCGACCCTTTAGCACCGCAAACAATACAAGAAGTCCCTGTTTCACCTTTGATGAAAAACCGCAAACACGGCATTCTGCGAACCAGTTAACAAACAATCTTAATGAAAGGAGTACTCACACTTGTAACTTATTTATGTAATAAGTATTAAGATTCTTAAAGTAGTTTCTTAAGACAGCTTTAAGAAGATGTCTTCTAAAATTACGAACACAAGACTCTTGTTTCTTGTATTGTTAGTATAGTAAAATACAGTGCTTTGAAGATGTATGTTCCATTAAGGAAATAATAAGTAAGATTATACAACAGCAACGAAAAAGCGAAGAACTTCAGTTTATTCACATTAGCAACAAAGGTGCTGCAATAAAGTAAAACTTAAGGTCAACTAATAAAAACCTTCATTTTTGGTAGAAAAGACACTCAGAGTAGAAACAAACGCCTATATTAATTGTACTAGATTGTACCATTGTATGTGCATATTACTGTATTCTAGATATATTTACTGCTTTCTTACATTTGAAATTGGGAATCAGTTAAAAGAGATTTAACTTACAGCCACGCATTCTAAGAAACGATTGGTATATTATTATTATTACTATTGTATCGCACATTATTACAAATCTATTATTCTTATATACCCTGGGACTGTTGTCCCTCCGTCAATTCACTTCTTCTCCTGAGGACGACCGCCATAACGGTCGAAATATTGAAAAGTGTCTTTGTTTAGTTTCTTTCTATGTGTCACAGTTTCTTTTAAGTGTAATCTGTCCTGCCAGACCGGTTTTCGTTTATCAGGTATTTATATATATATATATATATATATATATATAAGTAGGCTTCAGCTACTCAAAGGGACTACTTCTACTCGACGACGACGAATGTCGAAATATCGTAGTGAGTCTTTAGTGTGTCTTTTTATCTGTTTTTCTCTTTCCTTTGTGAACTTTATATATATATATATATATATATTTGTAAAAGTGTACATTTAACAATATATAAATCTAAAGACCTACTGGTAAATTGATAACAAATATAACAGCAGAGAAATAAGCACACTAATATTATTATATTAGGTAATTATTCAATAAAGGTAGACATAAAACTACAATACGAATTAATTTAGTTGAGAATTTCATTTTCATAATTGACGGAATTTTTATTTATCATAATTTCCGAAGTGCGAAATGCAATTAATAATGTTCGCACGATGACACTAATGGTAACATAAAATCACCTTCATAATATACGTAGTGGAGTATTTCATTTGGTATAAGCAGCTCGTTGTGTGATTTACGAGCACAACGAGTTTTCTCTTTCCTAATATTATTCATTACTCATATTTAAGAACAACTGAATGCTGTTAACATTCTGCAACTGCAGGATGAGAAGAACAACTAAATTCTTTTAACTACAAGCTTAGGAACATACTACAGTGAACAGTAAAATTAATCAAGCAATGTTCAATACTTACACAGCAACCAGTCTCTCTTTAACTGAAACTTTTTCAATTCCTGAACGACCTTTCGTGAACTTCCGTCTAAGTTGTCTTCTCATGAACTTGACGAAAGAGCCTCTCCGGTTGAGAATGTGGTTATAAAGCCAAGCAGATCTTCTTCTGGAGACATCGGGGTTGTAGTGACACATGACGACATTCCTAAGGCGAAGACCGTAAGGCTCTGTCAAGGCGAGCAGCCAGACCATTCCTAGCAGCATCACTGGAAACATCAACATGTTGACTTTAATCTGGCTGTTTAGTTCATTCTTATATCATACTGGGGTGGTAGTGACACATGACGACATTCCTAAGGCGAAGACCGTAAGGCTCTGTCAAGGCGAGCAGCCAGACCATTCCTAGCAGCATCACTGGAAACATCAACATGTTGACTTTAATCTGGCTGTTTAGTTCATTCTTATATCATACTGGGGTAGTAGTGACACATGACGACATTCCTAAGGCGAAGACCGTAAGGCTCTGTCAAGGCGAGCAGCCAGACCATTCCTAGCAGCATCACTGGAAACATCAACATGTTGACTTTAATCTGGCTGTTTAGTTCATTCTTATATCATACTGGGGTAGTAGTGACACATGACGACATTCCTAAGGCGAAGACCGTAAGGCTCTGTCAAGGCGAGCAGCCAGACCATTCCTAGCAGCATCACTGGAAACATCAACATGTTGACTTTAATCTGGCTGCTTAGTTCAATTACTGCCTCCTGATTGAAATATCGAAATCAAAAATAATGAAATACTTATTAGCAGAAGTTGTCAAATTACCATAAACCTTCTCAAGTATGGGTAATTTATAAAACATAATAAATTAATCTGGGTTGAGACTCCATGCAACTTTTATTTTCGTACTTATAAACTAGTACACCACCTTTGCTTCTCATGATGAACAAATAATACTCACACTACTATAAATAACAAAATAATAATTAGTTTAAGGAGATTTTTTACTTTACTATAAGTAAAGTATAGTGATCGTGAAAAAATTCGATCTCGAGATTTTGACGGAATTACATGTTTTGAGGTCCCAGAAGTCGTTTTATGAAGTTTTTACGATGATGTCTGTGTGTGTGTGGGTGGGTGGGTGGGTGCGTGTGTTAGCATTGCTTGTTACCACGCTACGGTCCAGAATCTTTGATGGATCAAGTTGATATTTTACACAAAAATGGGCCCCATTTAGACGAAGATCCCTATTGTTTGGGAAGAATTATGCATGATGGGAAAGTCACTTTTTTTGCCAAAAACCGTTTTTTTTAAAACATTTATTTCTCCTAAACTACTAACCCTAGATTTTTGAGATTTTGACATTATCTTTGAGGTTACAAATGGAACAAACGAAAAATATATTCAAAATTTTATATCAACAGGAAATATTTTTTTTTCAATAAAATGTACAAATTTTGACTTATAAATCAATCTCAAACCTTGTGAGAGCGATACAAGCCATACTGTTTGACGGACAAGAATGAAACTATGCCTATAAATAGAACATTATATGGACAATGAGTTGAAATATTTTTTTCTAAAATTACATTCGCTAAAGGGGCGTTAGAGTACGATTTGTGTTTTCAGAAAATGTTTTTTGACGCTAAACGGCTCGTTAAAAAATTATGAAAATTTGACCAAAAATGGAACAAAAAATTAGCAATTCATAAAAAAAAAATCATGAAGTTTCAATTACGGGAAAGAGCAATAACGATATAAAAACTCTTTGTTTATCCTAGACTAAGAGATCACCTGCTATACTTGTCGAATTTTTTGTATTTTTTTACATTGTTTACATTGACTTAGAAAATTTTTGAGCGAATCCACTGAGATAAAATTGATGTTTCTAATGGAAAAATGAAAATATATTATTGACTTATAAGAGATGTAAGAGGAATAATATTGTGCAGGTAAATGATAACACTCATTAAAAAAAAATCGTATATATGTTATTTGACAAAGGGGAAGGAAAATGATCTTATTAAATACTAAGAAGCCATAAAATTCCCAATATAATAATTCTGTTAAAAACCAAAAATGTAAAAGATAATTCAAAATTGAAATATTTCGTTTAGAGATTAATAACTGTAATTATCGTACATCTTTAATTAACAAATCACCTTAAAACAACATTTTCTTCGCTGTTTAAGATGTTTTTCAGAGAAAAAAAGAGTATTTTACTGTTTTAAATTTGAAAATTTTACATTAATATTCAATGTAGAAGGATGTTAAGTAAACGATGTAAGAAATCTACTGGCTATTTGAACAATAGCCATGTTCTCTTGTAGGATAATATTTCGTTTCAAGAAATGTTCACATTGGTTTTTCAAAAATGATATTACTGCTGTAGTTATACTAATGGAATTATTTGCAAATAATAAATTATTTGTGATGTACAAAAATAAGCTTATAAATTGATATGTCCTTCAATCACTATCTGTACTACCTCACGAATGCAATGCTAATAATTATATCCCATTTAGATATTTATGTTATGCTTAAATGATACGTTATGTTTTATATACTCAAGAAATTTGACATTGAGTTACTTATAGTAAAGTAGAGTGTAGGCCACTCCAGATTTTTTTTTATGATCATGTGATACATCTTTTTCGTTTTCACTGTTGCAGAGCATCTGCACTCAATTTCAAATGAATCAGAATTTGTTAGAATTAACAAATCTAAAAAAAAGATTATTATTATCTTGCTAACAAATGACAACATTTTATGAATTATTATTTAAGCCCATTAAAGAGAATAACATAATTTCCCAGAATTACAATAATTTTACTTCAGTTCTTCATTTTGAATAATAGAAAAACTGTCAAAGAAATGAAATATTATTAGATCTTAATGCAAAAATTATTATCTATATGTAAAAAATGAATCTGTTTGTGTGCACTCGATAGATTCAAAAGTCATATATACAATCGCCGTGAAAATTATTAGGTATAACCCTCGGAAGGTTTTTGATGATTTTTTTTAATATCAGAATGAGGGTTCCAGGTGCTCTCGAACAAATATCCCAAATATAACATAAGAGATAAGGTTTGCTTTATAACCTGTTTGTTTACATTTAGACTAATTAGTAATAGCTACCGCAGGAAGGTTATTCCTTATGACCAACTAAATTCTTACAGAAGTGCTTTTCTAATATTTCTGCATGCTTTGTTCAATTGGAAACATCCAGGTATCAAAAACGTTATTGTTTTCAGATTGATATTAAAGACAATTATTGCATTTTAATATAGGTTTGTTATTAATGTTAACAAAGTTTTAGTTATTAGCAACAGTTTACCATTAACTTTTTTTTATCTGATTGGTTTAACCTACTTTAAGCATTAAAGAAAGTTGTGCGTTACATAACAACTTATTAACTTCAAGTATACATGATAGTATTTGAAGAATAATTCAAATCTTTTGGCTAAAGAATAGTTAAAGTATTTTGTTTAAGTTAATGGATGTAAGGGTTGTTTATTTATTACTGATTGATTAATTCGTTTGTTGTAAATATTTTATTAGTAATTAGTATCTGGCCCTACTCCATGTAAGCAAAATGATAAGTTATTATATATATCGATGATATCTAACTAGAAGACTTTTATGATCATATTTATGTCTAAATCAGTAAAACTTATAAGGGAATATGTACAGCATAAAAAATTGATGACGAAATATTCAAATCCAAGTCTACTTATATAAAACTTAATCACTGTATGCATTTGTGTGTATAAACACAATTCTTAACAAACATAATGAATAATGTAGGTAGAATTTAACATTTAGAACTGAACTGACACTTTTCAACACAATGCTTCTTCATAAAGAAATAATATTTCATTACAATAAACTTTCAACAGACAATTTTGTTTACTGATATAATTTTAATTAAACATTTAAAACCGTGTGAACTCTTCAACATGAAATTATTGAATGAAATGTAATGTGATATGGTTTAGCCTCATTAACTAACTGGTTCCTAATTGAAATGATTTGTGGGTTTAAAATATGTGTCATATTTAATAGATAATTAGAAATAAAACTTCTTTCAACATTCTTGTTGTATTGTTCGACAACAAATATTCTTTTTATTATTAGTTGAATATAAGCTATCAAACCAGTGGTATGACTGTTAGCATCTATCTATCATCTATCGGTGATAAAAAGTGTAATTTATTATTAGAGTTGGAATCAAATTGTCTCCCGGGCAATGCCGGGTAGATCAACCAGTCATTTTATAAATAACACACCTAAAAACTACTTTTTTGTTCCATATAACTGCATGCCCATATTTGCATCAAAAGCTTGCTCATCTTGTCACTAGGGGCGCTGCTATAACGTTTCAAGTTCCTCTTAATTACTCACTGATCAAATGTCCTTTCTCTGATTTCGTGTTTTTCAATTTAATAAGTAGGATCAAATTCAATTTTTTTTTTATCTATATTTTACCAAATTTTTGTTTTATATCAGTACCAATGAAATCAAAGTGTTTTAAAAGTTTATTTATCTCTATTCGAGAACAGTTTTTTGAATTATTGAATCTACTCTACTTTTGACTTTCAAGGTACAGACATCAGGTGCCAGCTATAAGGCCAAAACTAAATATAGTTTTTAATACAAATCCTGTAAACGGGTTATTAACAAATTGAAAAAAAAATGATTTTTTTCTTATAAAAGGCCATATAAAAAATGTCTATAGTGGAGCCAAGTTTCCGTTGAACACTGAATATCTAAATGTTCACCCTAATGCTATACTGACATCTCTCTACATTTCAGTAAAAGTAAATAAAAGAAATAAATGCACCTCAGGACAACCATATATTTTTGTAAATTTTTTTTTCTGATTTTGCTAACCCCCAAATCATTGAGTTTATTTATCACCTGTTCCATTTTATAGATTACAAGTATTCATTTGAAAATAAATAATAATTTGAATTGTAATAATAAAAATAATTAATAAAAAATAATAGAATTAAAAAATAAAAAAAATTAAAATTTAAAAAAAATTTTTTTTATAAAATTATATATATTTTATTTTTTTATTTTATTTATAATTTAAAAAATTGAAAGTTAATTATATAATGTTAATATATTCAATCACAATTCTAATACCATATAGACATTAATTGTCAAATAATTAAATTTAGAAAATACATTACAAAAGATATAACATTTGTTACTTAATATTATAAATTATGATAATTATATAATTGATATTATTATAATTACTATTTTAGGTCTTGTAATTACACTTAAGGGTTATGTTACCATTTGTCTATAGAATTTATGAATTTTATAAATTTACCAGTTTCATGGGCAATCATTTCGCGCTCAGTCATTGGTCACTATCCACTTCTTTTTTGAACCTTTTTGTAAATATCAAATGACGGAAAACATATTACACAGGAAAACAAAAACTATTCTTTTCTCTTGACAATCATCAAGGGTTGAAATTTTGTATTTCATAACCTCTCAATAATGGTATGGTATGATAAAAATTATATTAGTTTTTCATGATAGTTAGAGTAGAAAGCCAATAGAAAATCCTGAATACTAACAAAGCAAGAAGGGCGAGGTGCAGCCTAACAGGCAGCGTACTTGCTATTGGAACGGAAAATTAGGTGGTTAGATCTTCATCATGACTTGAATGCTTTTAAATAACAAATAACTTATTTGTGTCCTTTGGGACTCTGAAGAGTTAAAACTCTTAGCAACACTAATATTCGTAGGATATATACAGGACTGTTTCCACTACGGGGTCTCCAGTTTAGAACTCTTACTCATTGTTTTAATTTTGCAGAAGATGCCAGTTTCTGTTGACATATATAAAAATGTTGACTATGTTTGTTGTATATGTAACAGTTATAGCATAAATATATAAAACACTTCTCATCAAGATATTCAATTCTTTAATAATTTAATCATTTTTAACAATATTAAATTATAATTTATTCATGCCTTTCTGAAAAGTAGAAGCTCCTAAGTATCTCTTATACTCGGACGATATATAAGGCTATGCTAAATGTAATAGGGTTAATTGTTATTTGTCTACATTTTAATACTGCTGTTAATAAATTCAAGTTTGATTCAGGAGGAACTCCCATAGTGTCCAGTTTACGTTTACTTGATACAAAATATATTTGAATTGTGATAAGATTGATAATTTTGTAGTAAGTAAAACAAATATAGTTTGTATAACTTTATTGTATGTTATTAAAACTCAGAATGAATGCAACATAAAAAAACTGACTTTCCCGTCATGCATAATTCTTCCCAAACAATAGGGATCATCTATATTATCGGGCCCATTTTTGCGAAAAATATCAACTTGATCCATCAAAGATTCTGCACCATAGCCTGGTAACAAGCAATCCTAACATATTCACCCACCCACCCACGCACACAACACACACACAGACATCATCGCAAAAACATCATAAAACGACTTTTGGGGCCTCAAAACATATGATTCCGTCAAAATCTCGAGATCGAATTTTTTCACGATCATTATACTTATAGTAAAGTAAAACTGAGAGAATATTTTAAAATCAGAAAATAGTAAGAAAGGAGTTGATGGTGGTTTTGAATACTGACGTATTTGGTGGTACTTGGCGTAATCGGGAGGAGCGGGGTCAGGAAGACAGGCGAGCGTGTCCATGTCGAGCTTGATACTGGAGGGCTGAAAGAGGTTGACGATGGAGGAGAACAACTCTGACACGACGCCTTTACCTTCCACCTGCACCTCAATGCTGGCAGCACCTGTGGACCGCAGAGTCAGTACTCTGAAGAGTCTGGTGTCTCGAGTGACCCCCAAGTGTCTGCCTACCTTCTGCGCCGGCCTTGAGTCTGCCGTGCCGCCTGATCACCGTCAGCAGCCACCACAGACTGTAGTCGGCCATCATGTGGAAGGAGATCTTGAGCGTCACCAGACCCAGCAGCACTGAAGTCGTCATTATCTTGATCCGCTCGCTTGGCAGCAGACGCCACGACGAGAACTAAACAGCCATCCTAGTCGTTTAGAACTAGTCACACTAGAAGTGAACAACCACAGTAGTCATCTAGAACTAGTCACACTAGAACTGAACAACTATACTAGCCATCTAGTACTAGTCACACTAGAAGTGAACAACCACAGTAGTCATCTAGAACTAGTCACACTAGAACTGAATAACTATACTAGCCATCTAGTACTAGTCACACTAGAAGTGAACAACCACAGTAGTCATCTAGAACTAGTCACACTAGAAGTAAACAGCTATACTTGCCAGCTAGAACTAGTCACACTAGAACTGAACAGCCATACTAGACATCTAGAACTAGTCACACTAGAACTGAACAACCATACTAGTTATCTAGAACTAGTCACACTAGAACTGAACAACTATACTAGTCATCTAGAACTATTCACACTAGAAGTGAACAGCTACAGTAGTCATCTAGATCTAGTCACACTAGAAGTGAACAGCTATACTAGTCATCTAGTACTAGTCACACTAGAAGTGAACAACCACAGTAGTCATCTAGAACTAGTCACACTAGAACTGAACAACTATACTAGTCATCTAGAACTATTCACACTAGAAGTGAACAGCTACAGTAGTCATCTAGAACTAGTCACACTAGAACTGAACAGCCATACTAGTCATCTGGTACTAGTCACACTAGAAGTGAACAACCATACTAGTTATCTAGAACTAGTCACTCTAGAACTGAACAACTATACTAGTCATCTAGAACTATTCACACTAGAAGTGAACAGCTACAGTAGTCATCTAGAACTAGTCACACTAGAACTGAACAACTATACTAGCCATCTAGTACTAGTCACACTAGAAGTGAACAACCACAGTAGTCATCTAGAACTAGTCACACTAGAAATAAACAGCTATACTTGTCAGCTAGAACTAGTCACACTAGAAGTGAACAGCTATACTAGTCATCTGGAACTGGTCACACTAGAACTAAGAAACCACACTAGTCATCTATTTTAAAGGACTCTGTGTTGATATATTCAGCCTCTAACTTCTTTAAACATTTGATAACAAAATCACAAGATTTGATAAACGTTAGATGAGATTTCTGGTATAAAAACAATTACATATAAAACTCTGTGATGACTGTCTGTCTTTTTGTTAGAGATTCCCAAATGGCTTTATTAATATTGATTAATTTACACGTTAATTTAAGTTAATCCTGACACCTGGGAATGTTTTTGACAGGTCAAATTGATAGCATCGCAAAAGGTTAATGCCACAACAGAATACCTTATTTTACCTTACCTGCTCTTAGTCACTTCTCAAAAAAAAAAAAAAAAAAAAGTTGTTCTTTAACCCATTTCAGTGAAATTACACATATTGGCATTATCTTCCTTTACCTTCTAAATCCTCAAAAGTTTATATGATCTTACCTTATAAAAAAAAAAAAAAAAGCTATTAGAAAATTTTCATCTCAGACTATTAAGAAAATAAAAGAAGGAATTTAAAATAAAACTTTAAAAAATCTGATATAATGGCTAGAGGACATCAAGTAGCGAGCTTCGAAAACTCTTCAACTTAGAGTTGACCTATCTAGAAGGTACAACTTACAGACTTCAAGTACAAATGAAAACTGAACCGCTCAAGAATTTCACTTAAAACCTATCATCAAATCCTATTATGAATGCGTAACTTGATTGATTCACCATTGCAAGTTATAAAAACTAATATACGCAGCTAATAGATGGTATTTTATTAATTATTAATTTCATTTCTATTGTTTCTTTTTTCACCATTAATAAAAGATGCCCTTGTCCAGTTTCAATCGATAAGAAGGTAGTGATTATGTTTTTCACAATCATGTTATCTTAAACCTGATAAATAACTTTGACTATCTACTGGTAACTTCAATCAGTACACAATATGGGAATGATACAGAAACTGTGTTGGATATAAAATTGAATCTATAAGAAAAATACTGGTTAATACTACAAATTGAAATCATTCCATGTTTTTTATTTCTTGTTCAATTTTATTATACTATTCTGAGGTAAAATGGATAAACAAACAAAAGTCTCCACACAAGAAGGTTTTTCAACAACAAAGCGTTTCGAACACTTTGTGTTCATCATCAGTAAGACACTACAATACAAATTATATCTAATCAGTTACAAAATTAGAGTGAAATAATAAAATTCAATTAAGAGAATTAAAGACATACCCAAGGATGTGGTGCTGAACCTCTAATTTTGTAACTGATTAAATATAATTTGTTTTGTAGTGTCTTCCTGATGATGAACACAAAGTGTTTGAAAAGTGTTGTTGTTGTTGAATAAAACTTCATTTGTGTGACGACTTTTGTTTGTTTATCCATTTTACCTCAGAATGAGTAAATACTAAACAATTACGGATTGCGCAACTAATGATTTATTATACTATTTGAATGACGTTAATAACATACTAGTATCATTCATTAGTATCTGGTATTGCATTTCCCGAGATACGTTTAGTCTAGGATTTTTTTGTTGAAAAATTTCTTGGTTTTATTTAAGAATCATGATGTTTAATAAAAGTAACTCCTGTAATTTGGAAAATAATATTGCTTAGTCTTCTAGACTTAGATGCTAATTGAAGTTCTTTGGTCAAAACTGACTCTTATGTAGTGGTCATGCTCGACAGGTCTGAGAGGAAGCACTGTCTCCTGATGTTTCACCGTCCTCCTAAAGTCAATATCCAAGAAGTCCTTGGTAATAAACCTGTTGTCGAATCTGTCACTGTGGAGAAACTTGTGTCTGTAATATATCACCCTGCAAAGATACATTCATGTCAAAACAGTGATAAATCATTCACAAATACAAGGAATCACTCATAGTGAATAGTAGTGCAGAACAACTTAGGGTTCGTTATTGTGTCCTATGCATGACCTGTGACCCTAGCAACATAATAACCATTCCCAACATAAAATCGTGAAATAAAGAAACTCGTGCAAGCGAATAAAGTTGAACACATACTTTTCAGCAGTCAAAATTAAGTCGATACAATCAAATATAGATAAGGCATAAGTGCATTATCATTATCTTCTTATTATTTATTAAGTATTATTTTTTATTAAGGTTAGGTTAGGTTGCAGTGGTAGTCCCACAAGGGAATACACATAGGGCGAACATTGACCCTTTGGGTTGGCGAACATTGACCTAAGAGAGTTGACAACTAGCGGATAGTTTTTTCCTCTTTCTCCTTTGCTTCCCCAAACATCCCTTTTTGGACATTTAGTCCTTTCCTGCGCTTTCACCCTTTTAAAATACCACTCTTCCCTCCCACTCTTCTCAACCTCTCACCAGATGATTTCTGCATCTAGTGTTTCAGTTGGGTTTTTGACTCTTACGAAGCCGCTTGTTACGGTTGAAAGATCCCATTTCATATTGCAGTTTGATCATTAATTGACCCTTTATGATACCACACAATGAAGATTGATTCTACATTGAGAGCCATAAATTTTGTTTAACTCGAGTGAATTTAGAATAGCGATCTTTAACGAGTACCTGACACCGTACAGACTCCGGAGTAAATACGTAAATAAAAAAAATAAATAATGATTCCATTTCTAGTACATTATCATCTCACATCCTAAAACATTTATATACTAAACTAATAGAATTAAAATTATAATTATGAATTATAAAATAACTCACTTGAATAAAATAAAGAAGAAGAAAAAAGTAAGAGCGAAACTCATCCAGTCAAACAAGCTGAGAAACGCTTCAGTCCTTTGCTTTATCTCTGTTGCTATTGCTTTCGTCATATCCTTAAAGTTTTTCGACTTTTCTACATCGAAACTATATTTATGGGAAAATTCCACCGAGATGTAAAACATATTTCTTATATGATGAATGAATTCTGTTAATTCTGAAAGAAAAAAAAAATAAATTTCTTATTAAAATAATTGAACTATAATATATATTAGGTAAATAATAATATACCTAAAATTCTATATAAATCAAACTCTGAATATGTACCTTCAGAAAGGAGGAGAAATATTATTGAAAATCCACTCATAAAGAACTTCTATGGAAATTTAATGAACAATAGTCCGGGACTTTACAAACTAGATAAAATATTAATAAAAGAAATAAGTAAGCAGATCAAGACTCCTTCAATTTTAGGAACATTAAATTCAGACGGTGATAGCCAGCAATCTTGAAGACTTCAATCAACCAGGTTAACTTGTCATTATATTTTTTGTTTGATTCATTTAGCTCTCTGATGATGTTGTAACGAAAGGCCTTAGAGCATTGTAATTAATATATATTTGTTTATAGCGGTGTTTAATTTATATATATATATATATATAACACAATTTGGTTTTTGGCTCTGACGAAGACCGCTTGTTACGGTTGAAAGATTTTAGTCTTTTTTTTCCATTTCATATTGTGGTTTGATCATATATATGTATATATGAAGTTCAAAACCACAATGGAAAAAGGAAAACAATAGAAATAAATGCTCTAAGGCCTTTCAATGTATGTCATCAGAGAGCAAACAAAGTAAAAAAAGACACTTCTTACTTTGTTTACTCTCTGATGACATACATTGAAAGGCCTCAGAGCATTTATTTATATTGTTTTCCTTTTTCAATTGTGGTTTAAACTTCCTTGATTGCATCACGTATTTATTTAATGCGATTTTTCTGTATATAGATATATATGCATGCTTTGTTGAACACGACAGAGTAGTTCCTGTCTATAAGCTTCATCTCAAGAACTTCTACTTGCCTAAAAACAGCTTTTTCGTTGTTAGAACAACGGTTGAGATGGTCAACAAAGCATGCATATCTGAAGGACTGTTTCCAAAATATACTAATATATATATATATATATATATATATATATATATATAACAATTTCTCCAGTTTCAGAATCGGTCCAAACCGTCAGATTATAAATGAAAATATCACCAAAATAATAAGCGAGAAAACTTACTGGTCGATATTTCCAACTGAAGTTCATCGTCAAGGAGAGAAAGTAGAGGAAGGTATATAAAGCACGTGCGTCCACCGTACAAGGAAGGTTTACTTGGGCTCCACTTTGCGGTCACCATTGTAGTACAAATTCTCAAAGTAGTTGCAAAAGATGATAAAAGTAACTTTGAGATACTCTGAGGGAGGCTCACATTTGGTTACTTAATGACCGCCAAATGGCCCAAATTAAGTTTTAAATATGATTATTTTTAAATGGAACAGCCATTTATAATATATATTTTTTACAAATCATTCTTTCTCCTCTTCCTCTTCGCCACTACTGTCCTCCTTTCTACTTGTTCGACCGAACACAGCCTGTTTACCAGTGAATGTCGTATAGTGTAATTTCGAAGCCTAAGCTCGAGATACTACAACTGGTGACCTCCGCTGACAATCACTAGCCTATATATACAATTATATAATAAAATTCATCTTCTAAATTCAGCGTGACATGAAATTGAAAGCTAATTCTAGGCATAAGTTTTCTCGAAATACTAAATATTTTTCTTTTTCTTACTTTATTAATATAATATATATAAAATATATCAATATATTTAGTATATAAACCAGATACCTCGGGATACGAGTGCCTCAACATACGAGTTATTTGAGATACGAGCTGTCAAATGAGCGAAATTTTGTTTTGAAATACGAATGAAATTTGAGATACGAGGAACAGCCAATTGAAGCATCAGTTTATTTACAAATACGAGTATATACATTTCTTTTTTCTACAATTCCACCTACGGCCCATTTTGATGTGACAGAGAACACAAACTGCCTATTTATACCAATATCTATATCTATATATATATATTTCGAATGTATTAAATATTTAGTAGTTTTATAATAAATTTTCTTTTCTACAATTCACTGTTAAATATAATACAATTATTATTAAATAAAGATATATTTCATAAATTAAAGCGTGAGCATATGAAATGAAAGCTATTTCTAGGTAATTATGTAGTTTTGAAATACAGAAACTCACTTTTCTTGACTTTCTTCGTTACTTCGTCACTTACGAACTCAAACATATCACAAATATAGTCCAAGAATTTGACGGCGTAACATAAACCAGATGCCACGTATGTTACAGAGCACATCCAAGAAAACATGTAGTTTATTTTTAACTGCAAAAAAAAGTCATGAATAAATTATAATTTAATATTGTTAAAAATGATTAAATTATTAAACAATTGAATATTTTTATGAGAAGTGTTTTATGTATTTATGCTATAACTGTTACATATACAACAAACATAGTCAACATTTTTATATATGTCAACAGAAACTGGCATCTTCTGCAAAATTAAAACAATGAGTAAGAGTTCTAAACTGGAGACCACGTTCTGCTGTTATAAGTGGGAGGGAGAATAAAATTCCTCCTGGGATCAGAGCCATGACGCACATAAGCAGGGACTATACGACTGTTAATAAAGTTAGGAGGACAATGACGGGCAGAAAATTCCTTTTTTATTTGGTCAATTTGGAGACTAGGATCATTTTAAATGCTACAAATTTGATGAAGGCATATGGACAGGGCTCTGGGGATGGCCTTCTTTATATGGAGGGGATGACAGCTGTTAAAATGAAGATTAGCTGAACACTAGTTGATTTAATATGTACAGAAGTAAGAAAATGTCCATTATCATCGGTGACAATGCCATTCAAAAAGACAATCATGGTATTGGACACTTGGTGACTAAAGTAACTGGATGAAGAGACTGTTTGGAAGGTTGAAAGAAACAGTAACTGATGTTTCCCATAGCAAACATGACTGGTTAGTGTTCAAGCATGCTAACTATTATACTACTTCAGTCTAATTAAATTAATTATAAACTATTTATTACCTTACAATCAACAATGGCATCATCAAAAACCCTCATACACCTCTGGAAAGGAGTTCCCACTTTCTTGTTGCACATAGACACGACACTGTTCAACCATTGGAAACCTTCTTTGATGACTCCCACTGGAAACCACAAAGCCAGTAATATTATTTTTCTTTATCATAGTAGTAGTAGCAGTAGTAGTAGTAGGCAACACTGTAGAAGGTTGCAGTGTCTGTCCTCTGCAAGGGAACACATATAGAACCGAACATTGAGCCCTTTTGATACCATACAGTGAAGATTGATTCTACATTGGGAGTCATAAATTTTTGGTTAACTCAAGTGTATTTAGAGTAGGAATTTTTAACGAGTACCTCACATTGTACAGGCTCGCGATCGACGGCTTAACGTCCTCAGATTAGTGAATAAATCGAGGATCAGAGTGTGTTCGAACCCCGGACCCACCAGAGTCGAGCCACGTGAACCACGTGTTCAGAGTCGAGCACGCTAACCACTGACCCAACTTGTTTATGATAATTCTACTAGGAATACAAAGGCAAGCAAATAAAACGAAGTTTATACCAACAATTATTTTTTCAGTACTTCTAATATATTACCATACGCATATTTCACTATATTAGTTGTTTTTTGTTATTTGTATAATTTGCACCGAATATGATGATTTTAATAAATGTAAAAGTATTATAACATTAATTATGATATATGTCATAAACGTTTAAACAACAATAAGGAATTCAGAAATGTGATTAAGTTCTTGAGACAAAAGTAATTTGTCCTAGTCAGAATCACACAATAAATTCGTAATACTATTTTTCTTTCTTTATTGAGGTTTGGTCCAGCATCAAACAGTAAAATACCTTTGAGTCAACGTTTCATCTATATTTGGTGCCCTGAAGATGTCTACAAAATATAGACGAAACGTTGGCTACACTGTTTGATGCCCGAACAAACATCGGTAAAGAACGAAAAATAGTGTTGAATATGGGTGGTCGAGATAAGGAAACATTCAATTGAAATACATTACAACAATGTAATGACTTTCAATAGGTATATTCAATTGATCATACATATTGTTATAATAATCTTCTTTGGTATATTATATACCCAAGGAGTTTGATATTATGTTTACTTATAGTAAAGCGAGTGTAGGCCACTCCATATTTTAATTGATTAGTAGTTGGTAACACTGATTGATATTTGATAACACTGATTAGTAGTTGGTAACACTGATTGATATCTGGTAACTACTGATTAGTAGTTGGTAACACCGAATGGTAGTTGTAATTACTGACTAGAAGTTGGTAACACTGATTAGTAGTTGTTAACTACTGATTTGTAGTTGTTAACTACTGATTAGTAGTTGGTAACACTGATTGGTATTTAGTAACACTGATGGTAGTTGGTAATACTGATTGGTATTTGGTAACACTGATTAGTAGTTGGTAACTACTGATTAGTAGTTCGTAACATTGATTGGTGTTTGGTAACACTGGTTAGTAGTTGGTAACACCGAATGGTAGTTGTAACTACTGATTAGTTATAGTAACACTGAATAGCAGTTGGTAACTACTAATTAGTATTTAGTAACACTGATTAGTAGTTGGTAACACTGAATAGTAGTTGGTAACTACTGACTGGCAGTTGTAGTGACTTCAAGAACTAGTCAGAGATGGCGTTGTGAGCACAAGAGACTCTTCTTCTTCATGGTAGATAAAGGCATGGAACGTAAATAGTTTTCCTCAAAAACTAGCCTTCAAAATGCCAAACATTTTTTGTCGAAACATCAGCGTATAAACAGAAATGTTATTTCTTTTGACCAAAAATCCTCAAGAAATCCATCTTTGAACTTTAACAGTTTTATAGTTATATTGAAATCACTATACTAAATTACTAAATTTCGCGATACCTATGTTATAAAAACTAAACAAAAATGTATTTAATGAAATATAAATAGTTGCTAGGGCACTTGCAAATGCTGAGAACAATTCTCTTGATAGACACAATGTACTTCTTCATGCTGTCCGCTATTTCCTTGAGCCTCTTGACTACCGTCTTAATCGTCGCCTTGATGGTGAGGAAAGGTTTCTTAGCCAACTCCATTATCGACTTCAAGTTATTCTTTACCATGTCCTGAAAACATTTTAGCAAACATATTTTTTGTCAATTTACCACCAAAGTTATAAATCCTTTTTTTTTTCAAAAATAACTTTTTTGTTTAGGTTAATCTACTTATTTTTTTTACTGAACACTCTAATACCGTGAAAATTAATAAATATTTGTGTATATTTTATCAGATATAGGTAAAATACAGAAAATATTGATTATGACACATTCACAATTAATTCATTCATTCATTCGGATTAATTCTTACATCTTATATTCTTAGGTATTATTTGAACTATATAGCAAGAATTTTCACGAATTTTCTGAACATAAAATACATTTCTGATGCTTTCGCGGTATGATGGATGTGTTTAACAAATGCTCTAATCAATCTATATGTTGCACCCTTGAACAAAACTTAATATCAGATGTAATTTTTTAGTGTTTATGATTTATAGTATCTTTGGATAATATTGAAGGGTGAGGAATGGACTATTTCCTACCATATTGTAACAAATATCCAGGTTTTTTTACTATTCTAGTCTAATAGTTCATATTAATTTCAAAAATTTGGAGCTTCCAGCTATAAAAGTTTTAAATCATACTGAAAAACATGCTTTGAATTTGATTTCAGTATTCAATCTGGCTAATTACTAATATTTTTTCCTCAATATACATTTACAGCAACTTTATAAGTAATTTTTAATATTTCTGACAAACGTAAAGAAAGTACTTTTTTAAAAAACACTAGCATACTATAAAATTCCTCTTTAATAATTTTACAAAAAACCAAAAATGTAAATTATAATTCAAAATTGAAAACATTGTGTAAAAAGTAATAAATGAAATAAGCTTACATCTTAAATTAAAAATTATCTTAAAACGACATTTTTTCTTTCATGTTTCTTACATTTTTCAGACTAAATAGGAATATTATCAAGTTGTTAATGGAAAAGTTTGTAAAAAAGGATAAGGTTGGTGTACAAAAACGAAAAACTAGTGCAAATTATGCCATAATCTTGGCAATAATAATCATTGCAATACAACCGCTGTAATAATTATTTAGTGTTTGTGTTAGGATATTGTTTTCAAAACCGTTTAGTTATGTTACTTTAAACTTAATAATCAAGTAAATAATGAATTACTAGTTTTTACTGTGTATGATTTCAGGGAAGTGTTTTAAATACTAAAGAGACTGGATGAGCAGACCTGACTGCAAGCGAGACTCTCCGACATGATCTTGGTGTTGCGGAGAACGTTCTTGGCAGGCCCTGTCAGAGCCAAGATGAGTGCGTAGGCAGTCAGTGCTTGTCGACCTCGCTTCGAGAACACGTGTGGCAGCACCATCAGCACGTAACTCCTGTAAGTGTTTAGTGTTAGTTGACAGAGTTGAAATGAATGACTGATAATAGGGAATATTGGTTCGCTAACAGTTGTACTAACGAACCCAATATGCCATGGGCTCTCAGCCCTGTTTGATCCAAGCAACCCTCTTCTCTATTTGTCACAATGTCATTCCCCACCCATTCTTCTTTCTGAGATAGTCTATACCAAAAATTCTATTTTATATTATACGCAAATATTACTAACAATCCTTTTATTTTTTCTTCATCAGTATATATATATATACACTTTAACACAGAGAAAAGAACACAGAAAGACACTACAGAACTCACTTCGATATTTCGACATCCGTCGTCATCGGGAAGAAGTGCGAAGTACTCGCGTTGAGAAGCAAACTGCTACTGGCCTCCAGAGTAACTCCTGGAACCACCGCAATGCTGCCCCCCAGCGGAGGAGAGGAAAAATAGAAATCCCTCTATATATATATATATATATACTGTCAGTTGGATTTTTGACTCTGACGAAGACCGCTTGTTACGGTTGAAAGATTTTAGTCTTGTTTTCCCATTTTCTTATTGTGGTTTGGTCATTGAATGTTATTTTACGTGTTTATGTTAAATCTTTATATATATCAATGATCAAACCACAATATGAAATGGCAAAACAGGACTAAGATCTTTCAACCGTTACAAGCGGTCTTCGTCAGAGTCAAAAACCCAACTGATGGTTTTTTGACCAGTTGGTCAGTTGGGTTTTTGACTCTGACGAAGACCGCTTGTTACGATTGAAAGATCTTAGTCTTGTTTTGCCATTCCATATTGTGGTTTGATCATTGATTGTTATTTCACGTGCTATGTGAAATCTTTTATATATATATATATATGTATGATCAAACCACAATAAGAAATGGGAAAACAAGACTAAGATCTTTCAACCGTAACAAGCGGTCTTCGACAGAGTCAAAAACCCAACTGACTCTGACTCAAACTCTTACTCTGACCCAACTCAGTTGGGTTTTTGACTCTGACGAATACCGCTTGGTACGGTTGAAAGATCTTAGTCTTGTTTTCCCATTTCTTATTGTGGTTTGATCATTGATTGTTATTTCACGTGTTTATGTGAAATCTTTTTATATATATGTATATATAAAATTCACACAAGGTGTTCTTGAGGATTTTGGTCATAAAACATACAACTCCTGATTATAAGCCGACGTTTTGCCAAAAATTGTTTGGCATTTTCAAGGCAAAAAAAACAATTTATAAATGACATAAGTAAAGCAAGATAAATACATCACCGGACACCACCCAACTGTATGTGGGTGATGTATTTATCTTGCTTTACTTATGTCGTTAATAAATTGATTTTTTGCCTTGAAAATGCCAAACAATTTTTGGCGAAACGTCGGCTTATAATCAGGAGTTGTATGTTTTATGACCGAAAGCCTCATGAACCCCTTGTATGAATTTGAAATTAACAACAAACTAAATTAGCACAGTTCATATTAGCACCCACGCGTTAGACAATTGAATCACCCCAGCACTTCTCCGAAATTTGTTCGGAACTCTCCCATGTTGTGACCTGTCGAAGGCGAGAAGTGCTGGGTGATTCAACTGTCTAACGCGTGGGTGCGCGCATGTAGAGCTGCTTTGCCAGTTAAACGCTGCCACTATTTGAACTGTGCTAATTTAGTTTGTTGTTAATTTTTGGTTTATGTTTTAATTGTTTCGTTTTATTGTTTACTGTTTACCTGATGATGGCCAATGTGGCCGAAAGTTTGTTTCTCTTTAGTTTTTTAACCCAGTTTGTGTTTGTGTAGTGTCAAATATAGTTTGTTTCATTAGTTTTCTTCAAGATTGTTTTCCTGTTCTTATTATGGAATTAGGTAGCTTAATTTTTGAACTACCAGTGAATTACAAGAAAATAATAAGGCAAATAGAACATCTTTCTAAAAAGATTATTAATGCTGAAGCCGCTGTGCTTTTTAACAACACTTGTTTAAAAGAAGACTTGCTGCCAGTATACACCAATATATATATGTATATATATGTATCGGTCGGTGGACACATTTACGTCTCCGTTCCTTCATTCCTTCTCCTTTTTATTTTCTTTTTCTCTCCTGAAGACGGCAAGACGCTGAAATGATTGAGATTCGTGAGTGTTAGTCCTCTTTCTCTAGTTAGTCTTTCTTGTGTTCTCTAGCTGTAACTTTAATTATATATATATATATATATATATATATATATAGTATATATATATAACATGATTTCACAATAAGCACGTGAAATAACAATTAATGATTAAACCACAATATGAAATGGGATCATATTGTGGTTTAATCATATAGCCCACTGCTGGGTTTTGGACTCTGAAGAAGACCGTTTGTTGTGGTTGAAAGATCTTAATCTTTTTTTTTCCCCCCCATTTGTGGTTTGATCACAGAAAAACATATATATTTTTATACAAAATAATGGGTGCCTGGTTAACTCAGTGGCAAGGTACACACCTCTGAACTAGTGGATCCTAGGTTCAATACCCAGACTAGGCCTTGATTCTTTCACGCCGGAGGTGAATAAATCTGAGTATGAAGTCTATTGGAGAGGACGTTAAGCAGTCAGTCCGGAGTCTGTACGTCAGGTACTCCTTAAATATCCCTACTTTAAATACATTTGAATAAAACAAATGGAGGACTCCCAATGTAGAATGTTCATTGCGTGGTATCATAAAGAGCCAATGCGTATTTTCTTCTGAGACTGCCACTGAAACTTAACCTATACAAAATCATACGAGTATATACTTTTGAAACTGTAAGTGTGTCGCTTTATTGTATGTACTTATTTAGTTCATCGGAACTTTTGCTCATCATTTTTGAACGATTTCCATTCGTTTAAGTATATAAATTTTCAGTTAAAAAACTGCCATTTTTTATTATTATAATTTTTACAATACTTTTTCTAACTTTCTTACATTTTTACTTAGTCTTCTGGAGTATTGAACATTCATTTTATAAACCTTGATTCATTGGACTTACTTTACAGCATAACTTCTGGCAGCGTTGTATTGTTATAATTGATTCAATTATTTATAAAATTGATTTTGAGATTCCAGAGGACTTACGTTAAAAGTTAAGAAAGAAAAGTAGCTTAAAAAAAATGGTATTATGTTTAACTAAACTTAAATCACAGAAGGGTTGCTCTCATTATATATGAAGGAAAAACTATAAAGTTTAAATAAAATTGAAAAATTCATTGAGGCTTTTCAATTTATGTCATCAGAGATCAATCAACGAATGTCAAATATAACGAGGTAACAAAAAGGTTATAAACAAAAGGAAGGGAATGAAAGCAGCTAAATAAGGCAGGTTATAACGGAACAAATGGAACCAATGAGAGAGAACTACAAATAATAAAAATTAAAAACACCAACAAAATTGAACACACAATGAAATCAAAAAGAAAACAAACAATAAAATAGCAATGTATTACAGTTTTAGAAAACAAAATTTTATACTGGAATTATTTATCAGCTCAGTTTAGGTAGAATTAACTGAAATAACAGCATTTTCTCCTTGTAATATATAAATAAATAACATTGATTACCTTATTTTCTTGCTAAAAGCAAGTCCAAGGGAGAAAATAATTCCCATAATGGAACAAATGACAGTTGCAGTAGTGAAAGACATCCTGAGTTGAAAAACAGAAATCAGGAATAGAAGGTATGTCAGAGTTATTCCACCTGGAACAATTTGTTAACAAATGCTGGTTCATAATAATCATAAGAAATAATCTTGATAGGAGAATCAATTGCTTATTTTAGTCTAACTTTTTCTAAGTTCATTTATAGTTGACTTGTAGACAACGTTCCCTGTAAGCTGCACGCATGCGCAATCGCGCGCTGCCCTCACATGCTGTGCGCACAACAAAACTAATCCAGCCCACGAGAAAAGTCAACATACAGTCGTCAAAAAAAAAAAATCTAATCTTTGAAAAAAATGAAGTAGCATTTTGAAAAGTACAATACACCATTTTTCTTATGTTATCAACTTAGTACAATCGTGAAATGCGCTTTTTTTTCTAGTTTATTATTTTTTTTAAATTCAATAGGATACAAAATAAAATCAAGAAGGAAAAAAATTACAAATAAAGTATTTTTAAAAAACTCCTATAGTCACTTTTGTTTTTTAGGCAAGATAGTTTTTAATTGCATTGATCGTATTACAAGATCATAGAAATTACAATTTTTCTGTGAGTAATATATATATATATATATATATAATATATATATAATAACAGATTCAATAATATATCGACCGTTCGATAGAATAGGTGTGTTCTCTAATCGGGGTTCGGACCGAACCCCGATTAGAGAACACACCTATATATATATATATATATATATATATATATATATATATATATATATATATATATATATATTATATGAAAACTAATAATCAACAATAACTCATTTTAATTTCATACATATTATATATAAAAAGATTTCACATAAACACGTGAAATAACAATCAATGATCAAACCACAATAAGAAATGGGAAAACAAGACTAAGATCTTTCAACCGTAACAAGCGGTCTTCGTCAGAGTCAAAAACCAGTCAGAGTTGGGTTTTTGACTCTAACGAAGACCGCTTGTTACGGTTGAAAGATCTTAGTCTTGTTTTCCCATTTCTTATTGTGGTTTGATCATTGATATAATATATATATATATATCACTTATTGTGGTCCCTAGTCTCCTCAGAGAGCTTGTGTGTGTGTGTGTGTGCAGATGCATGAAAATTTAGAGGGAACATTGCTTGTGGATAAAGTAGAGAAGAGTTGTCGTACTCTTTCGTACTTTTTCGTACTCGTCGTACTCAAGTACGCAAGGTTCATAACACCTTGCCTTCTTGGTCGACCAGTTTCTTTATTTATTTCCTTTCATTGTTTAAACCGATCTCCTAGCGGGTGATAACGTCAGCCGTTTACTGGCTTTTTGTTTGATCGGTGATTCTACATCGGGAGTCCTAAATTTTGCATAACCCAAGTGCATTTCGAATAGGGATCTTTAACGAGTGTCTGACATCGTACAGGCTCGAGACCGACGGCTTAACAACCTCTCTGAAGGACGACATACTCAGATTTATTCACCTAACACGTGGATAAATCAAAGGCCAAGCAGGAATCAAACCCCGGACCTACCACTTCAGAGGCGAGTGCGTTAACCACTGAGCTAACCTGGCCCTACACTGATAAGAGTAAATATAAAATTATAGTTATTTTAAAATGCACTGAAATTTGAATTAGTTTAATTATCTTTGGATAAATGATTATGAAATTTTAAAATCCACAGGTTCTTTCGTCATATTTCTGTAGCACATACACTTAATCTCGTGATTTTATTTCAGCTGGTGTAATATTACATAACATCACCGCATTCGTTAGTCTCCCAGCTCAAGTGCCATGTTTTATTTTTATTTATTCATTATAGTTTATTAGGTTCCATTTATTCTTAAATCTTATCGTCAATAATCCCTTTCGTTTTTGCAAAATAAATAATTATTTACATGTGAGGGGGGGGGGGGGGAGGGTTTGAACGTACAACTGAGTTTTATACTATTTGTTATGGCGTAAACTGTTTCGACTAACAAGTAAGACTACATACAAGCATATTTTTGCAACAAATTAAACAAGTATGTCGAGAAACCAATGTAATATTTATTCTATTCTAAAAGTCCAAACATCAAAAGTTACCTACTAATCAATTTACAAGAATTAAAACATCTAAAAATTTTAATTCTTACCAAGAAATCCTATAATGCTTTTAAAAATATAATTTTCAAATGTGCCATTGTGAGCTAGTCTTATTTTAAATTTTTTTAGCCTCCCTACACTTTTATAGTCATCTTTCGATAGCTTTGCTCCACCAAGAAAGCTTGGCAATAATCTGAAACATAGAAATGAAATTAAAACTAAGAAATTTCCTTTCAAAAAAAAACATATTTAAATTAAAATAATTAAACAGCACTGAACAAATATTAATTAGCATTTTATAAGTGAAAATTGTGGAGTTAATTTTTAGAGTTTGAAGCATTAAATGGTTCAAACAAATAAAGTAATTGAGTTTTCAAAATGAATATTGAAGAGCTGGGATCAGGTTTATTCAAACAGATAATCTGCTTGCTTTCGTACTGAAGATGACTGGTTCTAATCTGTGGTATGACAGTTCATTTTTCATGTGGGAAATGGGAAATCTTGAGTACACAGAACTTCGGAGAAGGCACAAAGCTGTCGTTCACGAGCTTGTATGAAAGTTAACGTGCAAGTTAAATAGTATTCAATGTTAACGTACTAGTTCAATATCCCTACTCGAATACAAGGAAAATGTAGAATTGGTGAGGTAGGTTAGGTTGCAGTGGCAGTCCCACAAGGGAACACACGTAGGCCAAGCATTGGCCCTTTGTGATGCCACACAATGAAGATTGATTCTACAGTGGGAGTCCTAAATTTTGCCTAACTCAAATGTATTTAGAGTAGGGATCTTTAACGAGTACCTGACATCGTACAGGCTCGGGACCGACGGTTTAACGTCCTTCTCCGAGGGACGACGTGCTCAGATTTATTCACCTCCCGCGTGAATAAATCGAGGGCCAGGTGAGAATTGGTGAGGTACCTCACGTATTACTAGAATGAGTGCCAAATTACAAATCAAACACGATATCTAACGAATGAAACACAATATCCAACAAATGAAACACAATATCCATCTCTAGAATCGCAAAGCGAAAGCCAATAAGTGATGTTGAAAACAGCAGGAATACTAACATAGTTATTTTAAATTTTTATACATGGTAAAAATGTAGTCAAGAGTATGGCTATAAAAATATATATCTTTAAATTACACAAAGCACGACACAGAAAAAGAAAAGGAATAAAGAGCACATTTGCAGAATTTTCAATATTTCGAACTGTTGTTCGTCATCTGGAGTAGACTAGAAAAGAGGACGAACAACAGTTCGAAATACCATACTGAGAATTCTGCAAATGTGCTCTTTATTCCTTTTTCTGTGTCTTGCTTTAAAGATATATATATATATATATATATATATATATATATTATAAGTCATACCTTATACAATATTTTTTCCATATATAAAAATTTCAAATAACTATGTTAGTATTCCTGCTGTTTTCAACATCACGTATTGGCTTTCGTGATGTTAAACAACAGATCGTCAAACAACAGACAAAACAGGGTCAAGAAGGTCGTAAAACACGGATAAATTACTACACTTGTTCCGGCACAGCTGAAAATATTATATTTGTTTACGTAGACAGGTAATTTAATTTAACAATTTTTTTACTTTACTATCAGTAAAGTATAGTGGCATGAAAATATTCCATCTAGAGATTTTAACGGAATTACATGTTTTTGAGGTCCCAGAAGTTGTTTTATGAAGTTTTTTCGATGATGTCTGTATGTGTGCGTGTGGGTAGATGAGTATGTATCCAAATACATACAAACCGTAGTTTGTGGCCACGCTACGGTCCAGAATCTTTGATGGATCAATTTATATGTAACACAAAAATGGGCCTCAGATTGTAGGGATGCCTTTAGTTTGGGGACAATTACAGTGGTACCTCGGTTGTCGACCATAATTCGTTCGAGTTTGTTGGTCGAAAACCGATTTATTCTTATGAAACATTTTTTCCCATAAGAAACAATGGTAAGTATTTTAATCCGTTTTAACTAAAGAAAAATACTTATCAATTAAGAAAACGTGTATCTAAACAACATTAAAGACCTGTACATAACATAGAATAAACATAAAAAAGAAGAAATATAAACCATTTTATATCATTTACTTACCTTTTGAACAGCGGTGTGATGGCATACAGGGTGACGCTGCGTACGTTTCGGCTCCACTCGGCTATTTTCGGTTCCCAGCCCGAGTGTTCGAACACCGAAATCTGTTCGAATTCGGAAGCATTTTTAGCTCGAATTTTTTGGTCGAAAACTGAATTCTTCGAATAGTGAGGAGGTCGAAAACCGAGGTACCACTGTATAACTGATGGGAAAGTCACTTTTTTTGCTAAAAACCTGTTTTTAAACTACATTTTTTTTTCTCCTAAACTACTAATTATAGAGTCTTGAAATTTGGGCATTATCTATGAGATTACAAAAGCAATAAACGAAAAATATTCTCAGATTTTTAAAACAACTGGAAATATTTTTTGTTCAATAAAATGTAAAAATTTTGACTTAGAATTCAATTTGAAAGCTTGTGAGAGCGATGCAAGCCAAACCGTTTCACGGATCAAAATGAAACTATACCTAAAAATAGAACATATGTGGTGGATGAGTTGAGATATTTTTTTTTCAAAATTACATGTCCGAAAGGGGCGTTAAAGTACATTTCCTGTTTGTAGAAAATGTTTTTTAGACGCTAAACGGCTCACTAAAAAAACATGAAATTTTTGGAAAAACTGAAAAAAAAATTAATAATTTATAAAAAAAATTCATGAAATTTCAATTACTGCAAAGAGTAATAAAGCTATAAAAACAGAATATTGATCCTGGACTACTGATTCGCTTGCTTACATAATTCTATTTACATTTATTTACATTGACTTAGGTATATTTTGAGTAGCCCGTTGGTTGGGACCCATGACTCAATATAAAACTCAACTATAGTACCTGATAGAAGTTATACATTATTCTAGACTCATTTGTTACACATTATTACAGTCCCATGTGTTTCACGTTACAATGGTCTCATGTCCCATATATTACACATTCTTACTGATCGATCTAAGGTTAGTACATTCCTGAGTACAGCATGCACCAAAAGTGTCAAATTCATTTTTAACCGCCGAACAGGAACAACTATATAAACCGATAGCACATCTCTCCTACGACTCCTTTATGTGATATGAAATATTAATAGCCGTAAATATAAAATCAATTTAAAAAAGAATTAGATTTTTTTTATTCGATTAGAAAATCGTTCTCGTAATTCAGACGATTATGTTCTGATTTAATATTTATTAAAATGGGATCCTCGCTAGCACCAATAGTGGTTGTTAATAAAACTTGTTTACAACTTTTGTAATACGATATAAAAAAAATTAAAAACTATTTATTAACGAACTGAAATGCACTTTATTATTAAATAGAATTTTTAAAGTTGAAATATAAGACCGTTATTCCTGTAATTGTGGTTTTATCCCATTTGAGTAATTTAGCCAATTACTCAAACGACGAGTTCCAAACAAGGGCTAGATGAGCTCAGTGATTGACGTACTCGTCTCTGAACTGGTAGGTCCGGGGTTCGATACTCACCTGGCTCTTGATTTAATCACGCAGGAAGTTTAATAAATCTGAGCACGTCGTCCTCTGGAGAGGACGTTAAGCCATTGGTCCGAGCCTGTACGATGTCAGATACTCGATAAAGATCCCTACTCTAAATACACTTGAGTTAGGCAAAATTTAGGGCTCCCACTGTAGAATCAATCTTTATTTAGTGATATCACAAAGTGCCCAATGTTCTGGCTTATGTCTGTTCCCTTGTGGGACAGCCACTACAACCCTAAAATTCCCTACTACTACTACTACTATTAAAGTTTTAAATATGGGACATCACTCATAAAATAAAGACGAGTTGTCTTTTAGAATAGATTCCAACACACCCAATAAACTTTCACCCTCAGTGACGTGTTCTAAGAGGTAAATCAATGACCTAAAAGGTAGGTCATTTTACTACTGCTGATTTATCTGTTTTACTATTTCATATTTAGAAAACATTTTAGTTATGTGTGACCTATAACTACTAAATTTTACCTTAAGTTTATTAGAGTAGAGACTTTTAACGACCACCTGACATTGTGCAGGCTCGAGATCGATAGCTTTATGTCCTCTTCGAAGGACAAGTTTTTCATCTACCACATGGAAAACCTATTGTCATATGAAAGACTACAATCTTTAGTACTAAAGACAAGCATGCTACCTGTTCAACTATACCTGACCTCTTAAGTTAAATACGGGTTTATTCAAATCGAGAGGTATCACTTACCAGTATCTATACTGGCTGTGCTCTCTCTTCTGGAGGAGTACAACAGGTCTAGCTAATGATAAATTGAAAAGAAGGAAACCACAATTGCGTGCATAAAACAGTAGAAACCGGCATTTTTTTTTAATTCTAGGTATGAATAGCGCTCACCTGAGAAAGAACATTTCCATTTTCATCATTAGCCCTGGTTTACGTGTTGGATCTTGCGATAGTTTCTTCCACAGTGTCATATCTTCTTCTTCTTCTCTTTAGACCGTAGACTTTAAGCAGGTTTAACAAATACATCAGGAAACGGGCACTATAAAGCAATCTGTTCTAAAATAATAATGAACTTATAAAGTTATTTGTAAATACTATTCGAAATAAAGAAATAGTTAAAAACGGGGTATTCGACAGAACACAATATCAATAATTTGAACTGCACGATTAAATGTAAATAATATTTGCACAAGTTGTTTTTGTTTGATAATTAAAAAAACTAGATGCCACTGTGTTTCAAATATTTAAATATTGCCAAATATAAAAAAAATATAACAATAGTTAACTTCCATTATCTCTGACCTTAATTTAATTCACGTTATCCTTAGGGAGAGGACGTTAGGCCGTTGGTTCCGAGCCTGTATAATGTGAAATATTCGTTAGAGATTCTTACTCTAAATACACTTGAGTTAAGCAAATTTAGGGCTCCGAATGTAGAATATTCATTCCGTGGTATCAAAAAGGGCCAATGTTCGGGCTTTGTGTGTTCTCTTGTGGATTACCTTTGCAATCTAACCTAATTTTCATTGTGAACCACATTCTTATACATCAGAATGCTTCAGTATATTACCGTTATTATCATTAGTTATTTAATAATAATAAAAAAAACTGGAGTGGCCTACACCCAACTTGTCTAAATATCTCAGAATTTTTTCTGAGTGAGTGTTATCCTTTTCCCGCCTTCTATACTCTGTTATAAGTTTGCTATGAATGTATATTGAGAAAAAATATATTAGTAATTAGCCAGTTTACATACTCAAATCGAAGTCAAAGCCAGTTATTCAATATAATTTAAATCTTTTATAGTTGGGAGCATCTAATTTTTGAAAATAATAAATATGAACTATTAGACTAGAATTATAAAAAAAAAAATGTATATTTCTCAACAAACATACACTCCGTAGTACTCTGTAGTTTTTTGTAAATAAACAGTATATTTAACGATGTATCCCTATTGCACGTAATCAAAATATATTTTTTCCATTCATTTTATGAAACACTACTGAAATCCGTCTTTCATTTAAACCTTAACATCGATTTTTCATTACCCCTAATGAATGTAAAATTCACTTTCAATTCTCGTTAGAGTAGTCGTGTCTAAGTGATAAAGTCATTGGTCCCGAACTCAGGTCCTATACAATGTCAGGTACTAGTTACGGATTCCGACTCTAAACATACCTACTCCTGAGTTGAGAAAAATTTAGGATTACCAAAGTAAAACCAATCTTCATTATCTGGTATCACAAAAGGGTCAATGTTCGACCTGTGCCTTCCCTTGTTGGGACTGCCACTGTAACCTAACCTGGCGTTGACAATGTGAGGTAATACAGAATTAACTTCAGTCGACACGAAATCGACTAGAATGAGAAATAATAGGATTAGGCAACGACATATAAATATAGACACAGTGTGTGAGATAGAGATGTTATGTGTTTGATAAAAATCTATATGTAAGATAAGTTTTATATGTGGAGACCATTTCATTAGATTTTTACCCTACAATGAGTAAATACCACATAATAACTGATTGCACTACATTAGAATATGTAAGATTATCATTTTTAAATGTAAGATTTTCAATAATCAATTAGAGAACAGAGAGCACGTTAAAGAGAGGTAATATTGTGACAATAAGATAAAAATACAAATTATATCGATCATTGTACTGGTTAATGTCTCAATTTTAGGTTAACTGATATTGAATGCCTGTTTTTAAACATGTTTAATGGTTTGAGTCCAATTTAACAATCCAAGAGAAAATCTCGCAATGTTTTGATAATAACACTGTTTGTACACTTGATTTTACCCCACTCTTTCGACTGATTAATCAAGAAACGTTATTGAATGGTGTTTTTACATCTACCCGCCTTACTACTACTACTATGTACAATTTACGTATCAGTCTATTCGTTTTGACTTTTCTAACACGACTACTATGAAAATATTAAAAAATAACAAATTCACCACACCTAGAATATTGAAGTTCACGCCTTGACTTCTGTTAAACCAATTCCATGAAAATGGAAAACTTTATCAAATTATGCACAGTTTACGTATCAGTCTAGTCGTTTTGACTATTCTAACACGATTACTCTGAAAATATAAAAAAATAACAAATTCACCACACCTACAATATTATTGTTCACGCCTTGACTTCTGTTAAACCAATTCCATGAAAATGAAAAACTTTATCAAATTATGTACAATTACGTATCAGTCTAGTCGTTTTGACTATTCTAACACGACTACTCTGAAAATATAAAAAAATTAAATAAATTTAAACAAATTCACCACACCGTCCATATTGAAGTTCACACCTTGACTTCTGTTAAACCAATTCCATGAAAATGAAAAACTTTATCAAATTATGCACAATTTCCATATTTGTCTAGTCGTTTTGACTTTTCTAACAAAACTACTATCAAAATAAAAAAAAAAAATTCACCACACCTACAATATTATTGTTCACGCCTTGAATTCTGTTTTAAACTATCTCTATACTACTTTGTAAGTAAGGATATTTCTAAATTTTTATCAGCTTTCGTGATTCTAAGAGATTTAGAAGCTTCCTAAGAAACATTAGAGACATCCAGATTCGGAAGTACTAACCCAGTGCTCCGCAACCGGTGTGTCATGAGCCAGATACAGGTGTGCCATTAGCCAGATACAGGCGTGCCGCGGCACACTGGTGTGCCATGAGACAGATACAGGTGTACCATGAGCCAGATACAGGTGTGCCATTAGCCAGATACAGGCGTGCCGCGGCATACTGATGTGCCATGAGACAGATACAGGTGTGCCATGAGCCAGATACAGGTGTGCCATTAGCCAGATACAGGCGTGCCGCGGCACACTGGTGTGCCATGAGACAGATACAGGTGTACCATGAGCCAGATACAGGTGTTCCATTAGCCAGATACAGGCGTGTCGCGGCACACTGGTGTGCCATGAGACAGATACAGGTGTGCCATGAGCCAGATACAGGTGTGCCGCGGCACACTGGTGTGCCATGAGCCATATAGAGGTGTGCCATGAGCCAGATACAGGTGTGCCGCGGCACACTGGTGTGCCATGAGACAGATACAGGTGTGCCATGAGCCAGATACAGGTGTGCCGCGGCACACTGGTGTGCCATGAGCCATATAGAGGTGTGCCATGAGCCAGATACAGGCGTGCCGCGGCACACTGGTGTGCCATGAGACAGATACAGGTGTGCCATGAGCCAGATACAGGTGTGCCATTAGCCAGATACAGGCGTGCCGCGGCACACTGGTGTGCCATGAGACAGATACAGGTGTGCCATTAGCCAGATACAGGCGTGCCGCGGCACACTGGTGTGCCATGAGCCAGATACAGGTGTGCCATTAGCCAGATACAGGTGTCCATTAGCCAGATACAGGCTGTCGCGGCACACTGGTGTGCCATGAGACAGATACAGGTGTGCCATGAGCCAGATACAGGTGTGCCGCGGCACACTGGGTGCCATAGCCAGTTGCCATGAGCAGATACAGGTGCCGTGCCATTTAGCATACAGGGCATACAGATCGTGTGCCATTAGCCAGATACAGGCGTGCCGCGGCACACTGGTGTGCCATGAGACAGATACAGGTGTGCCATGAGCCAGATACAGGTGTGCAGCGACACACTGGTGTGCCATGAGACAGATACAGGTGTGCCATGAGCCAGATACAGGTGTGCCGCGGCACACTGGTGTGCCATGAGCCAGGTACAGGTGTGCCAATTAGCCAGATACAGGTGTGACGCGGCACACTGGTGTGCCATGAGACAGATACAGGTGTGCCATGAGCTAGATACAGGTGTGTCAAATAGATACCGCAGCCGCGGTCAAATACATTGCATTTGACATTTTACAATTTGTCATCATGAATTTAATACACAATGACAATATTTCACCGAAACTCCATTAGATGTTTTCTGAATTTACGTCTAAAAACGAATATCTTCACATTTCCTACAAAGCAATCTTAATATTACTTCCATTTTCGACGACATATTTATATGAGCAAAGTTTTTCAACTCTTTTATTAATTAAAAATGATAAGCGGTCATGCTTAAAAGATTTTGACCAAGAACTACGAGTTGCGTTGTCAAATATTGAGCCGAATATAAAACTTTTGTGTTCATCGAAACAAGCGCAGGTATCACATTAATAATTATTATGATTGCGTTAAAATAAATATGTTATAGATTTATATATCTATACTTTTCAAATAAAAAACAAACATTTATTGTAAAATTTGTGTATCAATTAATACCTATATACTTTAGCTTTTGGTGTGCCGCGGATTTAGAAAGAATTTTGGTGCGTCATATAGTAGGTTAGAAAAGGTTGCGGAGCACTGTACTAACCAATCTTAAATGAAATTTCCAAAAATTCAGGTATGAAACATCGTAATAAGTACATGATTAGGTACATAGTCTTTCGCAAATGATAAAATCTCAAAAAGAAAACAAAAAATAGATTATTCAGTTGCAATCACATATTAAGTAAAATTCGACAGTAGTAGGTCCGTGACCTGGAACTGCTAATTACAATGCGCACTGTAGTGCACGGAACGAATCGTTGGTCGTATTAAGAGGATTATTTTATTGGGTCAATTAAATGTTATTGGAATCCTATAATTCTATAAATGAAGGATAAAAAAAAACCATTGAACTCTTTATAATTATATTGTACTAGCAAACGTACCCGTCTTTGACGGAATCAAAAATTCTATTATACTTGGTATTCCAAAATATCAATTATAGTATTATACTAATACTACAATTAGAAGTTATAGAATAGTAGAAAATACCATTATTAGTACAGTGCTAAAAAGAAGCCTCTGTATACAAAGATTAGATTTTAAGTTAGACATACACAAATCTACAATCAATGTTTCAGCTTTATATGTCTTATGGTAGCAATATTTTGTGGACAAACCGACAGACAGAAATTATTCTAAGGGTACATGTGGCTACTCTGAAGTATGAAACGTAAAGAAAACTTGAAATGAGTTAGTTCTAATTAACGTGCTCCCAGTCAAAAGCTAGCACGCAAGCCACTGGGCTACTCTGGTTCCATACCTTACTTTATTACCAGTGTTTATATTACGCAAATATTAAATTAAAAAAATATATTTTTGTTGTGTTTATTTATAATACATTTGCACTACTGTCATCGGCGAGCAAGCAAGCTACTGGCAACCCTGGCTAGATCCCTTTACTTTATTACCATCTTTTATATTATCCACATTTTAAATTCAAAAAAATATTTGTTTGTTACATTTATTTATAATACATTTGCACTACTGTCATCGGCGATCACGCAAGCCACTGGGCTACTCTGGTCCCATACCTTACATTATTACCAGTGTATTTATTAAGCAAATATTAAATTAAAAAAAAGTTGACAGTTATATATAATACATAGCAAACGTACCCGTCTTTGACGGAATCAGAAGTTCCTGCTTTGGTTTATTGCCGTGTGCCTATTGTCTTTCGGCTATACAACGGAGGAATCAGAAGTTCCGTCATTTTTGGTATTTCAAAATGTCATTAGAAATTATAGAATAGTAGAAAATACCATTATTACTACAGTGTTAAACAAATGCCCCAGCTTATACACTACATTAGCTGTCTGTCCTTTAGGTTCATGGTAGAAGAAAGAGTTGAAACCTCTGACCGTTGAGCATGTAAACTACATTTGACCATGTGAGAAAAACTTGGTTTTGCTACCTTGTATTCCTGCGTTAGATGAAGTCTCCCTTTGCGACTTAGTTAACGTCATTGCGAAATAGACTCTGACCGGACTTTGCAATCATTTCAACGTAAACAGACAGTGGTTCGGAATCAATGGTATGTGAAGTATACACACAGACTCCCCAATACCACATCCAGTCATTATGTCCGCCTCTATGGCATATCTGTGTAGAGCACGAACTCCGAGTCGTGTCCCCCGTTGCACAGTTTTGGGGCACTCATGTTTCGTAACATGAAATTTGTTACTGCTACTAAATTGTAGCATGATTGGTGCTCTACTTTAAGTTTTTACTCATGAGCAGACAGTCCAGGAGAAATAAATTCAGAGTCAAGAAATTCAATTAGATAATGAACTGCTTCTTCGTCACTAATCCAATCTCTTTACTGACTTGTAAGTTCTTTCCTCGGCTTCATATAGCGTAAGAACTTGTTTGTTGATTTTTCCTCCCTGTTCATATTAAGAGTTGAGAATTGCTCGTTTACAAAACATTTATTCTCAATAGATAGTACATCCTTAACTCTGTGAAACACCATTTCAATGATGTCAAATACGCAATATATTCATATGCTCAATTGAAATTAAAATCAACTAACAATACCTACTTGCCACACCTGTGTATTTTCAAAACAAACTTGTCTGTGAAGTTAGGAAAATACAGCTAAAAGCCCCATAACTTCGCTTCTGTACTGAATTAATAATCTATTTAGAGCCCATATTTTAAGTTAGGCACACACAAATCCAGTGTCAATGTTCCAGCTCGCTATGTCTTATGGTGGCTGAGTTTACTTGTGACAAACATTTTTGCGTTAAACGTCCATAACTTCACTTCTACGTTGAATTTCCAATCAATTCATAGCCTATATTTTAAGTTAGACCTACACAAATCTACTGTAAAAGTTTCAGCTTTATATGTCTTATGGTAGCTGAGTTTACCTGTGACAAAGTTTTGCGGACAAACCGACAAACCGACAAACCGACAACCGACAAACCGACAAACCGACAGAAATTTTTCTAAGGGTGGATTCGGTTTCTCCAATGTATGAAACGTAAAGAAAACTTGAAATGAGTCAGTTCTAAGCAATGTACAGACAAAATCATTATTTTATTTATAAAGATAACAACAATTATAAAGTAAGTACAATAATAATGTTATATTATACGACAACATTTAACATATATTAACATTTAATAACATAGACATTTCATTGGAAGCTGCTTGCTCGATATGTTCTGTTATATAGACAATAAAGACATACATACGAGTCATTTTAGATGATTTAGCAACAATTGTAACAATCGTTTATTCCAAGTCAAAAAAAAAATGACAACATTTATTTCTTTAAACTCTAATATTTTCATTTCATGAAAATATGAATTTTATTTTATATTCGATATATCCTTGTCTCAACATGAATAAATTACAATTAATGAATTCATCGGAACATAAAGCCTCAATGCAACAAACATAAAAATTAATTTTACAACTAAATAATTTTTTATAACATATTCCTGAAAAATGAGCTAAACAATTAAATAGGTTATGTTAATGAAATAATAAAGGTATATTTCATATGTAATCATATGGACACTATACTAAAAAAAATGTTATATTTTATTTTGAAGAACTAAATATTATTTCTAATACATAAATATTTCAATTTTTTGAAATTTTTAAATTCTTCACAATATATTAAATATTGACAGGGGTGACCAAACTACGACAAGTGAATTAAATTAGTCCACTTTATGACCATCATATTTTAAATTTCGTTTAAAATAAACGGGATGAATGAATTCCAACTTTTTGTTTTCTGAAAGTCGAAATTTCCTTTAGCATGATATTAGAGTAAAGACAACTTACTTTTCAGTGTAAAACATTTTTAAACTAGAAGTATGTAATCTTATACTTGAAAAATGATTGAAATTTGAGAGATTGTTTGACTAAAGATTGTTTATAGCTTTGCTCGAATTATTAAGTCAGTTCTACGATTTAGACTAACCCCCTCTCTCTGATCAGTTTAACAGATATGTATGTACTATATATATAACTATATATACTCTACTATATATGGTATATATACATGATTGGTTATAAACGACTGAATATTGTTGAAGAAGAAGATCAATTAATTTAAATTAATTACATTAATTTTTCGCAATCTCGAAAAGTTGGAGAAGAAGATCATCGACCGACAATATTCAGTCGTGTACAACCAATTATGTATAAAAGAAGGACTGCTACCGAAGTACACTATATATATACATATATATATATATATATATATCTATATATATATTATATATATATGTAAGTACAATTTAACTATCTTTTTGCAAAGTGTCCTTCTATTATAACGTTTTGCTTAATAAACAAAACTACTAACCTTTTAGTTAAGGTCATAGGAAACAAACAAATTCGATAGATCATAGGAAAGGGGTACATAACAGTTCAGAAGATACTCACAAAAATTCAAATGCATCTTGTTTTGATGATATTTATATTATGCAACAAATAAGAAAAAATTGTAGAATATCAGCTCCTTTTGTTAATTGGAAGCTTCATAAATAAATGTATATATATATATATATATAATATGTATGTACGTATATACATAAATATATATGATCAAACCACAATATGAAATGTGGAAACCAGGCTAAGATCTTTCAACCGTAACAGGCGGTCTCCGTCAGAGTCAAAAACCCAACTGTTAGGTGTCAGTTAGGTTTTTGATTCTAACGAAGACCGCTTTTTATGGTTGAAAGATCTTTGTTTTGTTTTCCCATTTCATATTGTGGTTTGATCATTGATTGTTATTTCACGTGTTTATGTGAAATCTTTATATATATATATATATTGTGTTAAACTGAATTGCCTTAATCAAACATAGCTTTCTTCTTAAGCAGTTTTTCATATTTTCTAGCTAATTTCAATTCGTCTTGATTCAGCTGGTGAATTACCATATATCAGCAAAACTCCAGTTGGACATCACTATTTATTAACTAACATTTTACAAAAGATTTTACAACTAAATTAAAATAAACTTGACATGTTTTATTTCTGAAGATGGTTGGAGACAACCGAAACATGTCAAGTTTATTTTAATTTAGTTGTAAAATCTTGTGTAAAATGATAGTTAATAAATAGTGATGTCCAACTGGAGTTTAGTCATGGGGTCCATTATTAAAAAAGTATGGTGAATCTTAGTCTTGGTCGTGAACCAACTATTGATAATTGATAATTACCAAAAGAATTATATTGAATGGAAAGTAATTGATGAAATTAAAATGGTTCACTAGCCGCAAAATATGATCACCCCCTCTGATTTCAAATAATTCTATATTTAAGAAAGTAAATAAGTTAATAATTAATAATAAAATACAAAAATAAAAATTATGTTTCGACTGATTTTCATGTCCAGTTATAGATAGATATGTGGTTCAAGAGATTTTTAATTTATGATATTTAACGATGTTGAGCTTATGATTTTACAATTTCATCGATCTGAGGAATAAGTTTTTTGATTCTTGTTGGTTCTGAATGATAACCCCACATGATCATGCTGAGATATTCTGCTGTAGGCATGCCTCGAAGAGGAGTGTCGTCTGTTTCAAACGGGCCGATAAATTCCTCTTTTACTTTTGTTGAAATCTCTTTAAGATTCCTGTTTCGAACAACATCCCAGGTTTTTTCTTCACCTTCAGGCTACAAATTTTTTTTGTTTTATTATAACAAATACATTAGGCAATTATTTTTTTTAAATCAAGCATGGGCAACCTGTTGTTAACTGTAGGGCCGCATTATATAATTTCCAAGTGACCGTGGGCCGCATGGTCATTTCAGTGGTATTTAGATACATAGAGCATATATATATATATATATATATATAATTAAAATAAGCAGTGACACATAAACAGAAACACAACAAAGACTCACTTTTCAATATTTCGACCGTAATTCACTTCTTCTCCTGAGGACGACCGCCATTACGGTCGAAATATTGAAAAGTGAGTCTTTGTTGTGTTTCTGTTTATGTGTCACTGCTTATTTTAATTGTTATTTGTCCTGCCGGACCGTTTTTCGTTTATCATGGTGTATATATATATATATATGTATATATATATGATCAAACCACAATATGAAATGGGAAAACAAGACCAAGATCTTTCAACCGTAACAAGCGGTCTTCGTCAGAGTTACGGTTGAAAGATCTTAGTTTTGTTTTTCCATTTCATATTGTGGTTTGATCATTGATTGTTATTTCATGTGTTTATGTGAATTCTTTATATATATATATATATATATATATAGATCTGCATTAACAATTGCTTTCAATAGAACCCAATTGTTCTTTTTTCGAACTACTTTTCTGCGCTGCAAATGCAATTATATTATTGCCTCCATTATGCCCCTAGGATATTTGTTATTTTCATTGCCTTTACAACATAGAAAAGTGGTTAGAAAAAAAGCGCAATTACTGAAAAAATCGTGAATGCAGAATCTGCTCTGTTAATTAACAGTATATACTTGGATGAAGATCTGCTGCCAGTTTATATATATATATATATTGGTATATATTGGCAGCAGATCTTCTCTCAAGCATATTTTATTGAAAACGATCGTTGTTTCTGCATTCACGACCTTTTTTAACTATAATCTGTTAATAAAATGATCTTGAATGCAGAAACTGCGATCATTTTCAATATTATATATATATATATATATATTGATAAAAGTATCAACCGTGGAATAGAAACCAAATTAAAGTTTATCAGGACTTGGTCAGTGGACCGAGTTTTTTTGTTAAAAAACAAAGGAATTGTTAATATTCAGATATAATTCCAGTTAATCTCCTAGGGCTACACAATAACTTATATTGATCCTTATTTGGCCCACAGGCCGCAGGCTACCCATGCCTGTCTTAAATCAATAATATCAATAATGAATATTTACCTTGGTTATCCTGAGTTTCTTTATATCACCTTCAGCCTGTGAATAGGCCTTAAGAAATCCACAGTCATCGATTTTCATATGATCAGCAAGTGGTTTAAAAGCTTCCACCGTTTCCAATGGCAGGTATGCAAAACCCTCTTTGGATCTACCTTTGGCCTTGTAGTCGCTGATCCATTCTTCAAAAGTTTCAATTGCCTCGTTTAAATTGGTTCTTTTTTCTTTGTCGGTTGTTCTTTTGTATATGACCTTAGCCCTGTTGTACATTGAATTGACTATTTGCAGCTGGTAACTAGGGTCCCTTCCCTCCAGCAATCTACGATCATAAACAAATTTCAAAAAATCACAAAACAAACATCAACATTCATTACCAAATCACTTACAGATAATTAAAACAATTAATAGCCTTTATATAAGCCTCACTGCTACTTAACACACATTGGTTAATTAACACTATTTTTCCATCCATCGTAAATAATAATGATTCGTGATTAATAACAAAGTACTACACTTGTACAGCGAATTCTACACACGCTTTGCAAGTGCAATAACAGTGGTTAACAAATTGTTTGGTGCCTAAGGTTTCTAAACTGATTTGGATTAATTTAGGGTGCTGATTCCGAAAACTTGTTTCCGATCAAGTCAAGTTTTTGGGGAGTTTTCTATGTAATACCTTTTTTTACCTTAAAATTAGTTGTATTTCTAAACACATTCTAGCGTCATGATTACAATTGTAGGTTGTTATTGTGATCAATGTTAAACGATTATTACATCCTAAATCTTAATGTCAAATTTCGACCGTAATGGCGGCATCCTCTCCTAGGCGGCATTGCTTAAACAAACCAAATGTGTTTTGGTATATTTGCAAAAATATATATATATTGAAACCTAAATGTATTTCATACGTATTTGTATAAGTATTGCAAATATTTTGGTATGATTAATAATTAAATGAAAATATAGTTTCTTCGATTTACCTGTCTTTATTCTAGCTACCGCCTTTCTACAGAGAGAGATATACCATAGCAAAAAAACTAGACCTGGTCGAGAAAAAACGACAGCATTTCAGAAATTAGCGCCTTTAAATTAGATAAAAACTGATAGAACATTATAGGCACCATGATAATTTTTTTGTTTGTTGGCCAGTGTTAATTATTTTTAAAACAATCTACTCTAATACGAATAATAAACGAATTATAAATTGCCTTTTCTGTTTCTATTTCAGCCTAACACAGACTATGTCCATGCAAAGTGTAAAAATCTATAAATTTATTTCATAAGAATAAATATAAGAAATTTAGTATCAAAAAATATATTTTGGTTACAAATTGTATAAAAGAATATGTAAATTTAAAATAATCGATTGTCATATTGCCACTAGCGACCCTAGTGACACCATGAGCAAGCTGTATTCAAATAGCAAAATTTAGATATGGATGTGGCCAAAAGTGTATTAAACAATTGATTTTTTAATTCATGTTAGTGACCTCAAAGCATATATATATATATATATATAAACACTTAAAATAAACAGTGACACATAGACTGAAACATAACGAAAGATTCACTTATCAATATTTATTTCGACCGTAATGGCGGTTGTCCTCAGGAGAAGAAGTGAATCGACGGAGGGACGACAGTCAAATGTATATAAAGTAATAACTATTATTTCAATCAATAATTTCTAGTCAAGATTACAGCAGGGCATTTATTCTTTTTTTAAGGAATGTAAGTTATTATTCATGAGTATTTAAAGCTTTCTTCCTTTTTTTATTTCATTGTTTAGACTAGTGCTTTTCAACCTTTTTGCAGGCGCGGATCCGCCTAGGAGCTTATTTATTCTTGCGGATCCCCTTGTACATAAATATACATGTATATGTAAGTATATATAACTTCCTATTGTACCTCTTTTGGTTGAGCGAGCTCGAGGTAAATTTAAACATACAATGCAGCTGATACACAAAAAGTAAACAATCAGAGCGTCACGTATTGGCTAAATTAAATGTTTCAATTAAATGACGTAGGTCGTCATCATAACTGAACTGCCCGACTCAAATTTTGGCTCGCAGTTCTTCCCTAACGTTACCGAAAGCTGCTGGTTTTAGATGTGAACGACGAGTTATCTTGATAAGATGCACTAATTACATTGATAGTGTGCTGCTGTACTTACATTGACGTGTACACATTGATAATACATTAATTGCACATTGTGAATCTGTAGGTCTTGCGGATCCCCTGGGCAAACGTCACGGATCACCAGTGATCCGCGGATCACAGGTTGAAAACCACTGGTTTAGACCGATCCCCTAGCGGGTGATAACGTCAGCCGTTCTACATTGGGAGTCCTAATTTTTACCTAACTCAAGTGGATTGCCAGTAATGATCTTTAACGAGTACCTGACATAGAACAGGCTCACAACCGACGGATTAACGTCCTCTCCCAGGGACGACATACTCAGATTTATTCACTTCCCGCGTGAATAAATTGAGGGTTATAAGTGGGTATCGAACCCCGGACCTTCCAATTCTTAGGTGAGTGCGTTAACCATTGAGCTAACCTGGCCCCTTTCTTATTGTAAGTTGTACCATTATATTCTGTCGTACTCAACATAGGAGGTCGATTTAATATCATTATGGGGGGTCAGGCTAGCTCAGTGGTTACGTGCTCGCCTCTGAACTGATATCCTCACCTGGCCCTCGATTTATTCACGCGGGAGGTGAATAAATCTGAGCACGTCCTCCCTCGGAGAAGGACGTTAAACCGTCGGTCCCGAGCATGTACGATGTCAGGAACTCGTTAAAGATCCCTACTCTAAATACATTTGAGTTAGGCAAAATTTAGTACTCCCACTGTAGAATCAATCTTCATTGTGTGGTATCACAAAGGGCTATTGCTGGGCCTACGTGTGTTCCCTTGTGGAACTGACACTGCAACCTAACCTAATATCATTATGATTTAATAAATCGTAATATTTTAAGTTTCTATCCTGAGATTGTTACGTAGTTGACTGAAATATTTCTAATTGCATTGTTTTCTTTAATTTTATTTATTTGTTTGTATTCCACATAGCATTGGAAGTGACTTTGGTAAGTCGCTACCTGATAGTCTCCAGGGCCTTTTCCTTGTCTTTAAAGCCAGCTCCTTGGAATGTGTTTTCACCATTTTCCGAGCCAAACAGTTGTCCACCACCACCCCATCCTGATTTCCTTTCGCTTGTTTTCTCAGATGCTACTTTCGGCATTTCTAACTACAATCAAAAAAAAAAACAATAATAAAACTTGAAAAAATTATTTAATAATTAAATCATTTTAAATTCTAACAAGATTAATAAAAAATTCAAACCATTATATTCATGAAAACAAACATAGAGTTACAAATTCTTATTCTTTCCCGTCATGAATAATTATTCCTAAACAATAGGGATCATCTACACTATGGGGTCCATTTTTGTGGGAAATATGAACTTGATCTATCAAAGATTGTGGACCGTAGCGTGGTAACAAGCAATACTAACACACTCACGCACCCACCCACGCACCCACCCACGCACCCACCCACGCACCCACACACACACACACAGACATCATTCAAAAAACTTCATAAAAATGACTTTTGGGAACTCAAAACATATAATTCCGTCAAAATCTCGAGATCGAATTTTTTCACGATTACTATACTTTATTTATAGTAAAGTAAAAAGTCAAAAAAGAACTTTGAGGACCTCAAAACATGTATATGCGTAAAAATCTCGAGATCAAATTTTTGCATGATCACTATCCTTTACTTATTGTAAAGTAATAAATTATATCAATAATGTTTTTACTAACAATATTCATAAATTTAATACTGTTTTTATTTTAAGTCTTCTTAATCCTTTAGAGAATAAATAATAAAATGATAAACAGTGAATGGATAGAATGTCTGATTGCCCTAGAGAATGACCGTGAAATGCGAATACAGTCTAAGTGAAGTAGGTCGCCACAGTAGGTACAAAGACCTCTGTCCAAGGCTACCCCATAAGGTCACTTTTAATACAGCCATTCAATTAGCCTATCGGCCACATCTTTGAAAAACCCTCCCACATAGGTATCAAGCCTTAAACCAATCGATAAAATCACACCTAATCAATCATCAGAGAAATAAAACGACTTTTAGGACCACAAAACATATAATTCCCTCAAAATCTCGAGATCGATTTTTTTCACGATCACTATACTTTACTTATAGTAAAGTAAAAAGAATCATAAACATGCCATCGTTTGTGAATTCTAAGAAGACCTGAAGAATAATTATCTTGTTTATTTTTTACATAACTAACGTTATGTAAAATTAATCAATCCGGAATTAAATAATAAATATAAGCAGGTTTGGACAAGAACAATGATAAGGGTATGGGATGTTGGCATAACGATCTTAATCCTTTAGTGCAGGGGGTGATATTCACCCCTTGGGGTGAATTTTGAATTTACAGGGGGTGAATTGTGACCACAGCAAGTTTACAGACTGAGGAAAGCTGTTATAGGTTTTAACCTCATAATTATTAATTAAAAAATTTAATTGAATTAATATTTCCTATATCCATCAATAATTGTAATTAACATTCTATTTGTATAATTATATTATAAACATAATCAGTGTAAAGTTGTAAAAGTGTAACTACCTTGTAAAGAAGAGAGGGTGGGGGGAATGGCGTGAGAGGTGAATGGGCCACGGAAGCCTGTGTGTTTAAACTGTGGTCACACTCAGGAAATACATTAAACAAAAGGCCAAGACTGGGACTTCATTCGTTTCAACTTTGACGCCTATACATAAGTATCAAAGATACAAAAATCAAAGAAATTTGCGTAAATTATATTTCGCAAACTGAAAAAATTGGAGAAAATAAACCAAAAGGCAACGATTATGGATATTTATTGCACAATTTAATTACTGATTAATTAATTAATAGATTAATTATTTAATAGATTTTTACTATTAATCGATAGGCTATTCATAAAGTCAACGTACAATGGACATGACATCAATGAAAAACTAAGAAAACAAATTCAGTTATAGTACTTAGGGAAAAATACGACAAAAAAAAGTATTAAGCGAAATTAAAGTTCCTTCCCAAAAAAAAATAATTTATGTTTGTCAACATAAACTTCATATTAACGTAATGAGAAATTATAACAGGAGTTGTTTCTATGTGAAGATATCAACAGCATAATAATGAAATATAAATAAATATATTTACGTAGAAATAACTGTCAGATTGTTTAATGATACAGCTTCATTTATTAAAATGTAAATAGATAAATAAAAAGTATAACTTTGAAAGCAATTACTAAAAAAAAGAGACTTTCCCGTCATGCATAGTTCTTGTCAAACAATAGGGATTATCTACACTATGGGCCCATTTTTGTGTAAAATATCAACTTGACCTATCAAAGATTCTGGACGTAGCATGGTAATAAGCAATGCTAACACACTCACACAACCAACCCACCCTCCCACCCACCCACCTGCCCAACCACACACACACACACAGACATCATCAAAAAAACATCATAAAACGACTTTTGGGACCTCAAAACATATAATCCGTCAAAATCTCGAGATCCAATTTTTTTTCATGATCACTATACTTTACTTATAGTAAAATTACATAAATATCATTATGTTCCTTTCATTGATTGAGTCTTTTTAAATTCGGTGAGTCTTTATTCTTTCTAAGTGAGTGTTTTAATCCAAGCAAGCACTGCTTGTTTCAGGCGGATACTATTTTTGTAAACGGATGAATGACTCAGCTATTTTTGAGCATTCTCTCTAACTCGGTCGGTCAGACTTTAAAAAAGAAAATTCAAACTGATACGATAGAAAGCAGCTAATTAAGATAATTAATTAACAACTAATTAAACTTGTCCAAAACATTTCAAACAAAATGTACAATTTATGTTGCAACCATAGTTTTAATAGATCTTCATTAACTCTGCAATCTGTTATAGTGTGGTGTTTACTCATGTTAGGAAATATATTAAATCTTCACACAAAAAAGTTTATTACAAGAAACAACGTGTTTCGAACACGTGATATTCTTCTTCAGGTTACATCTAGAAAAAATATATATGTATTTCATTATTATTCACATTTCAAATTATTTCCGTTATCACTCAATAGTGTCAGATGTATTCATTTTAATTAATTCACTCCGATGTTCCCAAAGCTCTTAAATGTATATATATATATTCTAGATGGAACTTGAAGACGAACATCAAGTGTTCGAATCGCTTTGCTTAGTTTCTTGTAATAAACTTTTTTTTGTGTGGACACTTAATACTTTTCCTAACATTTAATAGATTTATTCTAACAAATAGAGTATTTTCTTTTTTGGTAAATCAAGTAAGATTTGTATAATTATTGCTGTTTAAGAAAGACGTTTGGGTGAAGAATAATTGCTACTTATGGTTATTTCATTCTTGTACGATGCTAGTTTATACTTTTATGAATTTGCATTACTGTAAGAGCCTTATAATTTTAAGGCAGATTAAAATGTACTGACTAGGCAAATAATTATAAAAGAAAAATAAATAAAAATGTGAATAATCAAACTATCAACTGCAAGGGCATTCAAAGTAATGAATCATCCTATTGATTTTGATCATGTTAATAGATTTCATGATTATTAAACAAATAATAAAGGACAAGAATAGTCTCTTGTACACATTACGAACCGTCAAAGCCCTTAGCCAAGTTGTATACTCGTACACCAGTATAAGTTATATAAACGAAGTTCAGCAACACTGGCGTGTAACTTGAATGAGAGACAGCTAATGATGTTGGCACCACTGATGGGTGGTTCGTTATAGATTAAATAAGTACAGAAACAATAATGAACGACACTTTCCCCCTTAGTAAACCTCCATATGGGGCCAGGTTAGCCAAGTGGAAATTCACTCGGATCTGGAATGGTAGGTCCGGGGTTCAATACCCACTAATGGTCCTCGATTTACTCACGCTGGCGGTGAATAAATTTGAGCGCGTCGGGAAAGTACGTTAAGCCATCGGTCCCGAGCCTGTACCATGTCAGTTACTTGTTAAACATCACTACTCTAAATACACTTGAGTTAGGCAAAATTTAGGACTCCCAAAGCAGAATAATTGGACAAATGTAGAATCTCAAAGGACAAATGTTTAGCTTATGTGTTCTATTGTGAGGCTGCCACTGCAAACTAATCTAATCTAAATCTCTATAAGTCTGAGTATTGTATTAAAAAAAAAAGTATAACAAATATATTTCCATGGTCTTATATTAAAATCTCTTCATTTTTAGTAGATGCTCGCTAGCTGAAATAACCAGTTGGTGTCGCATACACCAAATAAGGGGATGACAGATACGTATTCCGTGTGTGAATAGGAGCAGTCAAACGGTAAGAGCTTGCAAAGTGGGAGAAACATGAACACAACCTACACATATACTTATATAACAAGGTTTCGCAGTAAACATATGAATAAAAATCAACGTCTAAACCACAGTAAGAAAATCAGAAATTAGCCAAGATCTTTCTTTCAACCAAAACGAGACGTCTCTTGTTTCATTTTGATTCAGTATTACATCAGAGGGGGGCCAGGGTAGCTCAGTGGTTAACATACTCGCCACTGAACTGATAGAACCGGGGTTCGATCCCCACCTGGCCCTCGATTTATTCATGCGGGAGGTGAATAAATCTGACCACGTTGTCTTTCAGAGAAGGACGTTAAACCATCGGTCCCGAGCCTGTACGATGTCAATTACTCCTTGAAGATCCCTACTCTAAATACAATTTGAGGTAGGAAAAATTTAGGTGGCCCACGTGTGTTCCCTTGTGAGACTGCCACTGCGACCTAACCTAACCTATCACTAACAGTATCTGACTATCACTTGTTTTGGTTGAAGGACTTTATTTTTCTAATTTTTTTCTGTGTTTTAGAAGCTGAACATCTTAAAGTTCATAGCAGTTACTGTGTTTACAATTTTAATTTGATAAGCTCTAATCTTCGGACACATTCTTTTTGGCTGGAGTGAAGGCCCAAATCATGTGTCATGTGAAGCTCGTTATATTATCAAGCTTAATTTCCAATCAATGTTTAATTATATATTTTTCAAAATATTTGAAAATAAAAATAACAAAAAAGTTATAATGTTAGTGAAAAAGTTATTGTACATTTAAAAGTAATGATCTTTTAAATAAATATAAATGCAAGATTATTTTAAAGTTAAACAGTACAAATTATGCATACCCGAAAGCTGGTCCAGATATAATCTTCCAGCTTCAAGGTGCTGTAATTGTTTTGAAACAACTGGCCTTCACGTATTTTAATTACCAGTCATTACAAAGTAGATAAATTAATATTATTAAAGTATCAATGATATTTCAAAATTAATTTATTTGCATTAAGATTTGTTAATAAATCGTCAAAAATCTGTGTAAGAAAAATAATAAAAAAATCTGGAGTGGCCTACACTCAACTTTACTATAAGTAAACATAATATCAAACTGCTTGGGTATGTAATATACAATGTTCCATTTAGGTGTAATATAAATGTCTAAATGGGAGATGTTTATTAGCCTTTCATTTCTGAGGTAGTACAGATAACTGATTGATCCACTTATCAATATATATGCTTATTTTTGTACATCACACCACTGATTTATATAATATCATTAGTATAACTGCAGTAATAACATTTTTGAAAAGCGAAAGTGTAAATTTCGTATTTCGAAATAAGCACGTACAGGAGAACATGGCATTTGTCCCAATTGCCAGTGGATCTCTTACATAGTTGATCTGACCTCCTTCATCATCAGTGTTTCCCAAACTTTTTCGAGTGACCGCCCCCCTTGGGTCCATAAACCTATAACTCAACACCCTTGAATAATAATCAGATTCCTAGACTAAATAACCAAATGAGTAATATTTTAATAATTAAATTAAAATAATTACTAACCGAATATTTATTTAGAATCCAATAGATGTATTGTTTCATAGCATATTTATGCAAAAGAATTAATACACAGTAAAAGAAACTTAGGTGAGAATATATTTTTAACATAAAAATGAATTATTAAAACAAATAATTTTAAGAAACTGTTTCCTAGAAGTTTACATGTCGTGTTTTCATTTAAATTTACAAATTATATTGCATGAACATTTTCAATTTATGGAAATAGAATCTCTGCTCCTTTTTCCATTACCGCCCCCCGATATCAAAGCGGGGGCGGTACTGCCCACTTTGAGAAACACTGTTCTACATTGAAGGTTTAAGCGAAAGTTTCCCATTTAAGACTTGAAAAGATTCCTATTTTGTCTGAAAAATGTCAGAAACATCTAATTAAAAATGTCGTTTTAGGATAATTTGGAATTTAAGATGTAGGATAATTTCAATTATTATTTTTAAGAATGTTTTCAATATTGAATTATTTTTTATAGTTTTGGTCTTGCTCTTTGGAGCTCGATCTAGCTCATTTTTCACTAGCTTAGCTCCACATTTCCTATTTCAGCTCCCAGCTTCTTATCTAGCTCATTGTTTGATAGTTTAGCTCTAACTTTTTTTTTTAGAACAAAAATATATTTTGAATTATTTTTCGGCTGACCGGAAGAGGTTAAACATTGATGAGAACAGTTGGGTGTCCGATCATGATCGTAAGAGCATAGCTAAAAGCTTGAGAGATGTGGACTCCTTCCGGTGTCTTAACCATCCTGTCCATTCTTTACACCTACACTTCTGATCAAAAACGCTGATAAGGATTTTTTTTCCAAAGAAAGCCAGTACAGTTGTTGCATTACAGTGCAAAATTCATTTTCTGCCTGTGCTAACAGTTTTAATTAAAACATATTTTGAATTTTCAAATCACTCATTGTTATTATTTTTCTAACTGAATTAAATTATTTGCCAGTGATATTATGACTATCAACCTAGTTATAAAAATGAAAAGTCAACAGACGTCTTTGCTAATTGTGGAGACTCCATGACCTGACGGGTCACTTGTAGTCTAGCAATATGTAGTAACGTGACCCTTTGTGTCACAGAAATTATAACAATAGGTATTGAAATTAATCCACTGAACATTCTTGATAGGTAATTTTAATTGTTGTTTCTTGTTATTAAAGCACGGAAACAGATTCTTATATGACCCAAGCATTTGATATAGTATTCTTAACATGATTCAAGATATATACACTCTAAGTTTATTTAGCAAAATAAAAATCATTTAAAAGTAAAAAAAGAAGTCAATTACTTTATGACATAAGTAGATAAAACATAAATTTAAGTTAAATACACAATCAAATATATATCTAAAATAAACAAAAGTTGTAAATTGAGATATTCGATTTATTGACCTAACATAACATAACATTAATGAAAGGAATGTGTCTTTATAATATTACCTTAGAATATTCGTTTTTTTATCTGACAGCTGCGTTCAAGCTTGTTTCTAAAATTGTCAATTTTTAATCTCTAATGTAATAATAAATTATATATTTGTTACATTTATTTGTAATACATTTGCACTAGTATCACCGGCAAGCACGCAAGCCTCTGGGCTACCCTGGATCCATGCCTCTACTTTATTACCAGTGTTATAATCCGCAAATTTTAAATCAAAAATATTTTTTTAGTTGTTACATTTATATATATACATTTTTTCACAACTATCACCGGCAAGCACGCAAGCCTCTGGGCTACCCTGGCTCCATATCTTTACTTTATTATCAGTGTTTATATTATCCAAATATTAAATTGAAAAAAAATTTTTACATTTACATATAATACATATTGCACTACTGTCATCAGTGAGCACGCAAGACACTTGGCTCCAATTTTCAGAATATAGTGATAATTTTCATTTATTTAATATTATTCAGGTAATAAATATTATATATTATAATTTTAGGTCTCTATCTCCACGGAAAATGGGTGAACAAACAGACAAACAAACTCACTAACTATGTATAGATGTGAATGTAATGAAGAGAGTTTATCGAAGTTTTATTTATCGGAAATTCAGAGGAAATTACTCTTCAGAGGAAATATTAGGTAGAAATATAAATCTAACATATTTAAGATTTTAGTTATGGCTAGCCTAGGATATAGTTAAATATAAAAAGATAAGGATTTAGCATACTGCTGTTTAATGTAAACGGAAAACCAAGATATTGGTGACACTAACTGTACATTGTTTGGCGTCTCGTAAGAACCCAAGATAGGAAAGGACTTTACCAATGGCTTTCTTTGTGTCTGTATGCAAATCCCGGATACTAAGGTACTAAGCTATATCTTGTTTTGCAGATATAAGAAAGTGAATCATTATATTTTAACAAACTCAGCCCTGGCAGCCATCAAATATTATATATTAAATAATATACCTATATATAATATATATATGTTATATATATCATATATTATATTATATACATCTTGCTGTTCTTTTCTTGACCACTCTATTCATATGCTTTGAGATTTGTTAAGGTTTTTGGCCTAGATATTAAAAAAAAAACTTCTTTGCCAACGTTTTGACATATATTTTAGCCCTGAGGAAGACATAAATATATGTCGAAACGTTGGCATAGAAGTTTTTTTTTAATATCTAGGCCAAAAATCCTTAAAAAATCTCAAAACTATATATATATATATATATATATATATAAAGATATCATATAAACACGTGAAATAACAATCAATGATCAAACCATAATATGAAATGGGAAAACAAGACTAAGATCTTTCAAACGTAACAAGCGGTCTTCGTCGTCAGTTGGGTTTTTGACTCTGACGAAGACCGCTTGTACGGTTGAAAGATCTTATTCTTGTTTTCCCATTTCTTATTGTGGTTTGATCATTGATATATATATATATATATATAATATATATATGTTTTCTTATCTCGATCACATATATTTAACATTATTTTTTTCTTTTATTGAGGTTTGATCTGGCTTCAAACTATACAACACCATTAAGCCGACGTTTTGTCTATATTTTATTGTAATTAAATTCTGTATTGAAGTAACCCTTATTTATATATCTACATTAATTTGATATATCCAAGGATAGACTATAGAACAGTCATAATTAAATTACAGACAATAATATTTAAATATGGCATATATTTACTAATTTATCAACTTATAAAATATAGTAAAAGATTTAAAATATTTTAATTTTTAGTAAAAAAGAACAATTTTAGTTATGTATAGTTGTTACTTTAAAGTGGTGTCCTCTTACTGTTCTAGATTCGAAGAAAAAGTTAGTGTTTATGAATTGGTTGAAGGTTGTTAAATGTGTTTTAGGGGTGAGGACTTTGCTCATTTCGAGCTTGGCTACGCCCCTCCGCTATAAACATCCCCAGTACTGTCTACCAGTTAACTTCACAAATATTATTTCTTTTCAACTCTATCCTAGTTGATATTACGATAAAAAGAAAAAAAAACTTTATATATTCAGGAATATTTATATATCTGTAATTTAAAATAAAAACAAAACTACCATCCACTTTCAAATAACTATAAGTAACGAACATTTTTATTTTATATTGAAAATTTAAATATTTTAAATGTTTTACTGTAAGTTCAATTCTTTTTTATATATTTCAGAAATATTTAATTGCTACCATAAAGTAGGATAGTGTACAATAATTACGTAAAATTTGAAAGAAAATTAAGAAATAAAAAATAAAAATTTTTTAAAGGTACTCTGCTAGTAAACCATCCAATATTCATAGAATATAATCATTGCAATCTAAAATCCTCCGCACTATCACAAATGCTCCATATTACGTCAAAAACTACACCCTTCATAAAGACCTAAAAATTCCATTCATCCAAAACCTTGCCTCTGATCGTTATAAGTCATTTCACAACAATCTTTCCTCTCACCCAAATCCATTTGTACGAATCCTTGCTTCCTCTTCACCTTCCCAGAATCCACCAAGACGACTCAAGAGAAAATAGCCAGGGATCTACTATTACAATAATATACTTTAAAAAGAAAAAAAAAACCAAAAGTGAGAAGTTAAACCAGTGGGTTTCATTCTTTGCTCATGTGCATCGATGTCACTGTGTAATCTATTACTATATATGCCTGTTACGCATAATATGCGTAGTTGTATAAAAAAAAAATAAAAAGGTTCTCTGCTATGAAGTATGAAAATTGATGCTTAATATTTGATTTCTAAAATGAAGGATGAAAGGGCGACTCTCTGACCTTTATCTGTTAGAGATAAGATAGAATGAAGTTCAGCTTTGATCACAGGAAACAGCTTGTATTTTGATGGATTATCACTGCCATGTAAGGGCTTAAGATTTATACAGAATTGTTGATTTTTACAATTATACATTTCAATTCTAACATGGTATTGTATTCGTAATAAGCTAAAGATAAAAAATAAGAAAGAAAATATTTTAACTGATACCTGTAATAACTATGCAATGGCTGAGAGAAAGAGAGAGAGAGTGAGAGAGGTGGTCCAATAGTGCACAATGTTGGAATGCGACGCTACAAAAGCGTGGACTCGGACTGGGGCATGATGTCATGTTCGTAAATACCGGCGGAGGGGGCGACCATGACCCATACTCTACTCCTACAGCTGGCGGCCTCTGGAGCCTTGTCTCCCCCGGTCTCCTAAGGACCACCAAGTCTGCCTAACTTAGCAGGTCACTTACAAATACTAACAGATGAGTGGCATAATAAACCGTCTATTATTAATTACTCAAACCATATTTGAGTAATCAACTTAATAAGTGTATCCATCAACTCTTCTAAGAATTGATACACTATATTTAGTTTACCAACTCTTCGAGTTGATTTAGTTGTTGCACCCTCTAAGTTGAATATATATATGCATATATACACTTTAAACACATAGAAAAGAACACAGAAAGACACTACAGAACTCACTTCGATATTTCGACATCCGTCGTCATCGGGAAGAAGTGCGAAGTACTCGCGTTGAGAAGCAAACTGCTACTTAGTTGCTGAGTAGCAGTTTGCTTCTCAACGCGAGTACTTCGCACTTCTTCCCGATGACGACGGATGTCGAAATATCGAAGTGAGTTCTGTAGTGTCTTTCTGTGTTCTTTTCTATGTGTTAAAGTGTTTATTGTCCACACGGACCTTTCATTTTATTCGAAGTATATGTATATATATACGAGTATATATACATGAATGTTTTCTTTATCTCGACCACATATATATAACACCATTTTTCTTGTTTATCGAGGTTTGGTTGAATTACTGAAGCTAGACCAAACCTCGATAAACAAGAAAAATAGTATATATATATGATCAAAACACAATATGAAATGGGAATACAAGACTAAGATCTTTCAACCGTAACAAGCAGTCTTCGTCAGTTGGGTTTTTGACTCTAACGAAGACCGCTTGTTACGGTTGAAAGATCTTAGTCTTGTTTTCCCATTTCATATTGTGGTTTGATCATTGTTTGTTATTTCACATGTTTATGTGAAATCTTTATATATATATTATATATATACTCTAAAAATTGTTCTTGTCCTCTTCTATTCTATTTTATGTGGTAGGTTTTGTTTTTTCAGGGCTAGATCATATAAAAGAAAATAAACTCCTTCCTAGTCCAACGTTTCGATGTATTTGTGCATCATCTTCAGGACTGAAATTAGAGTAAGATAGTTGTTCTCAATAAGTTAGTTCTCCATGTAGGTTGTAGATTGTTTTGGTAAATGTATTATAGTTTTTACTCTAATTTTAGCCCTGAAGATGATGTACAAATACATGGAAACGTTGGTCTAGAAAGGAGTTTATTTTCTTTTATATGACCTAGCTCTCGAAAAACAAAACCTACCTAATACAATAGAATAGAAGAGGACAAGAACAATTTTTTGAGAATATATATATATATATATATTGTAAAGAGGAGAACGATCCCAAAGGACAACAAATGTTTCACGATAAATTACAGACACAGAAATACGATACGAACACACTTACTGTCTCTAATTTTCGGTTGAACCGTCATCAGGAGAGTTGAGATAGGGACACCAAGCGCACTTGTGAAGCGACGGTTGGTCTCCGTCTCACAGGAACATTTTAGAACCACTAGGCTTCAACCTGAACTGTCATTTTCTGTTGGCAATTTTATTTACTTACTTATTTCGACGACGCGGTCGAAATAGTGCGAGTTTCTGTGATCTCTTTTATGTGTGTTTTTTCTGTGAATCTAGTTTATATACATATATAACATGTAATATACAAACGGTCCAAACAGGACAAATTAGTAACTGTTAAATAAGTAGAACACATTAAAGAACGAGACAATTACTAGAATAAATATTTCGAACTACGGTGGTTGGAGACCCCCTCCAACCGTCGCTTCGCATGTGCGCTTGGGGTATCCTTATCTCTTCTCTCCTGATGACTGTTAAACCGAAAATTAGAGACTATAAGTTCGTTTTTCTATTTACTGTATACCTATAGTTTACTTTCAAACATCTGTTCTCCTTTGTGGATCGTTTTCTTGATGATAATATATATATATAACAAGATTTGACAATAAACACATGAAACAATAATCAATGTTCAAACCACAATAAGAAATGAAAAAAAAAATCTGGAGTGGCCTACACTCTACTTTACTATAAGTAACTTAATGTCAAATTTCTTGAGTATATAAAACATAACGTCTCATTTAAGCATAACGTAAACATCTAAATGGGATATAATTATTAGCCTGTCATTCCTGAGGTAGTACAGATAGTGATTGAAGGACATATCAATTTATAAGCTTATTTTTGTACATCACAAATAATTTATTATTTGCAAATAATTTCATTAGTATAACTACAGCAGTAATAACATTTTTGAAAAACCAAAGTGAACATTTCTTGAAACGAAATAGTATCCTACAAGAGAACATGGCTATTGTTCAAATAGCCAGTAGATTTCTTACATCGTTTACTTGACATCCTTCTACATTGAATATTACAGTAAAATTTTCAAATTTAAAACAGGAAAATACCCTTTTTTTCTCTGAAAAAACACCTTAAACAGCGAAGAAAATGTTGTTTTAAGGTGATATGTTAATTAAAGATGTACGATAATTACAGTTATTAATCTCTAAACGAAAGATTTCAATTTTGAATTATCTTTTACATTTTTGGTTTTTAACAGAATTATTATACTGGGAATTTTATGGCTTCTTAGTATTTAATAAGATCATTTTCCTTCCCCTTTGTCAAATAACATATATACGAATTTTTTTTTAATGAGTGTTATCATTTACCTGCACAATATTATTCCTCTTACATCTCTTATAAGTCAATAATATATTTTCATTTTTCCATTAGAAACATCAATTTTATCTCAGTGGATTCGCTCAAAAAATTTCTAAGTCAATGTAAACAATGTAAAAAAATACAAAAATTCGACAAGTATAGCAGGTGATCTCTTAGTCTAGGATAAACAAAGAGTTTTTATATCGTTATTGCTCTTTTCCGTAATTGAAACTTCATGATTTTTTTTTATGAATTGCTAATTTTTTGTTCCATTTTTGGTCAAATTTTCATAATTTTTTAACGAGCCGTTTAGCGTCAAAAAAACATTTTCTGAAAACACAAATCGTACTCTAACGCCCCTGTAGCGAATGTAATTTTAGAAAAAAATATCTCAACTCATTTTCCATATAATGTTCTATTTATAGGCATAGTTTCATTCTTGTCCGTCAAACAGTATGGCTTGTATCGCTCTCACAAGGTTTGAGATTGAATTATAAGTCAAAATTTTTACATTTTATTGAAAAAAAAATATTTCCTGTTGATATAAAATTTTGAATATATTTTTCGTTTGTTCCATTTGTAACCTCAAAGATAATGTCAAAATCTCAAAACTCTAGGGTTATTAGTTTAGGAGAAATAAATGTTTTAAAAAAAACGGTTTTTGGCAAAAAAAGTGACTTTCCCATCATGCATAATTCTTCCCAAACAATAGGGATCTTCGTCTAAATGGGGCCCATTTTTGTGTAAAATATCAACTTGATCCATCAAAGATTCTGGACCGTAGCGTGGTAACAAGCAATGCTAACACACGCACCCACCCACGCACCCACCCACCCACCCACCCACACACACACAGACATCATCGTAAAAACTTCATAAAACGACTTCTGGGACCTCAAAACATGTAATTCCGTCAAAATCTCGAGATCGAATTTTTTCACGATCACTATACTTTACTTATAGTAAAGTAAAAAGACTAAGATCTTTCAACCGTATATATATATATATATCTATATAAATAAAATAATGATTTTGTCTGAACATTGCTTAGAACTGACTCAATTCAAGTTTTCTTTACGTTTCATACATTGGAGAAACCGAATCCACCCTTAGAAAAATTTCTGTCGGTTTGTCGGTTTGTCTGTTTGTCCGCAAAACTTTGTCACAAGTAAACTCAGCTACCATAAGACATATAAAGCTGAATCTTTTACAGTAGATTTGGGTAGGTCTAACTTAAAATATAGGCTCTGAATTATTTGGAAATTCAACGTAGAAGTGAAGTTATGGACGTTTAAAGCAAAAACGTTTGTCACAAGTAAACTCAGCCACCATAAGACATGGCGAGCTGAAACTTTGACACTGGATTCGTGTATGCCTAACTTAAAATATGGGCTCTAAATAGATTCATAATTAAGTACAGAAACGAAGTTATAGGGCTTTAAGCGTATTTTCCTAACTTCACAGACAAGTTTGTTTTGAAAATACACAGGTGAAGCAAGTAGGTATTGTTGATTTTAATTTCATTGGAGCATATGAATATATTGCGTATTTGACATCTTTGAAAAGGTGTTTGCCAGAGTTGAGGATGTACTATCTATGTATTACGAATAAATAGTTTTGTAAATGAGCAATTCTCAACTCTTAATACGAACAGGCAGGAAAAATCAACAAACAAGTTCTTACGCTATATCATACCGAGGAAAGACCTTACAAGTCAGTAAAGAGATTGGATTAGTGATGAAGAAGCAGTTCATTATCTAATTGAATTTCTTGACTCTGAATTTATTTCTCCTGGACTGCCTGCTCATGAGTAAAAACTTAAAGTAGGAGAACCAATCATGCTACAATTTAGTAGCAGTAACAAATTTCACGTTACGAAACATGAGTGCCTCAAAACTGTGTAACGGGACACGACTCTGAGTTCGTGCTCTACACAGATATGCCACAGAGGCGGACATAATGACTGGATGTGGTATTGGGGAGTCTGTGTGTATACCACACATACCATTGATTCCGAGCCACTGTCTGTTTACGTTGAAATGATTGCAAAGTCCGGTCAGAGTCTATTTCGCAATGACGTTAACTAAGTCGCAAAGGGAGACTTCATCTAACGCAGGAATACAAGGTAGCGAAACCAAGTTTTTCTCACATGGTCAACTGTAGTTTACTTGCTCAAGGGTCAGAGGTTTCAACTCTTTCTTCTACCATGAACCTGAAGGACAGACAGCTAATGTAATGTATTTAGAGGCATTTGTTTAACACTTTAGTAATAATGGTATTTTCTACTGTTCTATAATTTCTAAAGATATTTTGGAATACCAAAAATGACGGAACTTCTGATTCCGTCAAAGACGAGTACGTTTGCTATGTATTATATATAACTGTAAACTTTTTTTTAATTTAATATTTGCTTAATAAATACACTGGTAATAATGTAAGGTATGGGACCAGAGTAGCCCAGTGGCTTACGTGATCGCCGATGACAGTAGTGCAAATGTATTATAAATAAATGTAACAAACAAATTTTTTTTTAATTTAAAATGTGGATAATATAAAAAATGGTAATAAAGTAAAGGGATCTAGCCAGGGTAGCCAGTAGCTTGCTTGCTCGCCGATGACAGTAGTGCAAATGTATTATAAATAAATACAACAAAAATATTTTTTTTTAATTTAATATTTGCGTAATATAAACACTGGTAATAAAGTAAGTTATGGAACCAGAGTAGCCCAGTGGCTTGCGTGCTAGCTTTTGCCTGGGAGCACGTTAATTAGAACTAACTTATTTCAAGTTTTCTTTACGTTTCATACTTCAGAGTAGCCACATGTTCCCTTAGAATAATTTCTGTCTGTCGGTTTGTCCACAAAATATTGCCACCATAAGACATATAAAGCTGAAACATTGATTGTAGATTTGTGTATGTCTAACTTAAAATCTAATCTTTGTATACAGAGGCATTTTAGCACTGTACTAATAATGGTATTTTCTACTATTCTATAACTTCTAATTGTAGTATTAGTATAATACTATAATTGATATTTTGGAATACCAAGTATAATAGAATTTTTGATTCCGTCAAAGACGGGTACGTTTGCTAGTATATATATATATTTTAAGTGTAATCTGTCCTGCCGGACCGTTTCCGTTTATCATGGTATATATATATATATATATATATTACCAAATATGTACTTTGTAACCTTTCTCTATTAAACTAGAAATTATGAAGTTAAGTAGGTAGTTTTTAATTTTGCAGAAATAATTTCCTTCAATCAGAAATCGTTATTCGTACACCTACTTTGTTTACGAGTAGTTTATTTTGTAAAATATTTATACAAACTACTTAGTTAAAAATTGAACATCACTTTCATGTACTTACCCAAATAAAATAATTATTTATGATTTCACTTTCGTTCAACAATATTTTAACTTTTGGGCATAATAGAGTATTTCTTTATTATTATCCTACAGTGCAAAACTACTTGCGTTTTAAATATTTTTATATTTACGTTATTAGTTAAGTGAAAATATTTTAGTTTTGTAAACTTTTCGTTAAATCTATTAATTTTAATTTCGTTACAGTTGTCTATTGGTTCATTAAATATCATTCATTTAGCTTTTAACAACAGACTTGAGGTTTCTTTTTTTATTTGTAGCCATGTATTTGTTATCACTTCTTAAAGCATATGCCCTCAAACAAAGAAAAAGGCGATATGAACAATGGAAAAAACTGTCGCGGGACGAATTGAGAAAACCAGGACTTGCCTTCAAAATGGAAATGTTTTTCCTTAGGTGAGTTATAACTATTTAAATTATGAAACTGTTGCTTTTAGACATTTTACTCTTTTCAATTCTTGAATCCAAAAGTTTTTTTAAACTAATCCTAGTATGCGATATTTAAAAAGAATTAGTTTTATTGAGAATATTCATCTTGATTTGTTTTCTTGACACAATATTTATATTATATAACTTTTTTTGAGCGTTGAGGTCTAATGATTTAAAACTAGTCCTTTTGCCGATGTTGTTTCGACATATATTCATGACATCTTCAGGGCTACAACATCTTTGTTTTATTCCTCTCTGTTACTGTTCATGTAAAATGTAATAAATAACCAAAATAAAAGTAATAGTAGTGCTAATTGTAAAACAATCATGTTGTAGCCCTGAAGATGACATAAATATATGTCGAAACATCGGTAAAAGGACTAGTTTCAAATCATTAGACCTCAACCTTCAAAAAAAATTATATCATTTATTGATAATTCTAGTTGTCAACTAGTTTGTTTGGTATTATCAATTTGTTGAAACTTGGGAAAAATGAAAAAGATTAATGTATTATTTCATTAGTTGTTTTGTTAGTCACAAAATATGTTGTGTATTCAAAATATATGTTGTATTTAATCATTATTGGAGTTTATAAAGCAACTTTCTGCATAAAGTAGTTTAATTATCAAAAGTAAAACATGTTTCAAATTCATAGAGTTCTTTAGGTTTATATGCATATGGAGAAGGTAGGAATAGGTGTAAACCCTTTCCTGTTTCCTCCTTTTCACTATAATCAGATAAACTTAAAAAAAAATTAAGTTTTCGAATCTTGTTGTTTTGGTTTTGAGAATTAAGTAACTCTATGAGTCATTTATTGTGCAATTTGTTGTAGTGTGGTATTTACTCATGTTAGGAAAAGTATTATGTCTCCACACAAAAAAGTTTATTATAAAAAAAACTAACAACGCGTTTCAAACATTTGATGTTCTTCTTCAGGTTTCATCTGCTCTGCTGGCGTGAGTTCTTGCTTGGTTTTACCCACTGAATAACCACCCCAAGCAGAGCAGTTGTAACCTGAAGAAGAACATCAAGTGTTCGAAACGCGTTGTTAGTTTTTTATAATGATTTTTTTTGTGTGGAGACATAACACTTTCCTCAATAACTCTATGAGGATGCTTGTTCCATAATTTACGATATTATATATATGACATAATGTTTCAATTATAAGCCATACAATATATAGCTATTACTAGAAATTCTTGAATAAACTTATTTAAGTTTGAACTTGTTCAAAGCGTTAATGATGAAAAGTCGCTAAGACTTTTCAATTTATGGAAATAGAATCCCCGCTCCTTTTTGCATTACAGCCACCCGATATCAAAGCACCGCCCACTTTGTGAAACACTGTTTTAAATCGACTGGTTCTTCTAAAATAACACCTTAGTGCTATTAACAGTATATTATATAAAAACAAGCAAGTTAATAACCTAGCGCAAGCAATTTTATGGCGTGGAAATACCCCTGGTAGCAGTTTTTAGATCTATTCATTGCTAAATTTGTCGATTTTTATTTTGTTTAAATTTCCCACACGCATTCATGGGTCGCTAAGACCTTTTAAATCAGTGTTTCCCAAACTTTTTCGAGTGACCGCTCCCTTGGGTCCATAAACCTATAACTCAACACCCTTGAATAATAATCAGATTCCTAGACTAAATAACCAAATGAGTAACATTTTAATAATTATATTAAAATAATTACTAATCGAATATTTATTTAGAATCCAATAGATGTATTGTTTCATAGCATATTTATACAAAAGAATTAATACACGATAAAAGAAACTAAGGGTGAGAATATACTTTTAACATAAAATTGAATTATCAAAACAAATAATTTTAAGAAACTGCTTCCTAGAAGTTTACATGTCGTGTTTTCACTTAAATTTAGAAATTATATTGCATGAACATTTTCAATTTATGGAAATAGAATCCCCGCTCCTTTTTGCATTACAGCCACCCGATATCAAAGCACCGCCCACTTTGTGAAACACTGTTTTAAATCGACTGGTTCTTCTAAAATAACACCTTAGTGCTATTAACAGTATATTATATAAAAACAAGCAAGTTAATAACCTAGCGCAAGCAATTTTATGGCGTGGAAATACCCCTGGTAGCAGTTTTTAGATCTATTCATTGCTAAATTTGTCGATTTTTATTTTGTTTAAATTTCCCACACGCATTCATGGGTCGCTCAGAACTCTGTAGTGATCTCAAACGCATTTTAACAAAAGGCTACAAATACACAACTGGCTTCCACTAAACACTGATTACACCATTATATTATGTTTATCAACATTGTAAACTAATGAACTTGATAATCCAATGTAATAATATCAGATAAAATATGGTAATAAAATAAAAAGTTTATTTTTTGTTTAACTCAAACTCTAAGATGTAATTTTTCTTTAAGAATTAAAATATTTTTTGTTTTAACTTCGTTATTTCTTATTTCATTGGAAAATCATTTGGCATCTTCAAGGCAGTGTAGACTGTTTTCTTCTGGCTTTCAAAAGAGGCCTTAAATTATTGAAAACCGCTTCTTCACCGTTATAGTTCAAAAACCCTGCATTACAACATAGCCATTTCAACTATTTTAAAATTTCATAGCGGATGCTAATCAAATTATGTTTTTGGTGTAATATTACTGAAATGCTGGTAATAAAATACCATAGTCTACCACGGAGAATCATGTTTATTGTTATATTTAGAGGATAATAGTTTTAATGCAGGCGCAAAGAGAATTGGAGACATCTGTTACAAATGTAAAGAAGTATACAGTGCCTAGAAACCACGACTTAGGAAGATGGGATCGGGAAATAGGTGCAGGCAATATTTATACTGAACTTTGAAGTAGATTAGGGGATACAAACAATTATTTCACGAGCTGTACTTTTGATACCTATACCATAGAGCAGCTATTCTCAAAGGGGTCCATGTGGACCCCCTGGGGTCTATGGGACTTCATGGGGGGTCTATGATCACCAAGGGGTCTATTGGGATCTATGGATGTCTCTTTAGTAAAAAATAAATTTATAAATAAAAAAGTAAAAATAATGAAAATAAATGAATAAATAAATAAAATGAACATAATAATATTAATAATAATAAATAAAATAATATTTATATATGAATATTAAGGTATTCGTATTGTACTAAAAATAATAAGTAAATATAAACTAGATTTGGGGAGGAAGTGAGCATGAGTAATGGAAAAGTATGTTTTGATAACTTATAAAATATGTCTAATGTTTTGATATGAGAGTTTAATTACGAAATTAAAACCCCCCACCATACCACCTACTAGAGTTGGGAATTAGTCGATTGAAATTACGGTAATATTATTTGTTTTATTTATTATTATTATTATGGTTTCCATGGACTTTAATATATAGATATAATTATTGATATTTCAGTTTACCTTCATTTTCCTATTACTATGTGTTTTAAAATGAGTCGTCTGTGGTAGCCATTGCACACACACACACACACACACACACACACACACACACACACATACACACACACACACACACACATACAATTAGATGTGCATATTTGTATATATTCCTTAGGTAGGGGGTCTATGAAAAAAATAAAATTCCTACAGGGGGTCTATGGAAGAAAAAGTTTGAGAACCCCTACCATAGAGGGACGAAGTCTGCCTAACCCTGATGTTCACTTTATTTATTTATTTATTTTTTTTTTTGAGATGGCTGAGGGAATGACAAAGACTGCTCTCCGATTCTAGTTCCTCGAGAGGATCTTGTACCTCCCATTTGTTCGACTAATCCGTGTCAATGAATACTGAGTTTCTTAAGAAACTCAACAGTAACCCGAAAAGTTCTTTGCGTATTTTGTCAATTTCAGGTCTTAAACTTGAGATCCTACTGTGGACCAAGCCTTCACATTCAAATAACAAATAGCGTGCTGTTTCTTCTATCACGTTGCATCTTCTTTCAGTTTTCGTTTAATACGAATTAAGTCATAAGGCTGATAGAAGAATTACCAATATACAAAGTCATCATTCATGATATTTAGGATTTTACGTAAATTTGTAAAGAATGATGAGTTTGCACATATTGAAATGTAAATGAATTGAAAGTAATATAAATATATCGAAAGTAACTCATATTTCATCATTAAAAAAATGTATTTGATTATAACGCGAGATGAAAATTATTCATGTCAATAATGAAAGGAATTGACGTTTATTGCAACAATGTTTCATTACGTCCTTATTTACATTGATTGGTTTATTTATATTTGCCATCAATGATTTTGAAGATGAGTCCTCTTACTAATTTTATCTATATTAAAAGTCCTACATTTTACCACTAAGCTTAGGACCGGTATCCTATCCAAGGATGTCATCCATGGTAATTGTTTTCAAAAGTTGTTTTGGCTACGAACCTGACCTGTTTCATTGTCATGTACCGGCATTCAATGAATAGACAAAACAAAATAATTTGACCACTATGAAAATCAGAAAAAAAAAAAGTACAACATTTTCTATTTAAATGTTCTTGTGCAATCCAACATTAAATTAAACGTAAAATCCTTAACATGTAACATAAACATTAAACATGTTATAATATATTTAATTGATCTTTGACCTTTATGTAACCGTGATAAACTGATGAGAAAGTGATGTCACATCCAAAAATAAACTTCTTGCTGACTATGCTAATCAAACAAAAAGTTAAATGACGTCATTGCATTGTTCTGTGAGCTGCCTGTATTGAATGACTGAAGGACTTATTTTGGAACATGGCCCGATGGTTAGGAGTACTTGTCTCAGCCTTTATAACTAAAGGTCTACTCTTCGTACGATTGGCAAAACAAGTTTAACAGAAGATTTCACTTCACTCGGCATCCCATATGCATATAATAGATCGTAAAAGCTAATTGTTTTAGCAACCCTTTACGTCCTATTAATATTAACATTTCTCCCAATATTCGATATTATTATTACAGGGTGACTATAGCACTGCGTCTTAAAAAAAAAACTATTGTACTTCCCCTCTTCTGAACTAAAGTACCTACCCCAGCAGTTAGCTTCAACGCCTCCAAGAACCTCAGCACTTTTGCTGTGCCAGCGACATTCGATAATCTCTAGATTATTAGTTGTGCAATCCGTAATTGTGTGGTATTTACTCATTCTGAGTAAATACCACACAATTACGTTTCGAACACAGAAACGCGTTGAATAAAACTTCATTTGTGTAGAGACTTTTGTTGGTTTATCCATTTTACCTCAGAATCTCTAGATTTCATTCATTATGTAGGAAGACAATTTTTTTTCATTTATAAAAAGTTTTTATAAAAAAATAGTTCTTCCTTAATGACAATTAAAGTTCAAATATTTGAGGATTTTTGGTCTAAAGAAATAATAAGGAAACTACCACCTGTTTAAACGCTGACGTTTCACCAAAAATTCTTGGCATTTTCAAGGCTAAAAACAGTTTACAACTAGTGAATAAAAATACATCCACGGAATATCAACTAACAGAAAACAAAAAAAACACAATAAAGCAAACCATAAACATCACATAAAGTAAAAGCCAGTAACTCTTGATATATTAATATTGAACTTTAAATTACACAAAGCACGACACAGAAAAAAGAATAAAAAGAACACTTACAGAATTCAATATTTCGAACTGTTGTTGGTCATCAGGAGTAGACTAGAAGAGAGGACGAAGTGAGAGAGATCTCCCCACGTCGAAGAACGGAGCGCGAATCATTGATATTAATATTGATGTAGCTCTTCGATCACTGATTCTTAAAGTTGAAAAAACGGGTTTCTCGAGGATAGTTTGTCTAAAGAAATTTTTGTTTTCTGTTGGTTGATATTCTGTGGATGTATTTCTTTTCACTTCTTACGTCGTCAATAAATTGTTTTTAGCCTTGAAAATGCCGAACAATTTTTGACTAAACATCAGCATATAAACAGGAGTGTTATTTCTTTAGGCCAAACTCCACAAGAAAACCTTCTTTGAAATTTAAGTATCAGTGGTCGAGAAGCTATATCATATTAATCACAATTAATCTCTATATATAAAGTTCGTGAGTTTGTTTCTTTGTTCACCCATTTCCCGTGGAGATAGAGACCTGAAATTAAATATATATTATTTATTACCTGAATAATGTTAAATAAAAGAAAATTATCACTATATTCCCAAAATTGAAGCCAGGTTAGCAAGTGTATCGTGCTTGCCGACGACAGTAGTGCAAATGTATTATACGAGTAAATGTATTATACGTAAATGTAAAAAAAATTATTTTTTAATTTAATATTTGTGTAATATAAACACTGGCAATAAACTAAAGGCATGGAGCCAAGGTAGCCCACTAGCTTGCGAGCTCCTCCATGACAGTAGCAGAAATATATTAAAAATAAACGTAACAAAAGAAATTTTTGAATTGGATCCAGCGTAGCCAGTCGCTTGCGTGCTCGCCGATAACAGTAGTGAAAATATATTATATATAAATGTAACCAAACAAATTGTAATTTAAAATTTGCGAAATACAAACATTGGTAATAAAATGAAGGCATGGAGCAAGAGTAGCCCAAAGGCTTGCGTGCTCGCCGATGACAGTACTGCGAATATATTATAAGTAAATACAACAAATATATAATAAACTACTACATTAGAGATTAAAAATTAATAATTTTAGAAACAAACTTGAACACAACTGTCAGATAAAATACGAATGTTCTAAGGAAATATATAAAGACACATTCCTTTCATTAATGTTATTTTATATTAGGTAAATGAATTGAATATTTCAATTTACAATTTTTGTTTGTTTTAAATATATTTCATATACCTTGAATTGATGTTTTATTTATTTATATGATAAAATAAATAATGATTTTTATTTTCCTAAATATACTTACTTTGTATATACGAGTATCTTGAACTGGTTGGGGTTTTGAACAGTTGGGTTTTTGACTCTGACGAAGACCGCTTGTTACGGTTGAAAGATCTTAGTCTTGTTTTCCCATTTCTTATTGTGGTTTGATCATTGATTGTTGTTTCACGTGTTTATGTGAAATCTTTTTATCCTGAACTATGTTAAGAATACTATATCAATAGCTTGGGCTATATAAGAATCTGTTTCCGTACCTTAATAACAAGAAACAACAATTAAAATTACCTTTCAATCATATTCAGTGAATTAATTCCAATACCTATTGTTATGATTTCTGAGTGACACAAAGGGTCACGGGTATTCTAGACATACATAAATTGTACATCCATACTGCTATTAATTAATTGGTATTTGTTTGTAACAGGTATTTACCAAGCTTTCTTGGAGGAGCAAAAGTAACGAAAGCCGACTACCAGAGAGTTGGAAGACTGAAAAAATTTAAAATAAGACTAACCCATAATGGCACTTTTGAAAATTACATTTTCAAAAGCATTTTGGGATTTTTTGGTAAATATTTCACTTTAAGAACTAATATATTGCTCATAAAACCAGAATACCATGAATAATTTCTATATAATTTAAATTAACGATAATTAAAATAGATGTACAATTTATAATTTGAAGTAAAAACGATTAAATTACGCTATATTCAGTATTTATCGTGTTAAATGTAAAAATGTTTAAAAGTAATAATGATTCAACTTGAAAATAATGTTCACAATTTGTACGTTTTCTATGATTAATACTATTAATGTATAAATGCAGGTACCAAGACAAGTTTTAAGCATTAAACTGTAGGTCTAGCTAGTTGAAATTCTATAAATCATATTTATATATTTAAGAGAACTTATATGTCAACATGCAACAACAAGTTTGCTGTTTTTGATTTAATTAAAACTAAAATATATTTATTACATTCATTCTTTGAAAATATAATAAAATGAACTCTTAAGCATAGAAATTTAATATTAAACATATAATCTACCGTCTTACCTCGTACATTATATGTTTAATATTAATAGTACTAACCTCTGTGGTAATGATGAAATGCATGAATTTAACATAGAAATTTGCTTTGTCTTTATTAATGATTTTGTCATTTTACATGATAATTCAGGTTGGCTACTAGTCTACTTTTTTTTTTTGGCTGCTGTGGGACTGTCAAAGTTACCTCTCTGTTGCTTATTCCTTAAGACTCCTTCAATAATTAAAAATTAAGACTCCTTCAATATTGCATCTACCATTGATTCTACATTGGGAGTCCTAAATTTTACCTAAATCAAGTGTATTTAGAGTAGGGATCTTTAACGAGTACCTGACATCGTACAGGCTTGAGAAACAACAGTTTTACGTTTTCTCCGAGAGACAAAGTGCTCAGATTTATTCAACTCCAATGTAAATAAATCGACGACCCGAGTGGGTATCGAACCCGGACCTACCAGTTCAGAGGCGTGCACCTGGCCCTTCCTAGTATACTTTACTTAAAGAAACATAATTCAAATCATCGTCTCTGATCTTCTTCATAAATAAAATTCTCCGTTTCTATGTCCATTAGTTATGCTTTTCCAAACAGTTTTTCTAATTTGTATGAATTTTTACAAGTCAGAGTAAAATTTATCACTCTGACATCTCAGAGAAAAATATTTAAAATAAAATTTATAATCAGCCATTCATTTTCAAATGTTTGTTCAATATTATTTGTTTTCATAATATATTAATCAAATTATTTTGCTATCAATTTTTATTAATTGATACGTAGACATGATCATAAAATCATAGACATATCCATATAGATCTGATCAAGGCATGATTAACAATAAAAACTTGGTTGATTAGTACTGTAATGATTAGAAGTACAGGATTCACAAATAATTAGTGCCAAAGATTAGAATTGTGATAAAGCATGGTATACACGACATATCGTACATTACGCAACGCATATATATAATACTTAACAACATACAAGACTAAAACAACACCAATATTCTATTAGACGAGAAGATGAAAAGAGTGCCTTGTATTTACATATAAGGAACAAAAATCATTTAATAAATTGGAGTGAAGCAAAAGAATTAATTTTTGTGGCTTCAGAAAGAAAGAGAAATAAAGAAAGAGAACTTCTATGGAAATTTAATAAACAATAGTCCTGGATTGTACAAACTGGATGAAATATTGACAAAAAAAAAAAAAATAAGTAAGAAAATTAAGACTCCTTCAATTTTAGGAACTTTAAATTTAGACAGGGATGCCAGCAATCCTGAAGACTTCAATCAACCAGGTTAACTTGCTAATATACTTGTTGTTTGGTTCATTTAGCTCTGTGATGATGTTTTGACGAAAGGCCTTAGAGCATTATATGTAATATTATTTGTTTTATTGTGGTGTTTAATTTCATATAATACATTAATAGAACATACTAATACTAATAACCCACGTACAAGATTCTACCCTAAAACCCTGGGAAATACGATAACAAATGAGGAAACATCATTACAACTTTGTATGGGGGGGTTATTTCACTGGTTAACGTACTCACCTCAACTGTTAGATTCGAGCTTTGATCCTAGCCCTCGAATTATTCAAGCGGAAGGTGAATAAATCTGAGTACGTTGTTCCGTCGGAGAGGACGTTAAACCGTCTGTCCTGAATCGTTAAAAGATCCCTACTCAAAATACATTTGAGCTAGGCAAACTTTAGGACTCCCAGTGGTAGAATAAAGAAGATAATGGACTTGTCCATTACTAAAATGGGTGCCAAATAATAAATGAGCCACAATTTCCGCCACTACAATAGTACTAAAAGGCGAAAGCATTATAAGTGTGGGCGCTGGAAAACAAACAAACAAACTTCGTGTTAGACAAATCAACTTGTACTAACTTTTCTGCAGAAATAGTTATTATTACTGAATAATCTTATTCCTATTTCTAGAAACAAAACTAGTATTTTTATTCTTTAGATAATTAATTAATTGGATGTTTCTTTTAGGTGGAATATTACTGACATATCTTCTATTTCTGGTCTTTGTCTTCCAACTCAGGATATCATTCACAACTGCTACCATCATCTGTTCCATTATGGGGATAATTTTCTCCCTTGGACTCGCTTTTAGCAAGAAAATAAGGTAACTGGAATTAGCTGGTTAGTTTATGTAGGAGTTAGATGTTGTATAGTGTTTTCGTTTTCATCATTAAGGTGGAAGATTGAAAGTTAATAGATTTATAAAACAGTCGGTGCCCAGCCTATACTCGTTAAAATATCCTTAATCAATCTTAAGAAAGGAAACATTTTTTGGATCATAATTTCACACTAAAATGAGTGCCAAATAACCAATCAGACTCGATAACCGAATTGAAGATAAAACCCTATAAGTCCGAGCTGTGGGAAAAATTAAATCCGATGCAACAATAATTCTAATTGTTATTAATAATTCTTTCATATTGTTGAACCCATTTAATAATATGGATATAAATTAAATAGCAGAAGGAATTTAAATAGTACGTTTTTATTAATGAATTAAGATATCATTATTAACCGTCATACCTCGTCTATCGCTGGTGAAGTCGCCCGACGGTTTCGCAATAGCTGCATCATCAATGGGTCTAACATTCCAAAATCACGGATATAAATACCTATTTTAACTCAATGGTGACAATACATGCCTCAATTTCCTACCTAATAGTTTTATATTATTTTGTTTAATCTGTTTTTTGTCTTTTACAATTTAAGTCGTCTCTGTCCTGTCCGTCCTGTCGTCTTTTCATGTTTTTTATTGGTTTAAACATTATGTCTGCCTATAATGAATTACCCGATAATATCATTACAGGCATCATTAGTTGTGTAATCTGTTTAATTGTGGTATTTACTCAGTATATTACTTAAGTGAAAGAGGCAGAATTGCGTCCTCCCCACTTTCACATGCACATACATAGATTTTCGTAAATGCTAAGGAAGAAATAGACATTTATTTTCAAATCACCATACATTTGCGCCTTTTCACGTTTACTGACAAGTTTTTTTCAGGATACAGTTTCACACCCAGGATTTATGAAATAAGAGGGTAAGGGGGAGGGGACAGCAATATAGCACATGGAAATTTTGTTAATTTTTCTATTCACTTTGTAATGTGAGTAAAGAGTAAAATAGAAAAAAAAAAGTATTTCATATATCTTATATAACTAACTTTCAATGATCAAACCACAATATGAAATGGGAAAACAAGACTAAGATCTTTCAACCATAACAAGCGGTCTTCGTCAGAGTCAAAAACCCAACTGAAACACTAGACGCAGAAAACATCTGGTGAGGGGTTGAGAAGAATGGGAGGGAAGAGTGGTATTTTAAAAGGGTGAAAGCGCAGGAAAGGATTAATGTCCAGAAAGGGATGTTTGGGGAAACAAAGGAGTACAGTAAGAAAGAGTAAAAAACTATCCGCTAGCTGTCAACCCTCTTCGAAGAGGCTATTGCCCTCGTAACGAAAGTATCATGTTAGAAGAAACCGACCGTTACTAATGTTTATAATATTTGATCTATTAAATTTAATTAGAGACGATACCATATATAACTAACTTTATGTAACTTATATATTCATATATTTTATAATATAAGTATAAAGGTGTCAAAAAGCGTTGAAAATGGTTAAATTGCGCAACAAACATTTTTGTGGAAGGAGAGTAATTTGTATGTTCCTAGCAATGAATTACTCGTTAGCATCCACTACTGACAGCATATTTGTCTGGGGCAAAAAAAAAAATATTAAAATAAACTATTCAAGGAATTAAAACTGAAAACAGTTTATACATTATTTTGATTTTTAATGTAATTTTTTTTTTTTAAAAAAAAAGCACCTCAAGTTATTAATTCACAACTGTTTTGGGCACCCACTGCTCTATGAGGGTAGTTCAGTGATTACCTGAAGCCGTGTCAACTAACACTAAACACTTACAGGAGTTACGTGCTGATGGTGCTGCCACACGTGTTCTCGAAGCGAGGTCGACAAGCACTGACTGCCTACGCACTCATCTTGGCTCTGACAGGGCCAGCCAAGAACGTTCTCCGCAACACCAAGATCATGTCGGAGAGTCTCGCTTGCAGTCAGGTCTGCTCATCCAGTCTCTTTAGTATTTAAAACACTTCCCTGAAGTCATACACAGTAAATTCATAATTAAATTAAGAGTCAATTACATTAAGTAACATGATTATTAAAAATAAAAAACAACATATATATTCATTATACATGCATATTATTAGTATCACAAAGGTCACATTCATATTTTTGTATAAATCCGCTCTACCTTGTAAATGGCAGTTGTAATCGTCCAACCGGTTTCGCACGTATTGTTTTTTCAACTAGAACTTCAAGTAGTATGCACGAAACCAGCCGGACGATTACAACTCCCGTTTACGAATTACGATGGATTTAACTAATAATATGAATAATATATTTAGTTACTAAATGTCATTTCATTATAACAAAATAATAGATTTCCATGTGTTATAACTGTCATTGCGCACTTAAGCCTTATATAAAAACCTTGTTTTCTGTATATAATAGAATACAGAAGGTAAATAATGTTGTGTATTTTAAATAACATAGAATCTACATAAATCAAAAGTCACTTTTCGAAACCCTGGGCTCACATTGAACATTACATGGACACTATATTCCATATTGAAACGTATCTTTTAATAAATCTCTAAGTGAATTGAGACAATTTTAACATCTTGTATAGATGTAGACTATTATATTGCAAAAATAAAATTCATTATGTTTATCGTATATTTTTTTATAGTTTAATCGTTTATACTATAGTTTTTTAGTTTATAGTTCATTTCTTTCCAATAAAAAATTAATATTTGCCCATTTAATTTTAAACTGTTTAATTTTAAATGTCACAATGTTTGATTACTTTCAAAATGACATGCAATAATGAAAGTCGAAAGTAATTTATTTAGGGAAGAAGGAACTTTCGATAACATATGTTGACTGTAGAAACACAAGGATTCTCGAAGATTAACTATGCAATTAACTATGTAAACATAATTAGAATTGTTAATTAAATGAATCAACAACGAATAAAGACAAGTCATCAGAAGTAATTACTCCAGTTACTCCACTATTCATCTCAGTAGTCATGAATCATTTAATAATAAACAAACAAAAGAATTGGATTCTTATATTTTAATTGATTTAATTAGGAATTTAATTCGTAATTAGGAATCAGACATTTTGTACAGTTAATATTTCACTTTTTTTTGTTTAAGTACTGGTTATATAATATTCATATTTCTTTTATATTTCACATAAATTTGCATGATATGATTAAATATTTTGGAAATATAAATACCCTGAAGAAGTAACAGCCTTAAAACATGAAATTCAGCTTAAAATAATTCTCATTTTTCTTATTTGTTTTGATTCATTGATTTTAGAGTATTTACTGTTTAGTGATCTTTAACGAGTCCCTGTCATCGTAAAGGCTCGCGACCAACGGTTTAACGTCCTCTCCGAGGGACGACGTACTCAGATTTATTCACCTCCCAAGTGAATAAATCGAGGGCCAGGTGAGTATCAAACCCCGGAGCTACCAATTCAGAGGCGAGTACGTTAACCACTGAGCTAACCTGGCCCCCTATAAAACTGTACAATATGTATATTTTATCTATATAAACATTGTTAAAAATAAGAGTCCATTTGGCTGAAACTTGCTTCTTTATAAGTTTCTCAAGTTTTCTAAATAACGTTCTTCTATATCAACTATATAATTAAACTTATATATACATATATATATATATATATATATATATTATTGATTCAATAATATATCAACCGTTTCATAGAATAGGTGTGTTCTCTAATCGCGATTCAGTCATTTTTAGGATAAAAAATCAAATTATCAAAAAGAAACAATCAAAAAGAACACACCTATATATATATATATATATATAGGTGTGATTCGCGCTCCGTTTTCGACGTGGGGAGATCTCTCTCACTTTGTCCTCTCTTCTAGTCTACTCTCCTGATGACGAACAACAGTTCGAAATATTGAATTCTGTAAGTGTTCTTTTTATTCTCTTTTCTGTGTCGTGCTTTGTGTAATTTAAAGTTTTATATATATATATACGTTTCACGGTGAATCACAAACACACAACTAAGGAACAAACACACTGTCTCTAATTTTCGGTTGAACCGTCATCAAGAGAGTTGAAATAGGGGCATTAAGCGCACTTGTGAAGCGACGGTTGGAGACCACTGTGAAACGTTTGTTGTTCATTTTCCAGTTTACAATATAATATATATATATATATATATAGTAAAATATAAAATATACAAACTATAAAGGTAATATAATGTGGACGTAATATTTCAGCTTACTATATTTGTTTGAATGGTTCTGTGGGTAGAGGCTCTTCTTCTTGCTTTCTCTTTAAAATGCGATTTTGATTAAATTACTGTAGATGGTTATTCTATTACGTATGATATTCTATTTATATAAAATAGCAAAATGAAATATAGGTGCAGTCATGTTTTTTATCATACAAGCTCAAAATCTAACATAAGACGTCTTTACTCAAGCAAAGAGTATCTGACACGAATTTTCAACTTTAAACAAAAGTTGAAAACCAATATCAGAGATAAAATGAAGTATTATTACCACATGGGTTTTATTATTCAGTATAGTAAGCTTCAATAAAAAAATGATATATGTAAGATTTTAAAAACTTATTTATCTGTGTTCAGGACATGGTAAAGAATAACTTGAAGTCGATAATGGAATTGGCTAAGAAACCTTTCCTCACCATCAAGGCGACGATTAAGACGGTAGTCAAGAGGCTGAAGGAGATAGCGGACAGCATGAAGAAGTACATTGTGTCTATCAAGAGAACTGTCCTCAGCCTTTGCAAGTGTTTCACTAAATATTACATTTATCAAATAGTCTTTTTTAGTTATTATAAGGTATACCTGACTGACAGTCCTTAGAGCACTGATGTGAGACTGTTTTAACAAAAACCTAAACGTCATTACAGCCAGTTTTGATTTATTTATGTACCTAAGCCTTTCGGTTGTAACATGTTAAAGCAGAATAGGTTGATGTTTAACATACTTGCCTCTGGGCTGGTAGTCCGGGTTTCGATCCCCACCTAGACCTCAATTTTTATTTATGTGGGAGGTGAATAAATCTGACCAACGAATATATCCGCGCACTATAGTGCACGTCGTAACTAGCAGTTCCCGACCAGAGGCCTTCTTCTACTGCTTGCTTACTGTGCTACTGTAACTTGGAATGTCAGTAATTCATGTCAGATATTAAGTTCGTCTGTACAGTAATGATGTCGTATTCGCGGCCATGTGGTCTTGTTGAGGTCATGGTTTTCAATGTTTTTAGTCATCAGTTGGAAAAGTAGTGAGATAGTCAGTGGATGAAGTAATTGTTCAGTGAGGTTGAGGAAGGTTGGTGGCAGGATTTAGACTTTGTACAAGGAGGTTTGGATGAATAGATAGTTTGTTGTCTTCATTGTAGTAAGTCGGGTGATGTAACTATCTATGGATTCCATTTTCAAATCATGGTGAATATCAACATTACGGGCGTACCAAGGAGCCCTGGCTATAAGGCGGGCACACTTATTTTGAACAATCTGGATACACGCCTTGTTCGTTGGTGCAGCTCTAAACCAGACGGAGCATCCAAAAGTCATCGCTGAACGAAGAGCCCCCTTATAGACAAGGTCGTTGACCGAATCGTGAGAATTCCTTGATTTGAAAAGAGAATGTACGTCGTCCCTCGGAGAAGGATGTTAAGCCGTCGTCCCCGAGCCTGTACTATGTCAGGTACTCGTTAAAAATCCTTACTCGAAATGCACTTGATTTAGGCAAAATTTAGGAATTCCCATATAGAATGAGTAGAATCACCGATCAAACAAAAAGCCGGTAAACGGATGACTTTATCACCCTCTAGGGGATCGATTTAAACAATAAAAAAAAATAGGGGAAGGAAGGAGAAGTATGCAGACGATAAAGACATTTATCTAGTCTGCATAATGAATAGGGTCTGCTATAAAAATAGGGGAAGGAAGGAGAAGTATGCAGACGATAAAGACATTTATCTAGTCTGCATAATGAATAGGGTCTGCTGTAAAAATAGGGGAAGGAAGGAGAAGTATGCAGACGATAAAGACATTTATCTAGTCTGCATAATGAATAGGGTCTGCTATAAAAATAGGGGAAGGAAGGAGAAGTATGCAGACGATAAAGACATTTATCTAGTCTGCATAATGAATAGGGTCTGCTGTAAAAATAGGGGAAGGAAGGAGAAGTATGCAGACGATAAAGACATTTATCTAGTCTGCATAATGAATAGGGTCTGCTATAAAAATAGGGGAAGGAAGGAGAAGTATGCAGACGATAAAGACATTTATCTAGTCTGCATAATGAATAGGGTCTGCTGTAAAAATAGGGGAAGGAAGGAGAAGTATGCAGACGATAAAGACATTTATCTAGTCTGCATAATGAATAGGGTCTGCTATAAAAATAGGGGAAGGAAGGAGAAGTATGCAGACGATAAAGACATTTATCTAGTCTGCATAATGAATAGGGTCTGCTGTAAAAATAGGGGAAGGAAGGAGAAGTATGCAGACGATAAAGACATTTATCTAGTCTGCATAATGAATAGGGTCTGCTGTAAAAATAGGGGAAGGAAGGAGAAGTATGCAGACGATAAAGACATTTATCTAGTCTGCATAATGAATAGGGTCTGCTATAAAAATAGGGGAAGGAAGGAGAAGTATGCAGACGATAAAGACATTTATCTAGTCTGCATAATGAATAGGGTCTGCTATAAAAATAGGGGAAGGAAGGAGAAGTATGCAGACGATAAAGACATTTATGTAGTCTGCATAATGAATAGGGTCTGCTATAAAAATAGGGGAAGGAAGGAGAAGTATGCAGACGATAAAGACATTTATGTAGTCTGCATAATGAATAGGGTCTGCTATAAAAATAGGGGAAGGAAGGAGAAGTATGCAGACGATAAAGACATTTATGTAGTCTGCATAATGAATAGGGTCTGCTATAAAAATAGGGGAAGGAAGGAGAAGTATGCAGACGATAAAGACATTTATGTAGTCTGCATAATGAATAGGGTCTGCTATAAAAATAGGGGAAGGAAGGAGAAGTATGCAGACGATAAAGACATTTATGTAGTCTGCATAATGAATAGGGTCTGCTATAAAAATAGGGGAAGGAAGGAGAAGTATGCAGACGATAAAGACATTTATGTAGTCTGCATAATGAATAGGGTCTGCTATAAAAATAGGGGAAGGAAGGAGAAGTATGCAGACGATAAAGACATTTATGTAGTCTGCATAATGAATAGGGTCTGCTATAAAAATAGGGGAAGGAAGGAGAAGTATGCAGACGATAAAGACATTTATGTAGTCTGCATAATGAATAGGGTCTGCTATAAAAATAGGGGAAGGAAGGAGAAGTATGCAGACGATAAAGACATTTATCTAGTCTGCATAATGAATAGGATCTGCTATAAAAATAGGGGAAGGAAGGAGAAGTATGCAGACGATAAAGACATTTATGTAGTCTGCATAATGAATAGGGTCTGCTATAAAAATAGGGGAAGGAAGGAGAAGTATGCAGACGATAAAGACATTTATGTAGTCTGCATAATGAATAGGGTCTGCTGTAAAAATAGGGGAAGGAAGGAGAAGTATGCAGACGATAAAGACATTTATGTAGTCTGCATAATGAATAGGGTCTGCTATAAAAATAGGGGAAGGAAGGAGAAGTATGCAGACGATAAAGACATTTATGTAGTCTGCATAATGAATAGGGTCTGCTATAAAAATAGGGGAAGGAAGGAGAAGTATGCAGACGATAAAGACAAGGCAGTCCGCCACAACCAACCTCGACTGATTAAGAAGGAGAAATGTACCTGTCTTCTACGAGTAATATGAAATAGATGTACCCCATACCCTACCCACGTCCATCCTATTCCCAGTCAGTTGTACCACCGACACTCACCCTTAGGTTCGTATTCTCTACCTTATTTTATTTTTATTTTGTACTATATTTACTGTATACTATAGATAACTCTCTAGTGTCATTGTATTTTTTAGTTAATGCCTGAGGAAGAACAATAGGTGTTCGAAACGCGTTCTTTATACCATTAAATTTTTTGCATGTGGAGACCATTTCATTAAATATTTACCCTACAATGAGTAAATACCACATAATAAGTGATTGCACTACGTTAGAATATATATATATATATATATATATGTTCGCTGTCGTTCCTCCAACAATTCACTTCTTCTCCTGAGGACGACCGTCATTACGGTCGAAATATTGAAAAGTGAGTCTTTGTTATGTTTCTGTCTATGTGTTACAGTTTATTTTATACTGTGAAAAATTTGAGAAACACGATTGAAAAGCAGTTACTAGGACTCACATTCAATATTTCGATCCTTTTAACAGTCGTCCTCTGGAAAGCGAATTGAGCGGCGAGAAGACGAAAGCCGCTCTCTCTCTCTCTCTCACACACACACACACACACACATATATATATATATATATATATATATAAAGATTTCACATAAACACGTAAAATAACAATCAATAATCAAAGCACAATATGAAATAGGAAAACAAGACTAAGATCTTTCAACCATAACCCAAATTTAAAAAAACCCAACCGGTTTTTTGACTCTGACGGAGATCGCTTGTTACGGTTGAAAGATCTTAGTCTTGTTTTCCCATTTCATATTGTGATTTGATCATTGATATATATATATATATATATATATATATATATATAATGTGGTTAATTAGAATACCTGCGTGGTTTTCAGTGGGAGTCATCAAAGAGGGTTATCACTGGATGAGAAGTATTGTGTCTGTGTGCAACAAGAAAGTAGGAACTCCTTTTCACAGGTGTATGACTGTATTTGATGATGCAGTTATTGATTGTAAGGTAATAAATAGCAAACGCTGTTTTTATTTATTTACCTGCTTATTTATTTAAGTAAAATCATTTACTGATTATTTAATCCCTGACCCTGGTCTTACAGCTGAAGATAAACTACATGTTTTCTTGGATGTGCTCTGTAACATACGTGGCATCTGGTTTGTGTTACGCCGTCAAATTCTTGGACTATATTTGTGATATGTTTGAGTTCGTAAGTGACGAAGTAACGAAGAAAGTCAAGAAAAGTGAGTTTCCGTATTTCAAAACTACATAATTACCTAGAAATAGCATTCATTTATATGAATATTTGTATTATATAAATTTTATTTAATATATCAATTAATTTTGATAATTATTAAATGTTATTTAAACATGAAATGAAGATAACAGAATTTTATATAATTTTCTAATATAATATAGTTAAAAGCAAACACTTTCAGTCCGTAATTTTTGGTTTGAACCGTCTTCAGGAGAGATAAGAGAGGGAAACCAGTGCGCTTGATTTCCCTCTCTCATCTCTCCTGAAGACGTTTCAAACCGAAAATTAGAGACTGTAAGTGTGCTTTTAATTTCTCTATGTTTTTTTCTTTTTTCTTTCTTACTTTCTCTCTCTCTCTCTCTCTCTCTCTCTCTCATATATATATATATATATATATATGCTGAATGCCAGATTGGAAATTGAAAAAGACGAGCCAATCCCTGTTGCGTATTACTTTGAACACTTCTTATTGGTTGTGGGTGTTTTTTCGTTAAACACGTTTCTCCTTAGCACACTCCGTCTGCTTGGCCGCCTCATATATATATATATATATATATATATATATATATATATATATATAATTGGATGAAACGATTCTTCGAACTGAATAAACTAGAATTTAAAAAGAACACATAGAAAGGAAATCACTGAACTCACTACTATATTTCGATGTCCTCGTCTTCAGGAAAAGAAGTGAATCGCTCCAAAGGCTGATAACGACTGACTTGGCGTTCGAACTGAAGCACTCAAACAGGGTAGCCAACTTTCGGAGGAAAGGTAGACAGGGAAGATAAAGAGATACAAGCCACATAAAAATTAAAAAATGAAAACATTTAACTAAAATAAAATTAAAAGCTGATAACAACTAAAAAAAAATCTGGAGTGGCCTACACTCTACTTTACTATAAGTAACTCAACGTCAAATTTCTTGAGTATATAAAACATAACGTATCATTTAAGCATAACATAAATATCTAAATGGGATATAATTATTAGCATTGCATTCGTGAGGTAGTACAGATAGTGATTGAAGGACATATCAATTTATAAGCTTATTTTTGTACATCACAAATAATTTATTATTTGCAAATAATTTCATTAGTATAACTACAGCAGTAATAACATTTTTGAAAAACCAAAGTGAACATTTCTTGATACGAAATATTATCCTACAAGAGAACATGGCTATTGTTCAAATAGCCAGTAGATTTCTTACATCGTTTACTTGACATCCTTCTCCATTGAATATTAATGTAAAATTTTCAAATTTGAAACAGTAAAATACCCTTTTTTTCACTGAAAAACATCTTAAACAGCGAAGAAAATGTTGTTTTAATGTGATTTGTTAATTAAAGATGTACGATAATTACAGTTATTAATCTCTAAACGAAAGATTTATATTTTGAATTATCTTTTACATTTTTGGTTTTTAACAGAATTATTATACTTGGAATTTTATGGCTTCTTAGTATTTAATAAGATCATTTTCCTTCCCCTTTGTCAAATAACATATATACAAATTATTTTTAATGAGTGTTATCATTTACCTGCACAATATTATTCCTCTTACAATATTATCTCTTATAAGTCAATAATATATTTTCATTTTTCCATTAGAAACATCAATTTTATCTCAGTGGATTCGCTCAAAAAATTTCTAAGTCAATGTAAACAATGTAAAAAAATACAAAAAATTCGACAAGTATAGCAGGTGATCTCTTAGTCTAGGATAAACAAAGAGCTTTTATATCGTTATTGCTCTTTCCCGTTATTGAAACTTCATGATTTTTTTTTTATGAATTGCTAATTTTTTGTTCCATTTTTGGTCAAATTTTCATTATTTTTTAACGAGCCGTTTAGCGTCAAAAAAACATTTTCAGAAAACACAAATCGTACTGTAACGCCCCTTTAGCGAATGTAATTTTAGAAAAAAATATCTCAACTCATTCTCCATATAATGTTCTATTTGTAGGCATAGTTTCATTCTTGTCCGTCAAACAGTATGGCTTGTATCGCTCTCACAAGGTTTGAGATTGAATTATAAGTCAAAATTTTTACATTTTATTGAAAAAAAAAAATTCCTGTTGTTTTAAAATTCTGAATATATTTTTCGTTTGTTGCATTTGAAACGTCAAAGATAATGTCAAAATTTCAAAACTCTAGGGTTATCAGTTTAGGAGAAATAAATGTTTTAAAAAAAACGGTTTTTGGCAAAAAAAGTGACTTTCCCATCATGCATAATTCTTCGCAAACAATAGGGATCTTCGTCTTTATGAGGCCCATTTTTGTGTAAAATATCAACTTGATCCATCAAAGATTCTGGACCGTAGCGTGGTAACAAGCAATGCTAACACACTCACCCACCCACCCACACACACACAGACATCATCGTAAAAACGTCATAAAACGACTTCTGGTACCTCAAAACATGTAATTCCGTCAAAATCTCGAGATCGAATTTTTTCACGATCACTATACTTTACTTATAGTAAAGTAATAAGAGGGAAAAAAAAATCAACGATTGAGGTTAAGCCCAGGAGCCGATCTACCGCCCAGAAGACTAATAAGTGCTTCTTCTGAAGTACTTCTGAAGTACTCTGAAGCACTTCTGAAGTTCAGAGAGAAGAAGCACTTATTAGTCTTCTGGGCGGTAGATCGGCTCCTGGGCTTAACCTCAATCGTTGATTTTTTTCCCCTCTTATTTTTTTTTGTTATCAGCTTTTAATTTTATTTTAGTTAAATGTTTTCATTTTTTAATTTTTATTTGGCTTGTATCTCTTTATCTTCCCTGTCTACCTTTCCTCCGAAAGTTGGCTACCCTGTTTGAGTGCTTCAGTTCGAACGCCAAGTCAGTTGTATCAGCCTTTGGAGCGATTCACTTCTTTTCCTGAAGACGAGGACATCGAAATATAGTACTGAGTTCAGTGATTTCCTTTCTATGTGTTCTTTTTAAATTCTAGTTTATATATATATATATATATTTGTAAAATTTGGAAGCAGTCCTTCTTTTAACCATATTTCGTTGAACAGCTGACCGTATTTCGCTGATGTCATACCATGTCGGTTATAACTTAATTAACATTCTCCAACGTTTGGATGAAGGAAAGAAGAAGGTATTCAGAAACCTTGAAAAACTAGTGAAGAAAATGACATCAGCGAAATACGGTCAGCTGTTCAACGAAATATATATATATATATATATATATATTCTGTAAATTTTGGTAGCAGTCCTTCCTGTATATATACATTGTTAAAAATTAGACCATATTTAGCTGAGACTTGCTTTTTCATAAGTTTCTCGAGTTTCCGGAATAACGATCTTGTTACTGTATCCACAGAATATATTAAGTTCCCAATCGACATGCTAAATGAACACATGCTTCTGCTGTCTTCAGCCATTACCAAGAAATGAAAGCATTTTCAAGTTTAAAGCTTATATACATTATACAACACATTCTAACCTTTCTTATACAAGCTTTAAACTTCAAAATGCTTTCATTTCTTCATAATAGCTGAAGACAGCAGAAACATGTGTTCATTTAGCATGTCGATTGGGAACTTACTATATTCTGTGGATACAGTAACAAGATCGTTATTCCGGAAACTCGAGAAACTTATGAAAAAGCAAGTTTCAGTTAAATATGGTCTAATTTTTAACTATATATATATATATATATATATATATATATGATCAAACCACAATATGAAATGGGTGGTTATTATATATATATATATATATATATATAAGCAAATATTTAACAAATTTCGGTCCGTATTATATTTATATATTTGTGTTGTTATATACTTTGGGATAATAGATATGGTTTTTTGAGATAACAGAAGAAAAATGTATGTTGTGATGATAAGTGTGAATGTTTGAAAAAGTGGAGAAGTAACATCGTCCTAAAATATTAACGAATTCCGATTAATATTTACTTCTATTCTATCACAGGTCGCCACATTATTTAATAATAATTTAATAATAATTATAATTAATTATTATATAATATAATTTATTATAATTATAATTAATAATATTTATAATAATTTAATAAAACATATTAGTTTTAAAGAACATAAATACTAATTTATAATAATGCCTAATTATCGCATATATACATATAAAAATGACACGTTCGTTTTTTCTATTTTTTTTTTTTTAATACAAAAGTTATTCTGTCTCTACAATTATTTTGCAACCCCCTAACAAATATACGCTTCATTTTATAATTTTTTTTAAAAAAAAAATAATTCCTTATTATCATTACTGAATTTTTAAAATTTGTTTTTTTATTTTTCTTTCAGAATTAACAGAATTTATTCATCACATAAGAAATATTTTCTATTTATCAGTGGAATTTTCTCATTCTTATGCTTTTGATGTTGAAAAGTCGAAGAATTTTAGAGAAATCACTAAAGGAATAGCAACAGAGATAAAACAAAGGACTGAAGCGTTTCTCAGCTTGTTTGATTGGATGAGTTTCGCTATTACTTTTTTCTTCTTCTTTATTTTATTGAAGTAAGGGCCCATTTCTAGTTATATCTATACACTACATACATACATACTGCATGCATACATACATACGTACAACATACATGCATATATAAATAAATAAATATATAGCTACATATACATATATACATACATACACATAGATACATACATACATACATACATACACATTCATACATACATATATACATACATACATACATACATACATACATACATACATACATACGATAAAAAGATTTCACTTAAACACGTGAAACAACAATCAACGATCAAACCACAATAAGAAATGGGAAAACAAGACTAAGATCTTTCAACCGTAACAAGCGGTCTTCGTCAGAGTTGGGTTTTTGACTCTGACGAAGACCGCAGTGTTACGGTTGAAAGATCTTAGTCTTGTTTTCCCATTTCTTATTGTGGTTTGATCGTTTATACATACATACATACATACACATAGATACATACATACATACACATACATACATACATACACATAGATACATACATATATACACATACATACATGTATAGCTACATATACATACATACTTATTTATAAGCATAAATACATACATACATACATACATATATACATACGCATACATACATACATGTATAGGGGGCATACATTTTATAATATATAATATACTTATAATATTATTATAATATACTTATTATAAGGAGCAGCAATTTGAAAAGTGTTTTATGATATTACATTAAAAAAAACAGTAAACATAGAATATCATATTACTTCAAAATATTGAAAGTTCTCAGGAGTCATGATGTTAGTTTGCAGAGGTAGTTCTAAAAGGACCATACATAGACCAAAAATTGGCTCTTGTGAAAACAAACAATGAACATTCATTTTATTTTTGCCCAATGAAGTGTATTTAGAGTAGGGATCTTTAACGTGCACCTGACATCGTACAGTATCGGGATTGATCGCCTAACGTCCTCTTAGAATGACGAAGTACTAAGATTTATTCACCTCCATATAAATCGAAAGCCAGAGTGAGTATTGAACCCAGGATCTACCAGTCCAGAGGCGAGCACGTTGCCTATGGGCAAACTTTACCCTTTAAGTGATGATATTTATCGATTTGTATTCAATATAAAATTACTTAGTGAATGCAATGATTATATACAAGTAATTTAGTATAATACGAACACTATAGAAAAAATTACGATAATAAAGGACAAAGTTTACACATAAAAAGAAACTACAAAATTCATAGTGAGATATTTACTTATTGTTTCGTATAAAAGTAGTATAAAGCTGAAATACTTTGAATATTTTAATATTATTTTAAAACATCTCCTTTTAGTTATACTATAAACCACAATAACAATTGGCTGTTTGCCAATTGATTGAAGTACTTATTGGATATTAATTTGACTGATTCTTGCATTTTTGAATTATGATATTTGATTTCTTCTAACAGTAGTTCTATACTAAATTTGAATCACAGTAGGCCTTTAAGCAGATTAAGTAAACCAGTTAATAGAAATGGATAGTCTTACGACCATGGAACAAAAAACACAAAACCTTCACTATGAAACAAAGAACTTAATGTTGTTTCTTAAAAACAACAAATAGGTTCAATAAAGCAGTTAGGGAACCAGTTCATAGAAACCTTACTTTAATAATAAAGTAAGGTTCCAGGTTAGATCCATGGCAATTTGCTTGCCCCTTGATTAGTAGGTCCGGGGTTCAATACCAACTCAGGCCCTGGATTTATTAATGAGGGAGGTGAATAACTCTGATCACGTTATCTTTCGGACAGAACGTTTAGTTTGTTTTGATTTATTCATGTTCCTCTGTCGGCTACATCATGGTAAACCAGAATAGGTTGATGTTTTCTAACGTGGAGTCTTTTCGCAAGGACTCTTTCAAACCAACAGTTTCATTGCAAATGAGACATAAGACAGACCACGTGAAGTACCCGAGGTAGTCGTGTTCAACGACCTGCATCAACAAAAGCCATAAAACATGTGCCCGGTAGTCTCTAAGAGACTGATGGTTACTTGATGAAAGAGATTACAGGGGAAAACATGAAAAGGAAAAACAAAAGTAGCAGTTAATATGGAGTAGAGGTATAGAAAAGAATACATAAATAAGGGAAAGCGTCAGATATTATAAGAAAAGGTATAGGTGGAAGGATAAGCCAGGTTAGCTCAGTGGTTAACGCACTCGCCTGTGGGCTGGTAGTCCGGGTTTCGGTCCTCACCGTGACCTCGATTTATTTATGTGGGAGGTGAATAAATCTGAGTACGTCGTCCCTCGGAGAAGGACGTTAAGTCGTCGTCCCCGAGCCTGTACTATGTCAGGTACTCGTTAAAAATCCTTACTCGTAAATGCACTTGATTTAGGAAAAATTTAAGACTCCCAATAAAGAATAAGTAGAATCACCGATCAAACAAAAAGCCGGTAAACGGATGACTTTATCACCCGCTAGGGGATCGATTTAAACAATAAAAAACAAATAGGGAAGGAAGGAGAAGTATCTAGACGATAAAGACATCGGGACAGACCAGGCAAACCTAAGTCCGTCACAACCAGCCACAACTAGCCTCGTCCGACTAAATGATAACTGATAAGCAAACAAAGTTGCCGGATTTCACTGGGACCGAGAAAAATGTACTAAAAAAGACAGGCGCAAACCAAAAGAAGAAAAGAGGACTTAGGATCCAGCTCCCGAACCAGTGACCACCACCCGAGATAGAGCGTGGACGAACGGACTTTCCACCTCTGGACTCCGACCCAGGCTAGCATTCCGCCAAATTTGTGCCTTTCTTAGTTCACACCATCCAGGCGTGTTAAGCCCCCCCACCACAACAAGGTGAAGGCACATCGGGGGGGGGGGGGGGGATAGAAAACGTTAAGCCGTTGGTCCCGAGCCTGTACGATGTCAGGTACTCGTTAAAGATTCCTATTCTAAATTCAATTGAGTTATGGAAAAGGACTCCCAGTGTAGAATTAATCATCTTTGTGTGGTATCACAAAGGGACAATATTTGGCCTCTGTATGTTTCTCTATGGAACTACCACTGCATCCCTTAATAATGATAGCAATATAATAATAATACTAATTATATATTATAAAAATAAATAATAACAGTAGGAATAATGATAATGCTCTTATACCTTATTTATTTTTGTTTTATCGATTTAATTTTGACTTTTGAAAAGTATGTGTTCAACTTTAGCGCTTGCACGAGTTTCTTTATTTCACGATTTTATGTTGGGAATGGTTATTATGTTGCTAGGGTCACAGATCATGCATACGACACAATAACAAACAATAAGTTGTTCTGCACTACTATTCACTATGAGTGATTGCTTGTATTTGTGAATGATTTATCACTGTTTTGACATGAATGTATCTTTGCAGGGTGATATATTACAGACACAAGTTTCTCCACAGTGACAGATTCGACAACAGGTTTATTACCAAGGACTTCTTGGATATTGACTTTAGGAGGACGGTGAAGCATCAGGAGACAGTGCTTCCTCTCAGACCTGTCGAGCAGGACCACTACATAAGAGTCAGTTTCACCAAAGAACATTTCTTAATACATCAGAACTAAGTATTCTTATTTTCAGAAGAAAAACAAGTATACCCTTCAAAAGATTTCAAACTGGATTGAAACAAGTCAAAAAATAATTAAGGAATTTTGTTTATAAAAACTCATTTATGAAAAGTGTTAGTTTGACTATATGAGAATTTATTTATTTCATGTCATGTTAGAACAGATATTCTAAGGAGTATAGAAGTTAAATTTGTGAATAGAGAGTCTCTTTAAATACATGACTAATGTGACTGTTTAGTTCACGTCGTGGCGTCTGCTGCCCAGCGAGCGGATCAATATAATGACGACTTCAGTACTGCTGGGTCTGGTGACGCTCAAGATCTCCTTCCACATGATGGCCGACTACAGTCTGTGGTGGCTGCTGACGGTGATCAGGCGGCACGGCAGACTCAAGGCTGGAGCAGAAGGTAGGCAGACACTTGGGGGTCACTCGAGACACCAGACTCTTCAGAGTACTGACTCTGCGGTCCACAGGTGCTGCCAGCATTGAGGTGCAGGTGGAAGGTAAAGGCGTCGTGTCAGAGTTGTTCTCCTCCATCGTCAACCTCTTTCAGCCCTCCAGTATCAAGCTCGACATGGACACGCTCGCCTGTCTTCCTGACCCCGCTCCTCCCGATTACGCCAAGTACCACCAAATACGTCAGTATTCAAAACCACCATCAACTCCTTTCTTACTACTTTACTGGTTTTAAAACATGCTCGTTTCTTATACTGCATGAATGAATATTATGCTCGTTTCTTATACTGCATGAATGAATAATATGCACGTTTCTTATACTGCATGAATGAATAATATGCTCGTTTCTTATACTGCATGAATGAATAATATGCTCGTTTCTTATACTGCATGAATGAATAATATGCTCGTTTCTTACACTGCATGAATGAATAATATGCTCGTTTCTTATACTGCATGAATGAATAATATGCTCGTTTCTTATACTGCATGAATGAATAATATGCTCGTTTCTTATACTGCATGAATGAATAATATGCTCGTTTCTTATACTGCATGAATGAATAATATGCTCGTTTCTTATACTGCATGAATGAATATATGCTCGTTCGTACACTGCATAATGAATCAATACTGCTCGTTTCTTATACTGCTATGAATGAATAATATGCTCGTTTCTTACACTGCATGAATGAATAATATGCTCGTTTCTTATACTGCATGAATGAATAATATGCTCGTTTCTTATACTGCATGAATGAATAATATGCTCGTTTCTTATACTGCATGAATGAATAATATGCTCGTTTCTTATACTGCATGAATGAATAATATGCTCGTTTCTTATACTGCATGAATGAATAATATGCTCGTTTCTTACACTGCATGAATGAATAATATGCTCGTTTCTTATACTGCATGAATGAATAATATGCTCGTTTCTTATACTGCATGAATGAATAATACAATAAATAATAGAAATTAAAAACATTTCAATGAAGTTATACAAACTCTAAATGTTTTACTAAAACTTTATGCATTTTATAATATTTCAAATCCATTTAGTATGAAGATAACGTAAACAGGACGACATGCGAGTTCCTCCGGTATCCATCTTGTATATATCAAGAGTAAATGGTCAAACCACAATAAGAAATGGGAAAACAAGACTAAGATCTTTCAACCGTAACAAGTGGTCTTCGTCAGAGTCAAAAACCCAACTGAACCTCAGTTGTGTTTTTGACTCTGACGAAGACCGCTTATTACGGTTGAAAGATCTTAGTCTTGTTTTCCCATTTCTTATTGTGGTTTGATCATTGATTGTTATTTTACGTGTTTATGTGAAATCTTTTTATATTAAGAGTAATATTAAAATGTAGACAAATACTCGTACAATGAACCCTATTATATTTTAGCATGGCCTTATATATGTATCCTGATTCCATGAAATGATAAGCAGTTTCAGAGTCTCAAAGCACGTAATAAACTTTAATATTTATTTAAGCATATAAAAGTGAGTGAACGTTCGACTCTGGTCAGCCCTCCACTCCTTTTATTGGATGTTTATCTGACGATGGCGCAAAATGTTCGAAACGTGTTGATTGAATTACGTAAGAATATTCTTTTGCATGAAGACATTTTATTATCCATTTACCCGAGTATAATATATGGATGACCTAAACAGCCAGATTAAAGTCAACATGTTGATGTTTCCAGTATTCCTGCTAGGAATGGTCTGGTTGCTCGCCATGACAGAGCCTTACGGTCTCCGCCTGAGGAATGTCGTCATGTGTCACTACCACCCCAATGTCTCCAGAAGACGATCTGTTTGGCTTTACAATCACATTCTCATCCAAAGAGGCTCTTTCGTCAAGTTGATGAGAAGACAACTTAGAAGAAAGTTCACGAAAGGTCGTTTAGGAATTGAAAATGTCCCTATTAACGAGAGATTAGTTGCTGTGTAAGTATTGAACATAATTTCATTTACTTTCATTGTATTTTTCAAACTAAGTAGTTAAGAAGATTCAGTTGTGGTGGTTATGTCTCTGTAGAAGACCGTTAACAAGATAGTTTTTCTTAAATATGAGTAATAAATAATATGAGTATAAAGAGAAAACTGGTTTCTAATGATAATGATTTCCATTACTAAACAAGACATAACGTTGACTTGTCAACTGGATGACATTGTCTATACTTAACCATTTCTGACTTAAATTCCGAAATAAGAAATATTTTATTTTTATTGTCAATCTATACACATATAATATAAATACAACATAATACTACAATAGAAACGCGAGAAATCTGTCGAAAAAAAATTCTATTAAAATTAACCATTAACCAAATTTTTGATGCACTCTGGAAAATTATGGTATCTATATATAATTTTGTTTGAAAAATTAACTCTAGATCACGATTAGTTTCTTTCTTACTATTTCTCTGATTTTAAAATATGCTCCTTTTTACTTTACTACTCGTAAAGTAAAGTAAAAAGTATAGTGATCGTGAAAAAATTCGATCTCGAGATTTTGATGGAATTATATGTTTTTTGAGGTCCCAAAAGTCGTTTTATGATGTTTTTGCGATGATACTCCTATGATTTGATGTGAGTGTGTGTGTGGTTGGGTGGGTGAATATGTTAGCATTGCTTGTTACCACGCTATGGTACAGACTCTTTGATGGATCAAGTTGATATTTTAAACAAAAATGGGCCCCATAATGTAGATGATCCCTATTGTTTGAGAAGAATTATGCATGAAGGGAAAGTCAGTTTTTTTATGTTGCATTCATTCTGAGTTTTAATATGATTACAATGAAGTTATAAAAATTATATTTAATTGTCTTACTTTCTAAAAATGTATCAATCTTATCACAATTCAAATGTATTTTGTATCAAGAGAACGTCAACTGGACTCTACAGATGTTCTTCCACTATTAAGCTTGCATATATTAAGAGTAATATTAAAATGTAGACAAATAGCAATGAACTCTATTATATTTAGCATAGCCTTATAAATCTTCTGAATATAAGAGATGCTACAGAGTTTTAGAGTCTCAAAGCACTTAAATAAACTTTATTATTTATTTAAGCATTAAGTTTGAAGTACTTAATAATGTTTATATCCTATTCACTTCTTTGAATATAAGCATTCTGTTAGTAGGTAGTAGGTAAGTTGATATTAATATATATAATATATATAATTAATATACTATATATTTAAAAATATTATACATAGGAATATATATATTATTATTATATATTTATTTTAATATATTACAATATTATAATAAATATATATATTAATTTTTATTATTAAAATTATATATATTATACATAAATGTATACACCTATATCATAATATATATATATATAAATATTATATATATAAGCTTCACATAAACACGTGAAATAACAATCAATGATCAAACCACTTCGTCAGAGTCAGTTGGGTTTTTGACTCTGACGAAGACCGCTTGTTACGGTTGAAAGATCTTAGTCTTCTTTTCCCATTTCTTATTGTGGTTTGATCATTGATTATATATATATATTTTATATATATAATATAGTAGAGTAGAGAGAGAGGAATGAGAGAGAGAGAGAGAGAGAGAGAGAGTGGTAAGAGAGAGAGTCAGAGAGAGTGGGTGAGGGAGATTGAGAAGAGTAGTTGAGAGAGAGTGGTGCTCAGTGGAGATATATATATATATATATATATATATATATATATATATATATATATATAGAGAGAGAGAGAGAGAGAGAGAGAGAGAGAGATGGTAAGAGAGAGAGTCAGAGAGAGTGGGTGAGGGAGATATAGAGAGAGAGTCAGAGAGAGTGGGTGAGGGAGATATAGAGAGAGAGTGAGAGTGAGTGGGTGAGAGAGAGAGTGGATGGCAGAGAGAGAGAGATTGAGAGAGAGGTGGGTGAGAGAGAAAGGGAGAGAGAGAGAGTGATTGAACCTTTTTTAAAGGTTTGCCACACAATTTCTCTATCAAGATTTTAGAAATACGATCTATCTGATGACTTAGTTTTACATATCTGTTTTTAAATAGAAGTAAAATTATTATAAGTATGTTAAAAGTTTATGTTTATAAATGTGTTTATTTGGTAACTGTATAATTGATTAAGAAGTCAATAATCTGTTTTACCTCGTATTCTATATTGGAATTATTTAACCGGTTTTGGTCCACTTTCAACTTGAAACCAGGATACCAAGTCAAACATATTGCTCATTTCTTAATGTACTATACACTGACTTCTCTGGTGTTAATAAGATGCATGTACACTTATCTGATGATATTTGACAGATTGCCGGCTTTGCAGATAGTCCTAAAAGGTCAAACAAAGACCAACTGCATTGTCTGCGAAACTAAAGGTTTGAATAACCAGCCTTTGATGAAGTGTCAGCGACCTAACTGCGTTGGCACCTACTGCAATGACTGTTTTACTCAGCTGCAGAACAGATGCACATTGTGCAAACACCCTATCGAGTATGGTGATGTCAGCGACCTCAGTGAAGAGAGGTAAATCACTTATCGCTTTATTTACTCAGACCTATAAATAATGAAATCTTGGACGAATATATATATATATATATATATTTATTAAGCGAACCTGCACAAATGATGGACGCGGGACTCTTCGCTCTTCACACCTCCTGATGACGACAATGGTCGAAATATCGATGTGTGTTATGTCTGTGTTCGTTTCGTCGTTATTCTCTGTGTTTCTTTCGTTTTGAATTTATTTTATATATATACAAAACTATAGTTTATCGGGACTAGGTCAGTTTTTCAGGTACAAATTAAACTCTCATTGCGAACGTTTCAGTATTTATTTTAAACCTTTTTCATAGACATAAGTATAAATTTTGAAACAGAAAAACTAAGTATTACATTACAAATTATTTTACAAAGAAAAATAGTCTGTGGATTTCAACAAAAACTGTAGTTTGAATGAACACGTAACACTGAACTGAAATAAAAACTGAACTGAAAAAATTTTTATTTCAGTTCAGTGTCACGTCATTCAAAACTATAGTTGTTGAAATCCACAGACTATTTTTCTTTGTAAAATAATTTGTAATGTAATACTTAGTTTTTTTGTTTCAAAATGTATACTTCTGCCTATGAAAAAGGTTTTAAATAAAAACCGAAACGTTGGCAATGAGAGTTTATTTGAACCTGAAGAACTAAACGAGTCCCGATAAACTTTAGTTTTGTTTCTATTCCACGTTCGATACTTTTATAAATATATATATATATATATTGTAAACAGGAAAACGATCCAAAAGGACACCAAACGTTTCACGGTTTAGGTCTCCAACCGTCGCTTCACAAGTGCGCTTGGTGTCTCTATCTCAACTCTCCTGATGACGGTTCAATCGAAAATTAGAGACAGTAAGTGTGTTTGTTCCTTAGTTCTGTGTTTGTGATTCACCGTGAAAAGTTTATATATAAAAGAGTTCTTATGTCGACCACATATATTCTACACTTTTTCTTTTTTATTTATCAAAGTTTGGGCAAGCGACAAACGTTTCTCAAAAAGACAACTTTAGTCAACGTTTTGTCTGTATTTTTATACATTTTCAGGGCTTAGTATTTTGATTTCCTAAGAGACTTTTGATTTTTTTTAGTTCTACTTTCTTGTCTACATAAGTCAACAATAAAATAGAACTAAACAATGTAATAGGTAAAAGGAAACAATTGAAACAAATGCTCTGAGACATTTTCAGTTTTCCAGCTGTTTCGTTACTCTTTCTGGATAACCTTAATGCTACTTTCTTATTTCTTACTTTGTTTGCTTTCTGATGACATAAAGTGAAAGACCTCAGAGCATTTATTTCTATTGTTTTCCTTTTTCCTTGCAGTTTAAACTTCATTGATTGCATCACGTGTTTATTTGTTTTGATTTTTCTGCATATATATGAATATATTATATACACGGGTTTAAAATGGAAGAAGAGTAACACACAGAGTAACTAAATATACTTATGAACTCAAATTTTCGGGCATACCGTCTTCAGAAGAAAAGAGAAAGGGAGACCAAGCACGTTGCGTCAACCTTTCTCTCTTCTCCTAAAGACGGATGGCCCAAAAATTTGACTTCGTTTTGTGTGTTTTTCGATTTTAAACTCGTATTGTGTCCAGTTTGGATTGTCTTTCCGTTTATTAAGTGAATATATATATATATATATATATATTATATATCAATGATCAAACCACAATAAGAAAATGGGAAAACAAGACCAAGATCTTTCAACCGTAATAAGCGGTCTTCGTCAGAGTCAAAAACCCAACAGAGTTTGGTCTTAGTGTTGTTTTCCCATTTTCTTATTGTGGTTTGATAATTGATTGTTATTTCACGTGTTTATATTGAAATCTTCATATATATATATATATATATATATATATATATATATATATATATATATATATTTTTATTTTAAACATATATATTTTATATATTTATTATATATTTCTATAAATTATAAAAAATAAAAAATTTTATTAATTTATTTTTAAAAATAATGATTTATTTTTATTTAAAAAAGTTTTGCTGGAGCGTTTCTTTTAAATGTGGTATATATGATTATATATATATATATATGATTAAACCACAATAAGAATGGGAAAACGACTCGTTCAGTTGGGTTTTTGACTCTGACGAAGACCGCTTGTTACGGTTGAAAGATCTTAGTCTTGTTTTCCCATTCTTATTGTGGTTTAATCATTGATTGTTGTTTCACGTGTTTATGTGAAATCTTTATATATATTATATATATATATATATATAAATCCATTTTTATTTTTAAACAATATATTTTTATTAATATTTTTTGTTTTTTTTTACTTTTCTTCATTAAATGTTTTAGAAAGAATTCGGTTAGAATACTTACATTAATATTCAAATCACTCAAGTAATATTCCTTATATGAAACATGAAGTGGGTAAGTCGTCATTTTTAAAAGCAGTATTTCAAAAAGGGATTGTTTTTTTTTTTCAGAGATTCATCCGATTTAGAGTATGCTGTCACATATGGATCTAGTGATAGTGCAGTCATCATTGAAGAAGTAATTAGTCAAACTGACTTAACAAGAACTTCAAGTGAAAAAGAATCTGAACAAAATTTGATCGAATTTGAATATGACAAAGGAATCCAAAGTACTTCAAACCTTCAAATAGTTCCTTTAGTAAAAGGAAGAAGCGATATCATATTCCCTTCTGTAAAGGCAAAAGTTAAACATTTGATGTCTATTTCAAAAGGAGATAATAAGGAAGAGAAGATGATGCCTTTAATAGAATTAAAAAGACTGAAAACAAAAAGTCAGGAAGATCTTTTAAAAGAAGATGAAACAATTGAAGAATCAGAAGATGAAGAATTAAGCGAGTGCACTTCATTATTAGTTTGTTACAGAAAAAGAACATCACCTCTGAAGAAAAGTGAAAGTTTTTCAGCGCGATGGTACTCTGGTCCTTGCAAATACCAAGGTATTTTATTTTACCAGAAAAAACTTTGTATCCTTCATAAATGTATCTTGTAATGTGTTCTACACAATATATAACAATGTATATGTATTACCACAAGTAATCACTGATAAATCATTTCCAACTGACAGAGAACCAATACGATAGTACAGTAATGTATCCATCAATCGTAACGTATATACTCGATAATCGAAACATACAGTAAACCAATCAATAGTACAGTAACGTATATGATCAATCATAAAAAGATAAATTCTTTGAACTATTTATATAATTGTGGAATATATTGAATAATACGTGCCTAATATATATATGGTATTCTTTCTGACTTGCAGACCAGCTTTGCCCGAATGAAAAATATAAAAATTAAATCGACATTTTTTTTTTGCCTCAAATATAAAAACCTGTTATACGTTTATATAAGCTGAATCAGAATTCATTAAAATATCAAATAATAACTAATGTAATTACTACTAAGAGATAACATATAAAAAATCTACATTATTCGCATTAATTTGAGAAAGAATAATTTTTTAGCAATTATTATAATTGTATAATTGGCTCATACATAACTTAGATGGGTGCCAAATAACAAATGAGCTGTCAATATATGTTATTTTGATATAATTTTTCATGTTAAAATCGCAAAGTTGATTGGTAATTATTAAAACTTTTATATATATATATATATATATATATATTCTGCGAGGTATACCTGTATGAAATGCATTTTCAATGTAATCTCTAGATGGGCATGCTGAAGTTTTGGTGACGCTCGGGTAAATTTACATTCTATATTCTCTAGTACAAGGGTCTTCAACCAGTGGGTCGCGAAATGTTTGAAATTGTTTATTTTTTAATAAATAGAAAATACTTTATTAAATAGAAAATAACGGACTAAATTAAATAAATAATTTGTTTATTATTAATGCGTCACAGCAATCTGATTAAAGTTACTATTGATCAAATTATTTTAATTTTCCCCTTTTTTATTTGTTGTCAATTTTATTTTTGTTCTCACTAAAGGGTTGCGAATAAATTTTGGTGTCAAAAATAAGTCGCGATTTAAAAACAGTTGAAGATCCCTGCTCTAGTACACATGTGTATACTATAACATACATAAACAACTCTTTTTTATTAAAAAAATCCTTGACAATTATTGATGACTCCTTCTGTCACTATGTGTAGTATGTTATAATACACTTGGAAATGCGATTATTTTCTAGAATAAACAACAAATATTTAAAAATATACTGGAGATTAGCTTACAATATAAAAACACACGATGTATATTCTACAATAATTTCACCACCAGGTATATGCAGAAAAATCACAATAAATAAACACGTGATGCAATCAATGAAGCTTAAACCACAATGGAAAAAGGAAGCAATAGAAATAGATGCTCTAAACTATTTATAGTTTATTAATTTTTTTTTAGTTACTTTTTTTTATTTTTTCCCCTCAGTGAGTATATTTGCATCACTGGCACTGTTATACCGCGAAGTGATCCTTCATTGTGGTTTCGCTCCTTAAGAGATCAATCTTCTCTCCTGATGACGACAATTAACGAAATATCGAGGTTAATTGTGACAGTTCTTTCTATGTGTTCGTATTTGTGTGACTTAACATGCTGCCCTAGTGGACAGGCTATTGTTTGATAATATAAATGATTAACAATCGTTTTCAGTGTGATTTAATTTTGAAAACTTGATTCACCAGTGCTGAAATTAGAAAAATTAGGCATGTTCTAACCTTGCTTTTGTTTTGATACAATAATGCCCTCCTATGCGATGTCAGGGTAACTTTTCGAAATCCCGTTACTTCATTGCTTCCCTAATTAAGTACCATCAAGTACTTAGCAATAATACACCATTCATAATCATCTTGATAACAATTAAATTTATAACAAAAACTACTTATGGTTTATATTTACCTGTCTATTTTGTATATTTCATAATAAAATTTATTCACTTTTTGAATAATAAATTACAAAAAATATATATATATACTTTCTAGATACAAAAGAACTGTGCGCTGACGAATTAAGTGAAGTGAAATGCGATGAAATAAAAATAGATCCAGCTTCTATGAAAGAAGAAGTTATTTATCCTGAAGATGTAAGTATAGGTCGAAAATAATGATATTAAGGTATAAACTATCATACTCAATTAATGATTGTTGATAATATTTATATATATATATATATACTTTGTCTTTGATAAAAAATTTAAGAAAGTCAAGAAATAACTGAATAGGAATTAAAGACCTAAGCCAGAGGGTGGACGAACGGATTTTCAACTCACAGACATCAAGTCAAGACAAGGAACACGAAGATAACAGCTAAAGACACTGTTGTACCACCACAGTGAATGAGAACACAATAAAGGCGGACCACCACCCAAGCCAGAGCGTGGACGAACGGACTTTCCACCTCCGGACGCAGACCCAGGCTAGCACCCGGAAAGGTTGTGCCTTTCTTAGATCACGCCATCCAAGCGTGTTAAGACCCCCCCCCCCCCCGACAAGGTAAAGGCACATCGGGGGGATAGAGAATGTTAAGCAGTCGGTTCCGAGCCAATATGATGTCAGGTACTCGTTAAAGATCCCTACTCTAAATACACTTGATTTATGCAAAATGTAGGATTTCCCAACGTAGAATCACCGATCAAACAAAAAAGATCGTAAAGGGATGACGTTTTTACCCGCTAGGGGATCAGTTTAAACAAAAAAAAAAAAAAAAATCAGACATGACTATAAGTTTTCCACGTGGATGAAAAATCTTGCACACGCTGTCCCTTGGAGAGGATCGACTTCGTATGTAGAAAAGGTCGTAAGTTGAGACTAATTTTCCCGTAAGACTACATTATAATTCGATTAATCTGTTAAACAGTACAAAAACCTTAACAAATACTGCTTAAATAAGGGTATAAATAACAATTACACATATATTTATATGATGTAATTTTTTTTGAGGTTTCAGGTCCAATGATTAAAACTAGTCCTTTTGCCGACGTTTCGACATATATTTATGTCATCTTTGGGCTACAACATGATTGTTTTACAATTAGCACTACTATTACTACTATTATGGTAATTTATTACATTTTAATATGTACGGTAACAAAGAGGAATTTATTGATAAATCAGTTATTACGACTATGGATTATTTTGTTATACATTAACATAAGGATATTGTTATAATTTCCTATTGCTTTAGAAATAGAATAATTATAACAATATCCTTATGTTAATGTATAACAAAATAATCCATAGTCGTAATAACTGATTTATCAATAAATTCCTCTTTGTTACCGTACATATTAAAATGTAATAAATTACCATAATAGTAGTGCTAATTGTAAAACAATCATGTTGTAGCCCTGAAGATGACATAAATATATGTCGAAACGTCGGCAAAAGGACCAGTTTTAATCATTGGACCTCAAACCTCAAAAAAAATTACATCATATAAATATTGGGTCAAGAAAACAAATCATGATGCATATATATATATATAGATAGAAACCAGTTAATTCAGACAGATTTAAAACAAATAAATTATAAATAAATAAGAAATAAAGACAGATCATCGCCTTATCCTAGATACTGGCGTATAAAGGTCGGAGGAGACGGAGTGTGGATGTAGAGGAGGGTACGATAAGACGTGGAGCGTACCGTACCTACACTCCAATGTACTGTGGGTAACTTAGCTTATTTATTTTTCTTGTTTTAAATTTTGTGCTTCACTTAACGCGCAACGAAACCTAGTTTACTACGTTTCTACAGAGAGAGAATTTCTTGGTTTATAACGATTTTTTTTTATTTTTTCTCTAATTTCACATAAACCTGCCTTATTTATTTTTCTTGTTTTAATATATGTGTATATTAATATATTTTTTCGATGAAAATACGATCCTAAATAGACAAATACAGTTCAAAGTACATAAAGAAACATAGAGAAATTAAAAACACACACTTAGAGTCTCTAATTTTCGGTTGAACCGTCTTCAGGAAAGATAAGAGAGGGAAACCAAGCGCACTGGTACAGAGACGGTTGGAGACCAACAATGTTGCCACATACACGCCCAGTCACAAGAATAAGGTAGACAAGAATAAATTTAAGATTTGTTTTTGTGTTTACTATTATTTTTCATATTCCTATTTTAATGTAATCTTAAATTGATTCTTGTCTACCTTATTCTTGTGACCGGGCGCGTACGTGGCAACATTGTTGGTCTCCAACCGTCTCTGTACCAGTGCGCTTGGTTTCCCTCTCTTATCTCTCCTGAAGACAGTTCAACCGAAAATTAGAGACTGTAAGTGTGTGTTTTTAATTTCTCTATGTTTCTTTATGTATATTAATATATGTCAATGATCAAACCACAATAAGAAATGGGAAAACAAGACTACGATCTTTCAACCGTAACAAGCGGTCTTCGTCAGAGTCGAGAACCCCACATTTTTTTACTCTGACGATACCGCTTGTTACTGTTGAAAGATCTTAGTCTTGTTTTCCCATTTCTTATTGTAGTTTGATCATTGATTGTTGTTTCACGTGCTTATGTGAAATTTTGTTATTAATATATGTGTACCAAATATTATTTTGAAATATTTCATACGTACTAAGGCCAGTGGTTTCAAAGTGCCAAGATCTCCATATTAGAATTAGTAATAATACAATCCGTCATACCTCGTAAAGTCACAGAAAAGCTCGACTTTTCTTCAGGTATGACGGACTGACTTTACGAGGTATGACAGATTGTATTACTACTAATTCTAATATTACTAACCTCAGTGGAACTAACCCATTAACTATATCTCCATATTAAAATCAATATGACATCCCACTATCACAACTATCCTCTAGTATTCAACAAAAAGAAATTCATTATCAATTTTAATACAAAGTATTAATTCTCTTTCAGTAATTTTGAAACTTTTTTTTATAAATATTTTATTTTCGTAGTTATATAGATATTACCATAATCAGTATAATGTTGCAATTTGAAAAGCTTTGTCTAATTGTGTAAATTTAAGTAATAAATTTTATTAGAAGATAAGTCGGCTTTACAAATCTTTTTACTGTTGCAGAAAGAAGAACATATCTATGGAGTAAAATATTTAGAAGAAAAGAGTAAACTCATTGAATCTCCGGACTCTTTAAAAAGCGAGTGTGAAATACAAAGGATTCCCCTTGAAAGAAAATCAACAATTACTTGGCTGAAACCTCAAATAACAACATTTTGCTCTGAAGAACCACCGACAGAAGTTAGCCAGAAAACAAGGTTAAGTATACGAGATGTCTTTAAAACAACAGCCCAATCTGACTTACTTGGGGAATTACAAGAAGATAAGATTCCAAAAATTGAGTTTATTAAAGAAAACGATGATAATGTTTTAGATCTTATACCTAAAATAGGTTCTATTTCATATAAGAAAGATTATGTGAAGCAGGAACCATTGTATCTGGAGCCTTACAAGAGTGAGTCTTCATTCATGGTGACCCCTGAAGAGAGCCGACCCATGGATATGAAGGAACCCATGAAAACAGAGCATTATTATTGTACAGATATGAATAAAACACCTCAGTTTTATTCTGATATGAACCTAAAGCAAGAAATTTTGCGGATAAAAAAAGAACGTGTTTCGGATAACTATGAAAAGCCTCTAACAAAAGTAAGAGGTAGATTAAAATCTGAGATCATTTCAGATAAGGAACCAAATCAGAAAATGATTTTAGAAATGAAGCCAAAATTAGTTAGAAAGGATTCTATCAAACAACCTTTCAAAAAGGAAGGATCGTCATCACAACTTGGGACTTATTTAAATATGTTACCTCAACACAGTAAACCCATCACGGACACAGAAATCTGCACAAAACTACCTCATAAAATGGATACCTACATAGACATGGGAAAGCAAAAACAAATTGATTTTGATAGGAAACCCATAGCAGGCTCAGAAATCCATACAAAACTACCTCATAAAAAGGATATTTACATAGACATGGGAAAGCAAAAACAAATTGATTTTGATAGGAAACCCATAGCAGGCTCAGAAATCCATACAAAACTACCTCATAAAATGGATACTTACATAGACATGGGAAAGCAAAAACAAATTGATTTTGATAAGAGATCTATGGGTGATTCATTTTTGAAACTAAAAGCTAAATACGGTTCAGGATCATACGTTTATTTACCTTTGAAAAAGGAATCGTACATAAGTATGAAACCACAGACGGAATCATTTGATATAGACGAAAAAAAGTCGTTAATTTCCTACAGAAATATAATCCCCCAAGAGGATTCAGTTAATGTTATTGAAAAAACGATCTTTTCTAAAATGTATCCTCTTTCTGGTGTTCAATCAAAACACTATAAAGATATAGCAATAAAACCAAAGGGAGAAATCTATAAACCAAAAAGTTACTATACCGAATCATATTCGGACATAAAATATAAGGTAGAATTACCGGAAGAAGAAGTACGACCTTATGGCAGAGATATTCATAACAAATTAGAATCAGGAACTGATATCATTAAAAAAATAAAGGATAAACCACTGATAGCATACAGAAATATAACACAAGACGATAGCTCGACAAATGTCATTGAAAAAATACTAGAATCAAAAAAGTGGCCAAATGATGGAAAACCAGTAAAAAACATGGAAGGATATTTAGACATGGACTCAAACTATGAAACACTGCCAGGCAGACCTTTACAAGTTAAAAAAGAATATCATGAAAAAATCTTTCACAAAACACCTGAATATGGGGCTCCAAGGTCTGAAGAGCAACTACAAACAATGGCAAAAAAGGATATTCTCAAAGGCAGACTAGCAAAATCACTAGATATTAAGGAGGGATATACTCCTACTGAAAGGATAGCAATGATAGAAGGAGCTCCTACTAAGAAATATGATTATAAGTTTGATATAAAACCAAAATATGACACTACAAGGTCTGAAGATGCTCCACCAAGACCTGACTGGAGAGACATTCAACAGCAGAGACAGGCAAGATCACTAGATATAGAACCAGTATTTCCTCCAACACATAGAACAGAAATCACAGATGAAGCTCCTACTAAGAAATATGATCATAAGTTTGATATAAAACCAAAATATGACACTACAAGGTCGGAAGAGGCTCCACCAAGACCTGACTGGAGAGATATTCAACAGCAGAGGCAGGCAAGATCACTAGATATACAGCCAGTATTTCCTCCAACACATAGAACAGAAATTACGGATGAAACTCCTACTAAGAAATATGATCATAAGTTTGATATAAAACCAAAATATGACACTACAAGGTCGGAAGAGACTCCACCAAGACCTGATTGGAGAGACAATCAACAACAGAGGCAGGCAAGATCACTAGATATAGAACCAGTATTTCCTCCAACACATAGAACAGAAATCACAGATGAAGCTCCTACTAAGAAATATGATCATAAGTTTGATATAAAACCAAAATATGACACTACAAGGTCGGAAGAGACTCCACCAAGACCTGATTGGAGAGACAATCAACAACAGAGGCAGGCAAGATCACTAGATATAGAACCAGTATTTCCTCCAACACATAGAATAGAAATCACAGATGAAGCTCATACTAGTGAATATGATCAAACATGTGCTATAAAACCAAAATATGACACTACAAGGTCGGAAGAGGATCCACCAAGACCTGATTGGAGAGACAATCAACAACAGAGGCAGGCAAGATCACTAGATATAGAACCAGTATTTCCTCCAACACATAGAACAGAAATCACAGATGAAGCTCCTACTAAGAAATATGATCATAAGTTTGATATAAAACCAAAATATGACACTACAAGGTCGGAAGAGACTCCACCAAGACCTGATTGGAGAGCCAATCAACAACAGAGGCAGGCAAGATCACTAGATATAGAACCAGTATTTCCTCCAACACATAGAACAGAAATCACAGATGAAGCTCATACTAGTGAATATGATCAAACATGTGCTATAAAACCAAAATATGACACTACAAGGTCTGAAGAGGCTCCACCAAGACCTGACTGGAAAGACATTCAGCAGCAGAGGCAGGCAAGATCACTAGATATAGAACCAGTATTTCCTCCAACACATAGAACAGAAATCACAGATGAAGCTCCTACTAAGAAATATGATCATAAGTTTGATATAAAACCCAAATATGACACTACAAGGTCCGAAGAGGCTCCACCAAGACCTGACTGGAGAGACATTCAGCAACAGAGGCAGGCAAGATCACTAGATATACAACCCGTATTTCCTCCAACACATAGAACAGAAATTACCGATGAAGCTCCTACTAAGAAATATGATCATAAGTTTGATATAAAACCAAAATATGACACTACAAGGTCGGAAGAGGCTCCACTAAGACCTGACTGGAGAGACATTCAGCAGCAGAGGCAGGCAAGATCACTAGATATAGAACCAGTATTTCCTACAACACATAGAACAGAAATTACTGATGACGCTCCTACTAAGAAATATGATCATAAGTTTGATATAAAACCAAAATATGACACTACAAGGTCTGAAGAGGCTCCACCAAGACCTGACTGGAGAGACATTCAACAGCAGAGGCAGGCAAGATCACTAGATATAGAACCAGTATTTCCTCCAACACATAGAACAGAAATCACAGATGAAGCTCCTACTAAGAAATATGATCATAAGTTTGATATAAAACCAAAATATGACACTACAAGGTCTGAAGAGGCTTCACCAAGACCTGATAGGAGAGACATACAACAACAGAGGCAGGCAAGATCACTAGATATAGAACCAGTATTTCCTCCAACACATAGAACAGAAATCACGGATGAAGCTCCTAAAAATAAATATGATCATAAGTTTGATATAAAACCAAAATATGACACTACAAGGTCGGAAGAGGCTCCACCAAGACCTGACTGGAGAGACATTCAACAGCAGAGACAGGCAAGATCACTAGATAAAGAACCAGTATTTCCTCCAACACATAGAACAGAAATCACAGATGAAGCTCCTACTAAGAAATATGATCATAAGTTTGATATAAAACCCAAATATGACACTACAAGGTCTCAAGAGGCTCCACCAAGACCTGACTGGAGAGACATTCAACAGCAGAGGCAGGCAAGATCACTAGATATAGAACCAGTATTTCCTCCAACACATAGAACAGAAATCACAGATGAAGCTCCTACTAAGAAATATGATCATAAGTTTGATATAAAACCAAAATATGACACTACAAGGTCTGAAGAGGCTTCACCAAGACCTGATAGGAGAGACATACAACAACAGAGGCAGGCAAGATCACTAGATATAGAACCAGTATTTCCTCCAACACATAGAACAGATATCACGGATGAAGCTCCTAAAAATAAATATGATCATAAGTTTGATATAAAACCAAAATATGACACTACAAGGTCGGAAGAGGCTCCACCAAAACCTGACTGGAGAGACATTCAACAGCAGAGACAGGCAAGATCACTAGATATAGAACCAGTATTTCCTCCAACACATAGAACAGAAATGACAGATGAAGCTCATACTAGTGAATATGATCAAACATGTGCTATAAAACCAAAATATGACACTACAAGGTCGGAAGAGGCTCCACCAAGACCTGACTGGAGAGACATTCAGCAGCAGAGGCAGGCAAGATCACTAGATATAGAACCAGTATTTCCTCCAACACATAGAACAGAAATTACCGATGAAGCTCCTACTAAGAAATATGATCATAAGTTTGATATAAAACCAAAATATGACACTACAAGGTCGGAAGAGGCTCCACCAAGACCTGGCTGGAGAGACATTCAACAGCAGAGGCAGGCAAGATCACTAGATATAGAACCAGTATTTCCTCCAACACATAGAACAGAAATTACGGATGAAACTCCTACTAAGAAATATGATCATAAGTTTGATATAAAACCAAAATATGACACTACAAGGTCGGAAGAGACTCCACCAAGACCTGATTGGAGAGACAATCAACAACAGAGGCAGGCAAGATCACTAGATATAGAACCAGTATTTCCTCCAACACATAGAACAGAAATCACAGATGAAGCTCATACTAGTGAATATGATCAAACATGTGCTATAAAACCAAAATATGACACTACAAGGTCGGAAGAGGCTCCACCAAGACCTGACTGGAGAGACATTCAGCAGCAGAGGCAGGCAAGATCACTAGATATAGAACCAGTATTTCCTCCAACACATAGAACAGAAATTACCGATGAAGCTCCTACTAAGAAATATGATCATAAGTTTGATATAAAACCAAAATATGACACTACAAGGTCTGAAGAGGCTCCACCAATACCTGATTGGAGAGACAATCAACAACAGAGGCAGGCAAGATCACTAGATATAGAACCAGTATTTCCTCCAACACATAGAACAGAAATTACTGATGACGCTCCTACTAAGAAATATGATCATAAGTTTGATATAAAACCAAAATATGACACTACAAGGTCTGAAGAGGCTCCAGCAAGACCTGACTGGAGAGACATTCAACAGCAGAGGCAGGCAAGATCACTAGATATAGAACCAGTATTTCCTCCAACACATAGAACAGAAATTACTGATGACGCTCCTACTAAGAAATATGATCATAAGTTTGATATAAAACCAAAATATGACACTACAAGGTCTGAAGAGGCTCCAGCAAGACCTGACTGGAGAGACATTCAACAGCAGAGGCAGGCAAGATCACTAGATATAGAACCAGTATTTCCTCCAACACATAGAACAGAAATCACTGATGAGCTCTACTAAGAAAATATGATCATAAGTTTGATATAAAACCAAAATATGACACTACAAGGTCTGAAGAGGCTCCAGCAAGACCTGACTGGAGAGACATTAACAGCAGAGGCAGGCAAGATCACTAGATATAGAACCAGTATTTCCTCCAACACATAGAACAGAAATCACAGATGAAGCTCCTACTAAGAAATATGATCATAAGTTTGATATAAAACCAAATATGACACTACAAGGTCTGAAGAGGCTCCACGAAGACCTGACTGGAGAGACATTCAACAGCAGAGGCAGGCAAGATCACTAGATATAGAACCAGTATTTCCTCCAACACATAGAACAGAAATCACAGATGAAGCTCATACTAAGAAATATGATCATAAGTTTGATATAAAACCAAATATGACACTACAAGGTCTGAAGAGGCTGCACAAGACCAGACTGAGAACTGGTGAACAAGAGACATGCAAGATCTCTGACATATAGAAGTGTATCCTCCAACGGGTGAAAAGAAACAGACAGGATTACTCGATTGAGATCTCCTACTAAGAAAATATGATCATAAGTTTGATTCTAAGCCTAAAATATGACACAACAAGATCTGAAGAGGCTGCAAGAGACCAGACGAGAAACATGGGAAACAGAGACATGCGAGGTCTCTAGACATTAAAAGTGTATCCTCCAACGGGTAGAAAACAAACGGACAGGAACATCGTATTGCAAGATCTCCTGAAAGAAAATATGATCATAAGTTTGATATAAAACCCAAATATGACACTACAAGGTCTGAAGAGGCTGCAAGAAGTCCAGACGAGAAACTGGTTGAACAAAGACATGCAAGATCTTTTGACATTCAGGAAGTGTATCCTCCAACGGGTGGAAAAGAAACCGGACAGGATTCTCCCATTGCGAGATCTCCCGTAAGAAAATATGGTCATAAGTTTGATTCTAAGCCTAAATATGACACAACCAGATCTGAAGAGGCTGCAAGAAGACCAGACGAGAAAATGGGAGAACAGAGACATGCGAGGTCTCTAGACATTAAGGAAGTGTATCCTCCAACGGGTAGAAAAGAAACCGGACAGGAACATCGTATTGCAAGATCTCCTGAAAGAAAATATGATCATAAGTTTGATTCTAAGCCTAAATATGACACAACAAGATCTGAAGAGGCTGCAAGGAGACCAGACGAGAAACTGGGTGAACAGAGACATGCGAGGTCTCTAGACATTAAAGATGTGTATCCCCCAACGGGTATAAGAGAAACGGGACAGGAATCTCCCATTGCGAGATCTCCTGAAAGAAAATATGAACATAAGTTTGATTCTAAGCCTAAATATGACACTACAAGATCTGAAGAGGCTGCAAGGAGACCAGACGAGAAACTGGGTGAACAGAGACATGCGAGGTCTCTAGACATTAAGGAAGTGTATCCTCCAACGGGTAGAAAAGAAACGAGACAGGAATCTCCCATTGCGAGATCTCCTGAAAGAAAATATGATCATAAGTTTGATTCTAAGCCTAAATATGACACAACAAGATCTGAAGAGGCTGCAAGGAGACCAGACGTGAAACTGGGTGAACAGAGACATGCGAGGTCTCTAGACATTAAAGAAGTGTATCCTCCAACGGGTAGAAAAGAAACCGGACAGGAACATCGTATTGCAAGATCTCCTGAAAGAAAATATGATCATAAGTTTGATTCTAAGCCTAAATATGACACAACAAGATCTGAAGAGGCTGCAAGGAGACCAGACGAGAAACTGGGTGAACAGAGACATGCGAGGTCTCTAGACATTAAAGAAGTGTATCCTCCAACGGGTAGAAAAGAAACCAGACAGGAAATCTCCCATTGCGAGATCTCCTGAAAGAAAATATGATCATAAGTTTGATTCTAAGCCTAAATATGACACTACGAGATCTGAAGAGGCTGCAAGGAGACCAGACGTGAAACTGGGTGAACACAGACATGCAAGGTCACTAGACATTAAGGAAGTATATCGTCCAACAGGTAGAAAAGAAACCGGACAGAAATCTCCCATTGCAGGATCTCCTGAAAGAAAATATGACCATAAATTTGATTCTAAGCCTAAATATGACACAACAAGATCTGAAGAGGATGCAAGGAGTCCAGACGTGAAACTGGGTGAACAGAGACATGCGAGGTCTCTAGACATAAAGGAAGTGTATCCTCCAACGGTTAGAAAAGAAACAGGAGTGAAATCTCCCATTGCGAGATCTCCTGAAAGAAAATATGATCATAAGTTTGATTCTAAGCCTAAATATGACACTACGAGATCTGAAGAGGCTGCAAGGAGACCAGACGTGAAACTGGGTGAACACAGACATGCAAGGTCACTAGACATTAAGGAAGTATATCGTCCAACAGGTAGAAAAGAAACCGGACAGAAATCTCCCATTGCAGGATCTCCTGAAAGAAAATATGACCATAAATTTGATTCTAAGCCTAAATATGACACAACCAGATCTGAAGAGGCCACAAGAAGTCCAGGAGGGAAACTCGATCAACAAAGACATGCGAGGTCACTAGACATAAAGGAAGTGTATCCTCCAACAGGTAGAAAAGAAACAGGACAGGATTCTCCCATTGCGAGATCTCCTGAAAGAAAATATGACCATAAATTTGATTCTAAGCCTAAATATGACACAACCAGATCCGAAGAGGCACAAGAAGTCCAGGAGGAAACTGGTAACAGAGACATGCGAGGTCTCTAGACATAAAGGAAGTGTATCCTCCAACGGGTAGAAAAGAAACGAGACAGGAATCTCCCATTGCGAGATCTCCTGAAAGAAAATATGACCATAAGTTTGATTCTAAGCCTAAATATGACACAACCAGATCTGAAGAGGCCACAAAAAGTCCAGGAGGGAAACTTGATCAACAAAGACATGCGAAGTCACTAGACATAAAGGAAGTGTATCCTCCAACAGGTAGAAAAGAAACAGGACAGGAATCTCCTATTGCGAAATCTCCTGAAAGAAAATATGATCATAAGTTTGATTCTAAGCCTAAATATGACACAACCAGATCTGAAGAGGCCACAAGAAGTCCAGGAGGGAAACTCGATCAACAAAGACATGCGAGGTCACTAGACATAAAGGAAGTGTATCCTCCAAAGGGTAGAAAAGAAACCGGACTGGAATCTCCCATTGCTAGATCACCTGAAAGAAAATATGATCATAAGTTTGATTCTAAGCCTAAATATGACACAACCAGATCTGAAGAGGCCACAAGAAGTCCAGGAGGGAAACTCGATCAACAAAGACATGCGAGGTCACTAGACATAAAGGAAGTGTATTCTCCAACAGGTAGAAAAGAAACGGGACAGGAATCTCCTATTGCGAGATCTCCTGAAAGAAAATATGATCATAAGTTTGATTCTAAGCCTAAATATGACACAACCAGATCTGAAGAAGCCACAAGAAGTCCAGGAGGGAAACTCGATCAACAAAGACATGCTAGGTCACTAGACATAAAGGAAGTGTATCCTCCAGCAGGTAGAAAAGAAACGAGACAGAAATCTCCCATTGCGAGATCTCCTGAAAGAAAATATGACCATAAGTTTGATTCTAAGCCTAAATATGACACAACCAGATCTGAAGAGGCGACAAAAAGTCCAGGAGGGAAACTTGATCATCAAAGACATGCGAGGTCACTAGACATAAAGGAAGTGTATCCTCCAACAGGTAGAAAAGAAACGGGACAGGAATCTCCTATTGCGAGATCTCCTGAAAGAAAATATGATCATAAGTTTGATTCTAAGCCTAAATATGACACAACCAGATCTGAAGAGGCACAAGAAAGTCCAGGAGGGAAACTGATCAACAAAGACATGCGAGGTCACTAGACATAAAGGAAGTGTATCCTCCAACAGGTAGAAAAGAAACGAGACAGAATCTCCCATTGCGAGATCTCCTGAAAGAAAATATGATCATAAGTTTGATTCTAAGCCTAAATATGACACAACCAGATCTGAAGAGGCACAAGAAGTCCAGGAAGGAAACTCGATCACAAAGACATGCGAGGTCACTAGACATAAAGGAAGTGTATCCTCCAAAGGTAGAAAAGAAACGAGACAGGAATCTCCCATTGCGAGATCACCTGAAAGAAAATATGATCATAAGTTTGATTCTAAGCCTAAATATGACACAACCAGATCTGAAGAGGCGACAAGAAGTCCAGAGGGAAACTGTGATCACAGAGACATGCGAGGTCACTAGACATAAAGGAAGTGTATCCTCCAACAGGTAGAAAAGAAACGAGACAGGAATCTCCCATTGCGAGATCTCCTGAAAGAAAATATGATCATAAGTTTGATTCTAAGCCTAAATATGACACAACCAGATCTGAAGAGGCCACAAGAAGTCCAGAAGGGAAACTCGATCAACAAAGACATGCGAAGTCACTAGACATAAAGGAAGTGTATTCTCCAAAGGGTAGAAAAGAAACCGGACTGGGGTCTCCCATTGCTAGATCACCTGAAAGAAAATATGTTCATAAGTTTGATTCTAAGCCTAAATACGACACAACCAGATCTGAAGAGGCCAAGGAAGACCAGACGGAAACTCGACAAGAGACATGCGAGGTCCTAGACATAAAGAAGTAGTATCCTCCAACGGTAGAAAAGAAACGGACAGGAATCTCCTATTGCGAGATCTCCTGAAAGAAAAGATGATCATAAGTTTGATTCTAAGCCTAAATATGACACAACCAGATCTGAAGAGGCCACAAGAAAGTCCAGGACGGGAAACTCGATCAACAAAGACATGCGAGGTCACTAGACATAAAGGAAGTGTATCCTCCAAAGGGTAGAAAAGAAATCGGACGGAATCTCCCATTGCAGATCACCTGAAAGAAAATATGATCATAAGTTTGATTCTAAGCCTAAATATGACACAACCAGATCTGAAGAGGCACAAGAAGTCCAGACTGGAAACTCGATGTTCCAAGGAGACATGCGAGATCACTTAGACATAAAGGAAAATATCCTCCAACGATAGAAAAGAATCGGACAGGAATATCCTATTGCAAGATCTCCTGAAAGAAAAGATGATCATAAGTTTGATTCTAAGCCTAAATATGATACAACCAGATCTGAAGAGGCAGCAAGGAAAGCAGACGTGAAACTGGGTGAACAGAGACATGCGAGGTCACTAGACATTAAGGAAGCGTATCCTCCAACGGGTAGAAAAGAAATCAGACAGCAATCTCCCATTGCGAGATCTCCTGAAAGAAAATATGATAATAAGTTTGATACCAAACCTAAATATGACTCAATCAGATCTGTAGAGAATATAAGAAGTCCTGACTGGAAAATCGATGTTCCACCGAGGCGGGGCAGATCATTAGATATTAATAAAAAATACCCTCTCAATGATGGAAGAGCCATCTCACATGATACACGTGAAAGAACTGAATATAGAAAGCATGATCATAAATTTGATAGAAAACCGAAATACGATACTACTACCTCTGATGAGGAAGTCAGGAGACCTAACTGGAAGCACGATGTTCAAAGGAGGAAGGGTAGATCCTTAGATATCAAAGAAAAATATCCTCCCACTGATCGAAGAGATATGCCACGAAAACCTACTCCAGAAGGAACCGATCATAGAAAGCATGAGGATAAATTTGATAGAAAACCGAAATACGATACAACTACCTCTGAAGAGGAAGTCAGGAGACCTGACTGGAAGCACGATGTTCAAAGGAGGAAGGGTAGATCCTTAGACATCAAAGAAACATATCCTCCAACTCATCGAAGAGATATGCCACGAGAACCTACTCCAGAAGGAACCGATCATAGAAAGCCTGGTCATAAATTTGATAGAAAACCGAAATACGATACAACAACCTCTGAAGAGGAAGTTAGAAAACCTGACTGGAATCTCGATGTTCAGAGGAGGAAAGGTAGATCCTTAGATATCAAAGAAACATATCCTCCCACTGATCGAAGAGATATGCCACGAAAACCTACTCCAGAAGGAACCGATCATAGAAAGCCTGGTCATAAATTTGATAGAAAACCGAAATACGATACAACAACCTCTGAAGAGGAAGTTAGAAAACCTGACTGGAATATCGATGTTCAGAGGAGGAAAGGTAGATCCTTAGATATCAAAGAAACATATCCTCCCACTGATCGAAGAGATATGCCACGAAAACCTACTCCAGAAGGAACCGATCATAGAAAGCCTGGTCATAAATTTGATAGAAAACCGAAATACGATACAACTACCTCTGCAGAGGAAGTTAGAAAACCTGACTGGAATCTCGATGTTCAGAGGAGGAAGGGTAGATCCTTAGATATCAAAGAAACATATCCTCCAACTGATCGAAGAGATATGCCACGAGAACCTACTCCAGAAAGAACCGATCATAGAAAGCATGATCATAAATTTGATAGAAAACCGAAATACGATACAACAACCTCTGAAGAGGAAGTCAGGAGACCTGACTGGAAGCACGATGTTCAAAGGAGGAAGGGTAGATCCTTAGATATCAAAGAAACATATCCTCCAACTCATCGAAGAGATATGCCACGAGAACCTACTCCAGAAGGAACCGATCATAGAAAGCATGATCATAAATTTGATAGAAAACCGAAATACGATACAACTACCTCAGAAGAGGAAATCAGACCTGACTGGAATATCGATCTTCAAAGGAGGAAGGGTAGATCTTTAGATATTAAAGAAACGTATCCTGTCACTGATGGAAGAAATATGCCTCTGGAAGCTGCGCCATTAAGTACTGAACATAGAAAGCCTAATCTAAAATTTGATAGAAAACCTAAATATCGCACAACTACCTCTGAAGAGAAGGTTAGAGGACCTGACTGGAAGTACGATGTTCAAAGGAGGAAGGGTAGATCCTTAGATATCAAAGAAACATATCCTCCAACGGATCGAAGAGATATGCCACGAGAACCTACTCCAGAAGGAACCGATCATAGAAAGCCTGGTCATAAATTTGATAGAAAACCGAAATACGATACAACTACCTCTGAAGAGGAAGTTAGAAAACCTGACTGGAATCTCGATGTTCAGAGGAGGAAGGGTAGATCCTTAGATATCAAAGAAACATATCCTCCCACTGATCGAAGAGATATGCCACGAAAACCTACTCCAGAAGGAACCGATCATAGAAAGCATGAGGATAAATTTGATAGAAAACCGAAATACGATACAACTACCTCTGAAGAGGAAGTCAGGAGACCTAACTGGAAGTACGATGGTGAAGAGAGGTCTGGAAAGTCATTGAACGTTGCTGAAGGATACAAACTGATTAAGCTTCCCCCAAAGCCTGCCAAAAAAGTTAAAGATCAGGTAATGAAAGATAGGGTATTAGAAATGAAAGATGAGAATACGACTCCTACAGGTTTGCATCAAAAACCACATTTGAAAATCCATGACCAACTACGGAAAGACAATTTAGTGGACAGGAAGGAGCCGGATAGTGAAACCATTTTGGAACCAGTACCGAAAACTTCTCCTAGACGTGATGATGTATTAAAAACCGAGAACATATTACAATTCGATGATGATTTTGGGAAAATGAAATTTCCTAATATAGTTGATATAGCTGACCATAAAAGGGAAGATAATTTAATGCAAGTCCAACATTTAGAGCCAAAAACTCCTGGTAGCCCACAAAAACAAAAGCCTTCACATTCCCGTGATAATATTGAACCTAAAATTAGTCCTAAGGAAATCAAAAAAATGGAAACTAAACAGAAGATAATGAAGCCAAAGAAGATATTTCCAAAGAGGCCATACTCTTATAGAAATATGGAATCAGAACAGTCTTCAGTCAATATAGTTAAAAGGTTTGCATCTGTTAAAAAGAAACCAGTTATCGGCACTGTATTGAAAGCATTAAATATAAAAAAGGATAAGACTTTAAAAGCTAAAGATAGATCTGCTGGTGAAATGTCTCTGGTTAAAGGCAGGTATATAGATAAACACGAGTACGAGATGATGCTGGCTAAACTACGAGAGAAAGGAAATGCCAGAAACGCCCTTCGGATGGCTCTGCGTGCAGGAGCCTATCAGGAACCAATGGATACAGATACTGACTAAAATATCTATAGTTCTGATACTTTAATCAGGATCTAAAGATCAGACTAAAGTTGACAACTGAAACAATTACTGTTCCTCTATTTTAACATACATTGTATTCTCTTGTATTCTTCATGCATTCTATAGATTATTTGAATCTGTATATTAAATTGATAAAATTTACTACAAAAAAGAGCTAAAAATAGAGCCTTGTACTAACAGATATTTAAATAAATGTAAATAATTCTGTACTATATTATAAACACTTTTTCTTCTAAGTATAGTTTACAATACTTATGGCTATATAATTTCAACATTTTGAGAGTTACAAATCTAGGTTTAACTCAAGTAATTCATTAGAAAAATAGCAGTCCTTTGTTAATATAATTGTAGGATTCACATAAAATTGCATAGCTGTATTACTATCACAGATAATACATAAATTAAATATCAATTATAATCAGTTATTTCTAATAATATAATTTCGGACTTGGATTTTAAGTTCTTTTTTCAATTCAAATTTTTACTATGGAATCGATTCCTGTTCAACCTGTTTTTTCAAATGCTCAAATCAAATATGTAGAACTTCGGTTTCTCTTAATTTTTTCTATAAAATATAATTCATAACAAGGTAACATATACAAGAAAATATCATTTTGTTTTCCTCATTCTACTTGAGTTAAAGCGGAGAAGGGCTAACTACGGACCGTGGGCCAAATCCGGCCCGCTAGTTCTGCTTGGCTTTTAGCTCATAAACGGGACCTAAATTTTTAAAATGATATTTTTTCTGTTTTTTACCTTTTTTGAATAAATGAAAAGCCAAGTATACGTTAAACAGCCTTGATTGTGTTTTTGCATAACTAAAATGCCATCTTATTCGTGAAAAATTTAAACAATAAACAATGTTAATAGTTTAAGAGGTTTCCTTCTTCTTTTCACTTAGTTAAAGTGGTTGAAGCATCCTGAAAGCACTAAAATTAGTGTATATTGGTAATTTGAAAGTATCTATGAGATCATGTGACAAAATGTGGAAACTTTTCAAAAGTTTATGAACACTCTCAGAGCCTTAGCCAAGGTTAAAACGACGAGTTGATCAAATCACTAGGAAAGGAGGATGCTGTCATTAAGCTCGCCGAAAGTATAGTTTGCAGAGTAAAATATCACATTAGGCATTGTGAAATGGAATGCAGGCTTTGAGAATAGTAGTCAGGATACTTAACCAAACAATAATGCTAAGTCATGTTTAAAACTGGAAATAAAAACGAAAAAAGTAAATATGCGAAATCAGTATGAATAATTCTATCAAATCAATGAAAAGGATATTAGGTGCATGATTTCAGAACATCAACAGTGAATGGTTCAAAAACCTCAAAACTAGAGTTCATAATAATGCTATCAAAAGTAATTGTAGTGGAATAAAATTAAAACACCAATAATATTGTGCTGTTTTAAAAATCAGAGGATGTTTCTCCTTTATTGTTTTAGTAGCTTCAAAAATAATGCCAAAATATCAAGACTCTAGAATTATTAGTTTAAGAGACAAAAAATGTAGTTTAAAAACAGGTTTTTGGCTAAAAAAGTCACTTTCCCATCATGCATAATTGCTCCAAAATAAGGCACATCTACACTTTGAGGCCCATTTTTGTGCAAAATATTAATTTGATTCATCGAAGATTCTGGACCGTGTAGCGTGTCCACAAACTAGATACATATTCACCCACCCACATACACACAGAAATCAACGAAAAAACTTCATAAAGCGACTTCTGGGACCTCAAAACATGTAATTCCGTCAAAATCTCGAGATCGATTTTTTTCACGATCGCTATAGTTTACTTATAGTAAAATAAAAATAATAAACAAGTAAGGATTTTTAAGGGAAAATTCAACAACTAAAAGTATTTATTTAGAATAATCCCGCGAGTTCATAAAATGTGTGATAAAATATTGAAACAAAACTACCATAAACAGAAGAACTTATTCAGAAAAATACCATGTTTAGAAGAGAAAATCTGAAAAGACGTAGTCTATTAGAAATTTAATATTTACATTTCAAATTCTTTTGAATTCCATTAAGAAGTTTAAAAGAGTACACATAACTTGCAAAGGGATGATTTTTTTTGGCATAGGAGTAAATTAATATGAAAACCCTAAGAATTATTATGGTAGGGATTTTTTTACGAACCCAAAAGGAAAAATAGTTTTACATCACTCAAGGAATACTAGGAGGTAAGCACAAGTTTTGTGGTATATTATTATTTTATTTGTCTTTAATTAATCACTTCAATTATTTAAATTACAAAAAAAATGTGTACTGCTTTGCAAAACCCAGTAATAAAAAAACTTAATGTAAATAAATAATTAAACACAGCCAAATTTAAAAATTGTTCCAAGCATTTAAAACTACAAATTGTTCAAACTAAAAAAAAAAAAAAAAAAAATACAGAACAATTTTTAACAAAATCATTAAAATATATTCATACTTTATATCACAACCATGTGGTAAAATTACAAAAGTGGCGTGAGCAAAGAGGAACATGTTTTATTTATATATAGCAGTCGGCTCGGAGAAAAAGACGAAATATTTGAAACTACATATAGGCAGGAATTAAAGTGTTTCCGTGGCTAGCTTCCTGTAAAGATTAGTGGGAGATTGTTTGTACCAGTACAGCGAGGCAGATGCAAGTAACAGAAACACCACAAGAGTAGAAGTCACCATGGCTGTAAAACATTTAGTAGTTCAATACATGCATATTGTTGGTGCCACAGAGGTTAGTAAATAAGATATTATTATTATTATTATTATTAACCGTCATACCTCGTCTATCGCTGGTGAAGTCGCCCGACCGGTTTCAGCAATGGCTGCATCATCAATGGGACTAACGTTACCTTCCAAAAATTTTGCTAACCATTTAAAAAAACACGGGACATGAAAAATTAATGGACTTAATTAAAATAGAACAAAAAGAGATTAAATGTAATAGAAGAAATGGAAATATATAAAGACAGAAATACTGATAACCTAATAAACGAACAAATCAAGCACCAGACAGACATAATATTTAAACCAATAAAAAACATGAAAAGACGACTTAAATTGTAAAAGAGAAAAAACAGATTAAAAAAATAAAATAAAACTATTAGGTAGGAAATTTAGGCATATGTTGGCACCATTGAGTTAAAATAGGTATTTATATCTGCGAATTTGGAAGGTAACGTTAGTCCCATTGATGATGCAGCCATTGCGAAACCGGTCGGGCGACTTTCATATTGTTGTTTGATCATTGAATCAAAATCATTTTGATCCAAAATTATTTTTTTTTTTTTATATTTTTGATGTTTTCACGAATACATTCGTACAGTAGCATAGGACAAAGTTTAACTTAAGTTAACCTATGGTAGAAGGTAATTCATCATATCCGTATCTAATTTTTGTATATGTAGACATATTGATTGACTATCATAGGATATTCAGTTGATCAATCAACCTCCTTTGGACAGCCCTATATTATTGGACCCTCAAGAGAATTCTGGTTGACCCCCAGGGCTGGTCAATATCAACTACTTTTAGTATTCCTAGTCTATAGCATCGATTTGCACTATCCTTGAGGACATAACCAATATAAAGTAGATAGCTGCTTCAAAGAATACCAATTCAATGATACATATTCTCGACGATATCGTTTATGATGACATGGATAAATGAGAACCACTATCAATGCAATACTATTAACAAGAACACCATGTGAAGAGGAAAAGCGATTTTCAACCACACAGCTAAAAACAATCAATGGCCAACAAATTACAGAGAAGAAGTATCCAAACATCCAGTATTGTTTGGGTATTATTCTCAACCTGTGGTATAATATATCAATATCACATTGCTTTTTATGAGGAAAACAATATCACTTCATAGTTAAGTGACAAATTGACTAACAATATGTTTCCACTGTTCATGCAGTTCTGAAAAGACAAAATAATCAGAAAATAATGGACAAATTTCAACAAAAAAAAATTAAAAATAGTCTATTAAACCTTAATTAATACTTAATTTAACGTCTGTTTCGTTGTACGAATAAGATTCAGGTGCCAAATATAATAATTAAGTTAGGTTCCATTGTATTTCATATGCTTATAAAAAGTATATATTCAGAAATAGAAGATTATTATAAGACATTTGCAAATAAATATAAAAACAATATTCCTTGATACCTTAGTGCTGTAAATTAGAATCTACTCAAGAATTTCTGCACATAATGTTCAGAAATCTGTTTAATTTAGGCTGTAATTTTGAAATGTTAGGAAAAATTGTGACAGAATGTTATAAAAAGAACGTAAAATACAGGAATAAATACTCTTTGAAGAAATAGTTCTCTTTATATTATTACAGGAGAAAAAAAAATCCAAAAGGGAATTTCCTCTTCAAAAGTTTAACAGACTATTTTTAATTTGATAAAGTTTAATGTCCCAAGTAAATTTTATCCCTCTAAAAGTCCTGAAAACATAAGGTATTTAAGACATATGTAATTTTTATAATATCACAGGAATATTCAATGGTTTCATAAAAAAATTTCGTTAATCTCAGTTGCTTTGATTGAATTTGGAGTTCACTGAAAGTTAGGGTTAAATATCTGCCTTGGCCAATAAAGAGTTCACAGACCAAAGTTACTGCAAATTTGCTACAAAACAAACTCATTTTAATGAACACTCATTTCAAGTTTTTTATCGCACAACAATAAAATATAATTAATTCGAAAAGTTCATATGTGTTTAAAGTAAATGAGTATATTTAAATATTTTTTTACTTGACTTTCTAAATATTTGTTACAAAACAACTGAAAATCTAAAGTGAATTTCTATATTAACCTTCTACCTTCTTAAATCGACTATACTTAATTATAACATTTTCCCTTTAGCCTTGAAGAGTGAAATTTTTTACTTTCTTTTCTAATTACAGATTTTAAGTTAAAAATCAGTTATTACAATAAACTTTTAATACGCTATTTTTGAATCTAAATACGGATAACAATAGAATATTTAAATAAATTTCAAAAAAAATAATTGCAGATGAAAAATACATTTTCCCTTTAAATTCTTAAGTCGACTTTGGTCGAATTTATTATCAGAGTCGAATTAACACATATAATTCGACTTTAGTTACCAGAGTATTCTTTTCTTATAATAATACACTGAGCTGGGAAAGAAAACATATTTTTCATCAAAATACTAAAAAATAACAAAACTAATATTTACATTTGAAAAAAAATTCCTTTTATAATATCCTTCTTAATGATTATGATGCGCATATTTTCAACAATGCGACTTTTTTTTTATAATGTTTTAGTGAATGGTGGTCTTCGAGCATGGGACATTTGGGGTTGATTTGGGCAATTCTTACAGCAATACGATGGTTTGGTTTCGTTTGCAAGCACCTTTTCCCTTTAGTCTACATTTTTTTATTAAACTGAACCAGAGTCGACTTAGGAGATAAATAGGAAAAATGTTGCAATCGACTATAGTCGATTAAAGAGACCACAGGAAAGTAAACATTTTCATTCTACGAGGCGAAAGGGTTAATGGAACACAAAAATACATATGTTAAGTTGAAAATACCGCGGAATAATGCTAAGTGAATTTACGTAATTAACGTTAATTAGATCTTTTTTTTTGGAAGCTTCAATTAAGGAATAGATGAAAGGAAAGGAGATATAAGGTGATTAGAGGAATCTGGTCTAATTCAGTCTGAAAAGTTCATTCCAACAGGACATAATTCACTTTAATATTAAATGATCAAACCACAATATGAAATTGGAAAACAAGACTAAGATCATTCAACCGTAACAAGCGGTCTTCGTCAGAGTCAAAAACCCAACTGAAACACTAGATGCAGAAAACATCTGGTGAGGGGATGAGAAGAGTGGGAGGGAAGAGTGGTATTTTAAAAGGGTGAAAGCTCAGGAAAGGACTAATGTCTAGAAAGGGATGTTTGGGGAAACAAAGGAGTACAGTAAGAAAGAGTAAAAAACTATCCGCTAGTTGTCAACCCTCTTAGAAGAGGCTATTGCCCTCGTAACGAAAGTATCAAGTTTGAAGAGACCGTTACTAATGTTTATAATATTTGATCTAATTTAATTTAATTAGAGACGATTCAATAATATTTCCTAATAACATTTTTTTTCCATAGGTAATAAATTTAGCTCCTGTCCAATCAATATGATGATTTTCATTGTTTATATGCAAGAATAAGGTGCTACTTTTTTCCTGTCTACTTACGTCGTATTGGTGTTGTTTTACACGTGTCTCTAATGATTTAATAGTTTGACCAATATACATTTTATGGTAATTTTTGCACGGAATTTTATAAATACCGTGGTTTGATCATTGATGTTTGTTTCAAATGATTATGTGAAATATTTTTATTAATATTAAAACAAAGGTTAGTATCAATCATTTTTAACGACTAATAGTTATCTAATTTAGAAACATACCGAAAACAGCAAGGGAATTATAAGGGAGATCCGGAGTGAAGTCAAATAACTGATGAGAGTGGCATTCCTCATCCCAATCATTCGGCAGGACGGGAGACACAAGCCTGGCAAAGTCGTTTAAAGGACACGCTTCTTCACAACCAGGAATCTTCATCAAATGCACTTTTTCAGTTTCATTTTTGTACAGAACCTGTAAAACAACCATATAAATTACTGCAAGAAAATTCTTTTTTAAGAAAAAAAAATTATGCAATTGAATAAAAACTTTTCCAAAAAATTTCCAAAACCAAAAATTGGAAAACCAAAAACTTTTCAATTGGATTTCCAAAACCAAGTTGAAATTAGCCTTTGAAACAAGCAAAAGTTACTGAACTCACACTTAACAAGAATACGAATTTTATAAAATAATTAGTCTATCCTACCAGTATTATTATACTCTTCAACGACTGCCCTGAGAGGCTTCTTAATGCCTTTTAAGTTGTACAATAGGCGAAAATGCGCTTCATTTTTGATTCGATACCTTTTTAAACAATGGTTTATTACTAGAGATGCCACAATACGTAATATCACAAATCTGAAGTGGATTGTACCTTCCAGGCTGAAATACTTGCTATTACATTAAAGAAATTCCACAAATAAAACGATGACCTAAATCTGGTCAGACAAAATACTATATGAACACTAACACAAATTAATTATACAAAAAAAAAAAAAACAATGTTATTACCGTGACAAAATACTTGCGGTTTGCACTTCTGCGCAGTTCAACTAAAACTGTGGCAGCAAAAGGCGGAACGTGTAATTCAAAAATTCCAAGAGTATTCAGGAGATTGGCAACAGTTGTATCATGAGCCGAATAAATCCACATGTTTCGGTCAGGCTTTAAAGAACCATCCTTCTTTTTCTGCATATGCTCCAGTATATTCTTGATTAGTGGGCCTACAACAAATATATTCAAGTAACAACATTTAAAATCCTGTCTTATTAAAATCATCTCTTCTCCCCAAACCCTTATGCATAACCAACATGCTTCCCTGACAAATTTTCTTCTTACTGATTCATAAGAAAGCTAATAAATGTTATTTAACATCGATATTAAGAAAAAAATCGTTTCTTCTACTACTTCCAATTATACATCAATGTACATTTAAATAATTATATATTTTCACGACTACAAGAATAACAACAAACACTGGGGTTTGAAACAAATATCGCGAAACGTTGGCTACAGGTACGTAAGTGAAATGTTTATTGTGTTGACCAACCCTCAATAACCCTGTGTTTGCTGTTTGTTTGTTGTTTTCTATATATATATTTAAATTTCCCACTACATGAAATGGAAAAAAAAGACTAAGATCTTTCAACCACAACAAGCGGGCTTCTTCAGAGTCAAAAATGAAACTGAGTTGGGTTTATGACTCTAACGAAGATCGCTTGTAGTGGTTGAAAGATATTTGCCTTTCAAATTGGGGGGACTTAATTTCCCCCAATTTGATATTGTGGTTTGATCATTCAATTGTTATTTCTCGTGCCTATGTCAAATCTTGTTTTATATATATATATATATATATATATATATACCATGATAAACGAAAAACGGTCCGGCAGGACAGATTACACTTAAAATAAATAGTGACAAATAGACAGAAACATAACAAAGACTCACTCACTTTCTAATGTAGTGCAATCAGTTATTATGTGGTATTTACTCATTGTAGGGCAAAAATCTAATGAAATGGTCTCCACATTATAAAAATATATGTTTATATGTGGAGACCATTTCATTAGATTTTTACCCTACAATCACTCACTTTCCAATATTTCAACCGAAATATTGGAAAATTTGTCTTTGTTATGTTTCTGTCTATGTGTCACAGTTTATTTTAGGTATATATATATATATACTTAAAAATCGGGAAAAAAAGACGATCTAAACTGGACACAATATGAGTTCAAAATCGAAGAAGGGTACACACAGAGTAAAGAAACATACTTACAAACTCAAATTTTCGGGCAATCCGTCTTTACGAGAAACGAGAAAGGGAGACAAAAATACGTTGTAGACGCAACATCAAGAAACCCGTTACTTGCAACCGTTGGAGTACTTGTTGCTGCATCTACAACGTGCTTCTTCTACCTTCCTCTTTCCTCCTGAAGACGGATTCCCGAAAATTTGAGTTTGTAAGTGTGTTTTTTTATTCTGTGTATTACTCTTCGATTTTGAACTCGTGTATGTATATAAATTATCACATAAATCACAAAAAAAAAACAAGCGATGCAAACAATGAAGTTTAAACCATAAGGAAATATAATATATTATATAATATATAATTATATATAATATTTCCTTGGCTGACTGCCACCTGTATTAAACATACAGTTCTAATATGTATTGGTATCTAATCGTCCCCAATCCGACGGCCCGTCAAGAGCCGACCCTACAACGCAAGTACCAGTTGTCTAAGCCAATCAGCTGAGTTCAAGGCCCGTTCCCACTGGTAGGGGTGTGGGGTCTCCAGCTCCCCTGGATGCTAAGCAGGAATCTCCCCGAAAAGACCACAAGGGTATACCCAACCTGGGTGAGAGCCAATAGCCACTGCAAGTCCAATCTCAAATGGCGGGATGGAGATAGGACCTCTCCATGGGTCCCCGCCGCCCACAGACTTATTTTAAGAGTTGTAGATCAAACTCCGGACCAGAGGTTCTACTGAACCTGCTCAGCTACAGGTAAGGTCAGTGGCGTTATTTTGTCCCTGGTTCAATGAACCTTTGATTATATATATAAGCCAATGCAGCTTGTCGATAACCTCACGGCGCCATTGGGTGCCCATTTCACATCAAAACTCATCAATTGCAATTGTGAAAAGAGAAAAAGTTCAATTTTGAAACAAGGTCCAAACTATTCTTTATATGACTCTGAGAAATAGTGCCTACCAATGGGGACAAAATATGAACCAACCATTTGGATAACTTGTATCCCACAGATCTAACCCAGTAAACGATGGGTCTAATCGGGTTACCATCGTTATGTGTTTTAATTAACCCATACATATAAGGCAAACAGAGAGATCTAATAGTAAATCTGGCAATCAACTCATTCTTAAGAATACCCCTTAATTTTTATAAAATAAACTATTAGACTCCTCGGTGGGATTCGAATTCAACACTTCAAAAAATAGTAGGATCATATAGCAAAGTTTCCACTTTTGAAATATAATCTGACTTATCCGTTAATACTATGGCTCCAGATTTATCACCTTTGGATTATATTTCAAATTAATTAATTTGAATTATCTGTATTCATAATGGATATATTGGTTTCATTTCTTTTCTGTCTCCTTTTCTTCTTCTTTCGTTTATTTATTCATATTGTTTATTTTTTTTTATTAAAAAAATATTAATTTTTGAAATTATATGTTTTTTTCTATTGATTTTTGTTATTTATTATTTATGTTCTTACTGTTTACTTTGCATTGTTTAATTTTATTGGGTTCATATGTATCCAATATGATGGTAACCCGGTTAGACTCATCGTTTACTCGGTTGGATCTGTGTGATACAAGTTATCCAAATGGTTGGTTCATCTTGTATATGAAGACAGCACTCCTTTCTGAAGAGATGACGAATGCTCTACCAGATTCATTAAAGTTATATTTATAATATAATTTTGCAATCAGTTACTAAGTGGTATTTAATCATAATGAAAAAAATTAATGAATAAAGACTGCATGCAAGAGACATTTATAAAAAAAAAAAAAACAAAGTATGGTGATCATATGCATATATGGAAGGTAATCATAATATGGAAGGTGATCATATGCGGATAAGGAAGCTACATAAAGTAAATGCTAGTTTAAACTTACTACAACCTGGAAGTCCTCTCTCTCACCTTCTTTCACTTCTCAAATACCACTAATATAGCTCATTGATAATTTGAATTTTACATGTAACCTGAAGAACCACAACTGTTCGAAACATACTCCTTTTTTTTATAAAACCTGTTTTGTGTACAGATTTTTTTCATTAGCTGTAATGCTGATTCATAAACATGGAAATTATTATAAATTCGATGCAATTGAAAAAAAATTGCTATATGTAGTTTTTATTTAATATCTACTAGCGTCAAATGCTTTGATAAAGATATTTTTTATTAATCTCGAAGTATATACCCGTTACCTTGGCGATCGACTGTTCTGCTTCAATTAAAATCATACAACTTTATGTCCTTAAAGAGATACAAAACATCATAGTAAAAACAAAGACAACCAAAAACTCATACAAATACATTGTATACAAACATTCTTCAAGATATTGTATGATCTAGTTTTAATATAATAAAAGAACATTCATTAAATAACACCATCCAGTGTTTATAACATAATAATTAATTGTTTAAAATGTTCACAGAAACATATCTATGTAAATTTCTAATTTAAACATAACATTTTATTACCCAAATAAATAAAACTTGTTAGGACCTGATTTCAGTCGTTTTAAAACACTGGTTAAAGTTGGAACAGTAAAGCTGAAGGCGGAAACACTTTTCATTGGCACCGGGAATACCTCTTTGGTCCAATTAGGCAGTGTAAAGTTGTTTAGATTCTACAAAACAAAAACGGTATTCATTTGAAATTAAGTTGTATTATAGCACAAAAATACTTTGCAAACAACTTCCAAAGAGCTTTAAGTAACTGGGATAAAGACAATAGTAGTTTAATGCCCAGAAAAACAATGAGTCTCAAATACATATATACCTATAAAAAGATTTCACATAAATACGTGAAATAACAATCAATGATCAAACCACAATATGAAATGGGAAAACGAGACGTAAGATCTTTCAATCGTAACAAGCGGTCTTCGTCAGAGTCAAAAACCCAACTGGATTCAGTAGGGTTTTTGACTCTGACGAAGACCAGTTGGGTTTTTCATTCTCTGGATCCAGTTGGGTTTTTGACTCTGACGAAGACCGCTTGTTACGGTTGAAAGATCTTAGTCTTGTTTTCCCATTTCATATTGTCGTTTGATCATTGACATATTTACCTATAGATCGGTTGAAAATTGAATATCAATGCTCAAGCGGGTATATAATCAAAATCAAAAATATCCAAAACAGGAACAAAGTAGTCGAATTGCTACTAATATTGATTTGACTTTGGATAGTAAATGACATCCTCTTTGTTTTGAAAAAAAAATTGAACCGTACAGATAGTGTAAACATCTAAATTGATACAGACGATTGATAAACAGAGGACCATACAGACGAAAAATAGCAATGAAATAACTGAAAATATCTAAATTAAAACTGAGTCAAATAGATAAACTTTACCACTTCAGTTCCTCAAACTATTTAAGAAAAGCTGCATTATTAGTAATACGAAAAAGTGCTAACTAATTCCAATTTAATGGACAAAGAAGAAAAGTAGTGGTGCCTATAAACTAAGGTGTTCCTCCCAAAAAGGGTTAAGTCAAAGAAAATTGGGAAGAGCTAAATATTCAAGATGGTAGGAGCATTTCAAAGGTGTGGAACAACTCAGAAAAAAATGAGAGAGAACAACAAATTAATACGTGATCTGGAATGTATTAAGAATATAAAAAAGAAATGGAAAGACAAAGAATTCAGAAAAGAATGAAGTCTTTAAAAACATCAATAGAAATTAAATACAGCTTAATAAGAAATAATGATCAAAGACCTTATTTCGCGATGTATGTCATAGAGAAGAATCATGAATTTGGAAAGAAAGAGAATAGAATGGAATTAATAAAAGAAAACAGCACAAAAATCATTTAATGTATGATTAATGTATGACGAAACCTTGGAAATATACCTCTCAATGAAAAATAGCAGTATGTAAAACAGTAAACGAACAAAAGGATCTAGGAATTCACCCACTTTTTTTTGGAAGCTGGAGGATTACATGAAGACATTAGAGAAGACAAAAGTGTACCAGTGTTGACCAGGGACAGTCGTAGCGTTCGACGGAGTCTAAGGTAGCCGTAATATTATAAAGTTGAGTATTGCTTAATGTAGTCTTTAGGACACTGTTTAGTCTGAGGATGACCACATAATTTACTCAAGTATGTAGCTTCTCGTTACTTGTCTAATCTGTTATAGTGTGGTATTTACTCAAAGCGCGCAGATTTAACTAAGGTATGAAAATCTTCAGAAACCCTTAAAATAAAGGAAATTTGTGGGAAATTTCAAAAATTACATTACTTAAAAAAAGTTTAATATGAAAACTAACAAGCGCTTTTCAAAAATTACGTCTCCGCACAAAAAAAATTTAATATGAAAACTAACAACACGTTTCGAACATTTAATGTTTTTCTTCAGATTTACATCTGTACTCTTGAAAAGTAATTTTTAAAATCCCCCAATATATAGCTTTTCTTAAGGTTTTAGAGGAACTAAAGAGTCATTCACCTTCATTGGGGTTCAACAAATTGGACAGTGCAACCATTACACGATTATAGACAATCGTATACATAAGAACTGCACTGTTGATCCATTGTTTTACTTAGACAACTGGCCAATCTGACATTTATGGAAGTAAGAGAAAGCTGAGAAACTTGCAAGCGAAGGTATCAATAAGAACCAACTTGACAAGTCATTAATGATGAATGATATCAAAGAAGCATTCAAGACGAAATGGAATAGACTGCCCAAGTGGCAAAGGACAGTTCAAAAGAAATGAGAAGTTCTGACGAGGAGGAAGAACGCGTATATATCTCCAGGGGATCTCTCCCTAGAGTTCAAGCGAGCACCTTAAAGTCAGGTGTGAAAATCTTCAGAACCCCTTAAAATAGCATATTTATTATATAGGAGGGACTCTTTTAAAACCTGGGCTATGAAAACAAGTTCAAAAAAGGTCGCCCACTCCATAAATATATCACTTTAGGCTCTTCTTAAGAAGCTCTCACCTGGCTCTTAGAGTCAACGCAAACCGTCCAAACTATTTCCATAACATTTCTTTTCGATGTCTTTATTTTTACTAATATTGATATAGCTTCTCCACCATTGATTCTTAAAATTCAAAATGGTTTTCTTGAGGATTTGATCCAAAGAATTAACTACTCCTGATTATAAGCATTTTAAGAAAAATGGTTTAGCATTTTCAAGGTTTTTTTGTAGGAAAACTATTTAAGTTAGATGCATTTATCTAATCGTAACAGACACATATAACATATGCTGTTATAACACATCAGACACATAACATATGATGTTATAACATATCAGACACATAACATATGCCGTTAGATTTTAATTCTTTAGTAGTAATTCTTGAGTAGTTAATTCTTTAGACAAAATCCTCAAAAACCCGTTTGAATTTTATTTTTTTGAAATAAATTTCTCCTTTGTTCCAGTTTCATTAGTTGTCAAAGTCCCAGAAACATCTTTGATTTTAATCCTCTGTACATTCAAATGTTTCTACCATTAGAAAAAAATTATATCAAGAATACGTCTAGTTAGTGGTTCCGAAAACTCATGACATGGTAAAATTGACATTTAACATTACAAGGGTTTCTGTTACTACATTGCAGAAACTTTCTTTATTACCATTTAAAACTTTATCAATATAAAATCCGGGTGCTTAAATTAGTACAAAATAGAAATAATGTTTGTTAATTTCATCAATAAGGAATTTATGGAAACAAACTCTAATCCCCCAAAAATATAGCTTAAACACCAATATTTTAACATTTCTGGGATGGTTAAAACAAAAGTGGGCATAAGCAACTATATAGGTGAGTTTCTTATATACACAAAACTTAACTCTTTAGGGAATCTATACATAAGAACATCAAAAAGGGTAATTTGAATTTAATTCTTCTTCCACTGCAAATTTGATCGATGGCACCAATAAATTTAGTTTTATTAGAGACATTTTTATTCGTAGATTTGGATCAATGGTACGATATGCGGTCAATATATCAACACCATTAAACTTGATAAGGTAGAATTGAACTTCATGAAATTCCATACATAAATTTATTCAGGAGAGGAGAAAAACAATAATTTATCATTATTTTCAACTTGAAAATAAGACTCGACTTATTTTTAAATTGAAAATAACAATCTACCACGCATTGCAGAGATGTTACGATGAGAGAGAAAATAACTAACCAGTTCCTCCACTGAAACTTAAGTTTCTTACAGATAAGTTTCCGGTAACTTTACCCACAGATCCGGTTAAAGTACATAAGTAAAAAGTAAAGCTGAGTATGGATTAACATTTTTAATCGCAGGATTAAAAATGTTTATCGTGCATTGATCTTACTTTTAATAGTAATTTTTTGTTGGAACTATTGTCCGAATCAGTAAAAATTCTAATCAAATCAAAAATTGTTTATTTAAACCAGTGTTTTTCAAAGTGGTCCATACTGCCCCCTTAAGGGTGTTAAAGAAGTTCAAGGGGGCGGTAGGAAATGCCGCCTTTTATGGGGGTTTCGAATATACAGAAGGGGGCGTTGAACATACAAGAGAGGTTGACTATACAGTTATTTAAGTAATAAATAGGTTGAAAAAACTCTATTTACTACTTGTTCTATGACTAGAAGGACTCACACTGCAGGCATTGTGTATGACACGCGGGAAAACCTGCGACTGTTCTTGTTTTCCATCTTGTTTGGATGTAATCACCGAGTAAGCTCCGTCAGTCAACAGGTAAGTTTTGTGGAGTGAAGAGGGTTATTTACGGCTCATAGAAAATTGTATTATTTCTGAAGAATGAATGTATGATAGGGTTCTACATAGTCAAGCATATCTCTAGATATTACATGTTACCATTATGTAGGAATGATAAACTGCCATAAAGCGCTGTCCACACGACATACAATTGGCAGTGAAAATTCTGTTCGTTTTATAAACTTGTTTGTGTAAATTCAATTCTTGTCAAAAAAAATGAATTTAAACAATGTTTGAGTTTATCTAACATTTTTCTGCACCTTAGAACTTATTTACATTCAATACATTTAGATATTTAAGAAATATTGTATATTATACAATTAAATTCTTTAGGGGGCGAAATTTAAAAAAATTTGAGAAACACTGATTTACAGCCACAAACAGTTAAAAAAACATAAAGGTTACAAAGAAAAATTTAGTGAAAATAGCAGCTAATATAGAGCAAGATTTCACAAAAGTAAGTGAAATAAAAATCAACGACTATGCAACAGGAAAGATTTCAGAAATTATACTAAGATCTTCTGACTGATCTTTAGTTTCAACTTTGTAACGGTCCTTCATTGACAAGATAGAATATCATTCATAAGTATTTCTTTTCTTCTCAGACAATGAATTACTAGGAATGATTAGATGACTGATTGATTAGTAGGGCAAACAAAAATCTCTGGGAAACAGGATTTGTGATAAGATATCAAAGACTAATATGTGCACTCCCTCAGATGAAACAGAACAAAGGATGACCTTGCTTATCAGCTGTTCAACAGATCTGAAGACAAACAACATAATCTCGGCTGGTCGTTAAACCATTGGCATGACTAACTTTGCTATTGGATTTCAATCAATAGGTCTATAAATGAAACTTGTTATACAGTTAGAGTGAATGACCCAAGTTAATAGTTAACAATTAACTACTCAATAAAATATTAATAGAAAAACAGTGATAACATGGTCTTTGCTTGAGTTTTAATTTTTGGACTAGCATTCTCTTTATAGATTATATATTACTTGTACATCATTTCCAATCGGGCAAATAAAATGATCATATCTTTAACTTCTCATATCATCCCACAGTCCATTATATTCCAAAAAGCAATACCATTATAAAATATATACCTTTGTCTTTTACACACATTAGCTACAAAAGTTACAAATAATATCTCAATTTATAAAAATTAAATTTTAGAATCATTTAAAAAAAATAAAACATTGAAATACATATTTTACTAGTTACTAGACCATTAAAACCAAATTTAAAAATATTTCAAAATTTAAATGTCATACAATTCTAAATTTCGTAAACTGTTTGCTATAAACCCATGATAGATTTATTTAAACCAATGGTATTGAAATAAATAATAAAGAAATCTGTACAACAAAGAAAGGAACAGGAAAACAATTGTGTATGTGCGTTTGCCTGAATGGAAGGAAGAATCAGATTACATCTACAAATTAATTTCAATTCGTTTATTTTAGAACATCATGAATGCAAAAGATAAATTAGACCTTAGAGGTTATCTTCATTCATTCATTTTAGGAATGAATAAAAAAGAAACTAACTTTTTTTTTGTAAATCAGTTTGATTTATAATAATGTTCTATAAAGCTCCTTGCAAACATCACAATAATTGAAATAGTTATATATTTTAAAGTAATAACTAATATAATCTGTATATATAAATAGGAAGTTTGTCTATCGGCTATAACTGGAGACATTTAGCAGCTAAGAAACATATGGATCTTATATAGCATTTTTTCGGGGTAATTTGATCCCTTTTTTTGGGTCTACCACCCATAGCCACCTACCTACCTACCTACCTACCACCCTAGGGCTTAATCTACCGACCGTGCAACACCGGGTAGATCAGCTATAGTCTCCAATTTTCTGTTGGAACTACCATCAGGAGAGGAAAGAGGGAAACCAAGCACATCTTCAGAGACGGTGTTCTACCATACTTACAGTCTTCAATATTCGGTTAGAACCATCATCAGGAGAGGAGAAACAAAAATCAAGCACACCTATTCAGAGAGACAGTGTTTAAGACTTACAGTCTTCAATATTCGGTTAGAACCATCATCAGGAGAGGAGAGGCAAAAATCAAGCACACCTATTCAGAGAGACGGTGTTCTACTTACAGTCTTCAATATTCGGTTAGAACCATCATCAGGAGAGGAGAGACAAAAATCAAGCACACCTATTCAGAGAGACGGTGTTCTACTTACAGTCTTCAATATTCGGTTAGAACCATCATCAGGAGAGGAGAGGCAAAAATCAAGCATACCTATTCAGACAAACGGTGTTCTACTTACAGTCTTCAATATTCGGTTAGAACCATCATCAGGAGAGGAAAAACAAAAATCAAGCACACCTATTCAGAGAGACGGTGTTCTACTTACAGTCTTCAATATTCGGTTAGAACCATCATCAGGAGAGGAAAAACAAAAATCAAGCACACCTATTCAGAGAGACGGTGTTCTACTTACAGTCTTCAATATTCGGTTAGAACCGTGGTTGTATGAGTGGAAAGGTTTTTTTAATTAAACTTCCTGGGTAATTATCAATTCTAAAAATATTTTGTTGTTAGTGTTCAATAAAAATTCAGAACAAAATATTATGGCTTAAACAAAATTAAATTTAAATTTTATCTTTTTCTTCTTTATTCAATGTTAAAATTTATTTTAAATGAAAACTATACCAAATAATATGACTTATCTTTAACCTAAACACAAATGCACACAGCCTTATATTAGATACAAATAAATGGACCGAGTTAAAACATACCTCGATGAAAAGGGCGCTATATATTTCGTTAACGGTCTCCACACTGCTGACTTGCATACCGGAATGATTGCTGAGGTAAGCATAAAGTTCCTTATATTTCTCATTTATTTCTACAACGGGTGCTGACTTTTTAGCAAGTTGTTTCTCTTCTTCATACTTAGGACATGGAGCCTTCATAGCAAGAAGCTAAAAATAAATAAATAAATAAATAATTATTTACACTGAATTTATAGTAAAGGTTAGGTTAGGATGCAGTGGCAGTCCCACAAGGGAACACATATAGGCCGAATATTGGACCTTTGTGATACCACATAAAGAACACTGACTCAACATTGGGAGTCCTAAATACACTGACTCAAGTGTATTTAGAGCATGGATCTTTAGCAGACATCGTACCTGCTACAGCCGACGGGTTAACATTGTCTCCCAGGGACGACGTTTCAGATTTTATTCACCTCCCGCTTGAATAAATCGGAAACTAGAGTGGATCCAGATTTACAAATCTACCAATCCAGAGGTAACCACATTACCACTGGGCTACTCTGATCTCTTTTATTGCAAATTGTTTAAGCAAAGTCTTCATTATTTAGTAAGAAAAGTTAATATGGTAAATCAACAGAAAAGTCGGTGTTTATACAATATATAGTTTCTAAATTAGGAATATATTTAAGAATTTTTTTTTCACTGGAAACTTCAAAAAAACATTAAAGTTTAACCGCGATAATTTTGTCACCAACGTAAAAAAATATAACAGTTCAATATACCTGTAGAATTCACACAAAAACATATTTTACTTTACCCACCATACAAGAATATTGTGAGTTGAATAATCCGTTAAGTTAACCGTGGGTTTTTGACTCTGACGAAGACAGCTTGTTACGGTTGAAAGATCTTAGTCTTGTTTTCCCATTTTCTTATTGTGGTTTGATCATATATAAACTAATATAAATTTTAAAAAGAATTTAAATAATAAATAAATTATCATTAAATTTATAAATAAATAAATCTTAGGATAGTCGCAGAAAACACGTAAAGAAACAGATAATTTTAAAGCATGTTTTATAAATAAGAAAATAGTATATGTTATATTAAAACTTTTGCAGAAGGTAAAGATGTTAGAATATATTTCACGGGTTGTTTATGAAAAAAAAAGAATGTTTTTATCATTTCAGTCATAAGGAAATTAACAATAAGAAACTTACTTGTTTCGCTTATCACTCAGCGATAACAGCAACTTTGAATTTAAATTACTTCCTTCTACTAGGCTGATATATGTACCATATACTTTACAAATCAATAACAATGTTGTGTAACCACTAAAATCTTTCAAGAAAACCTTCGGTTTGGAATAAAGGAATTAGTTATGTCATCAATGCTGCTCATCTATGAAATAATATTCTCTTATAATAAACGAATACAAAAACTAATGAATAGTTAAATAATATAAATAAAAAGAAAGTATATTACATCATGAAGTATGAAGAGGACGACTATTAAGGGTAGATTTGCATTTATCAATGAAATTGCGGGAAATTCAAAAAGTAACTGACTTATCAATCCGCCCTCGTATTTAAAATTCTCCTTCGAAGATTTATAATAGTTATCCCTCGCTACCCCGCGGTTCATTTATCGCCTACATTACAGACTATAGATTTCTCTTAATCTGTACTTATTCAGATAACGGTTTAATCTGTGAGCATCAGCTTCTCTGAATCCTTAGTGCACTTAAAATAACCATCAAAAGACATACACTTTATTATTTTTATTTGGTCTACAAAAATATATATATTTATATTTCATAAATGATGTATTATAAAAATAAACATATAATCATTTATACAAATAATTACATTTGTAAACAATATTATTTATTTTATACCTAATTTTTAGTTTAACTCTTATCTCTACTCTTTTACTTCTATAACTTTAATTATCTCATTTTGATTTTTTCCTTTTTACAAATTTCTTGTTTTGATTACTTATTAAATATTCTCATTTCCGACTCCGGAGTGTGAATCTGCTTTGACCATTACCAACTATCACTTTTTCTAGAGCAATGGATATTATTTCCTCTTGATAATAGTTACACAAAAATCGCGACTATAAGTGTTTTGTCTATTGAGTGGTTTCTTTGGTTTATTTTTGAACTTACAAGTTTACAGAACAGAATACGCAAATATAACGTTTAAAACTTGAAATTACTTAATCTCCACGGTTATAATAATACACCGAATATCAAAAATGAATTGATTAGCTTGAAATTGATAAAATTTATGTGACTACTGGGATAATATTAAATATGACAATTCAAGCTTATCTTGTGTAAATAGTTTCCGTTTTCACTAATGTACGAAAAAGTACCTTACCATGGGCCGATATATTTTTTATCGAAAATAATCGAATTTTTGAATAACCAAAGACTATTTATTATGTGGCATTTGATAATAATCTTTCAAACTGTAAGACTTGTTATGTGGCACGTAAAGTAAAAAAAAAATAGTTTAAGATTATGAACTTTATGTAGTATTTCCAATTAAATTACTCTAACATACTTAGTAATAACTTTGTCGTAAAACCACGATGAAATTTCATTAAGTAAAAATTTAGTGACTTCAAACAATGCTCACTCTCTAAATATTTTGTAAAGGATATTAAAAATTCATGACAATCTAATTGATTAATCGTAACTGGCTTATCCATCACTTGTTTGCAACGCAAGAACACCTAGTACCAAAAATACAGAAATATCTTTGTATATAATAATTTTTATGAAAATAGATGTAATGCTTAATTATAAATAGAAGACAACACAAAAGTATAATTCGAAGGTTCGAAACAACACACAAATATGTTGTTAACCCCTGGTCAATATGGATAGTAAAATACATTTCACGCATAATTAAAAATATGGAAATATTATTTTAATAACTCACTCTAATAGATCTTTATTTATTAACACTTACTTTATCCATAGTTTCAGGTATGGTATGTACTGGAGTTGGCTGCCATTTCAGATCACTCCATACTTCTTTTCCTTCAGGAGGATATAAGCCTGCTAAATTACATTCAGCACTCATAAGAGTACGATCAACATCAGTACTAAGAATGTAAATGTTCTTGGTAGAAAATTTATCACCAACTAAGTGCTTGTAACGTTTTCTCAACCACTGTCCTAAGTCTAGTTGTTTCCGTTTTCCTTCCTAAAAGTATAATAAATACAAACATTTTATTTAAACAAGAAACCGTAAGCTTTAATTATACGTATACTAACATTAGTGAGTTGACCCCAGTTAGTAGGCCAGTATGACAGGTTTTTGTAAGGGTCTGTGGGATAGGGACGAATAGGTGTCCTGTCACCGTGTCGGAACAACTGTAAAATGTACATAATATAAGCTAAATAAAATTATTTATAAAACAATTTGTTACTATTTCTAATTACTTACCACACTAACGAAGACAACAGAACCAACAGAGTCTAATTTTTCAACGGTGAAGCATAATATCTGACCAGCTATACACAAAGATATGATTATTCTAAAAAATGTGGTAACAGATACTAAGCAAGAGACCATTTTGACTGATCAGACAAGACTCATCTGGAGATCAACAATACTTAAATTAACATCTACCAAACTAAATTAGGAGTACAATCCACACCAACTGAGACATGTATTGAAACTGCTGTTGAGACAGCTAGTTTTCGTAATCTACAGAATTGCAAACATGACAAGGAAGGTAAAAGACCCTAAACTTGAAAAGTAAAAATTACTAGATATAAAAATAGATACTCTGTTTCATTTTATTTATTTAAATAAGCGAATTAAATATATTTTTGTGCATGAAAAGTAGTACTATTAATTTTAAAAAAATGTTCGAAATTATGTTAACAAATGTTTAATCATAATTTGATGTTCTAAAATGTTAAATAATGTACTATTTATTTAAAAATGTTTTTCTAAAAAAGAACAGGAATCAACATCAGTTAAATTCTGTGATAGGGAACTAATTTATTAGTTACTAATTAGTTAATTACTAATAGTAAGTCATCAATGTTCAGTTGATTGGAACATGTTTTTAAGACATGTATGTGCGATAGATTTAAATGAAAAAGAAAATGTTATTAGAGGACCTGATTCCACCTTTGAAATTGACGAATCTCATTATGAATTCTTAAGTAGAAAGAATAATGCAGGAAGATTTTTCCCGCTAGAACGACTGCTTAAGGGTTTCCTCAGAGAAACTGGAAATTCTGCAAATTTGTACCAATTGTTCTGTACAAACTTTACTCCTTTTCAAGAACATATGGCACCAAGTACTACAATTATTATATCTGATAAATGAACAACAGTCAATCATACAACAGTACATTATCTGGATCCCAAATCGAGGGGCCCATACACAAAATGTAAAAAGAGCATCACATTCGGTTAAAGAATGGAAAAAAACAAACTTTCAGTCCAACCATGGATAGCTTTCTCAGTGAATTCATATGATGGAAAAGTAGAATATCTTGGGATCCAGTTGTTGGAATTTTAACCGATATAGCCGGAACTTTTAAAATTAACTAAATTATCTTCTTAATTTCTATATTTGTTGTTGTCTTGTTCCTCGTCTCTTCTTCATTGTTAGTTGTTTCAGTCTCTTTCCTAATGATTTCTTCATTACTTATTTGTTAATCAGTTTCGTTCAATAGATGTTATCATTTGTTCTAGTTATTTGTTCACCTTTTTATATTGATCTCACATGCTTTCTTATGTGCATGCATCTTGTTTTGTACCATAGAGATTAGTAAATACAATGTTATTATAAACTTCCGGCGTACCTCGTAATTTGTTGATAGAGTCGTCTTTGCCGGTTTTGCATAGAAGTTCATAACAATATGAACCTTTATAACCTTTTTTAAGGTTTTTTCCAAAATTATATTAAATTTCATATTTCAACATCTTCACCCATGATATCCCTATTTCATATATTACAATAGAAAATTACTTCTAAATAAATAAAATTATAATCGAAGTATCCAAAATACAAAGAAATATAAAAAAAATTACAATACCACTCTGTAAGTTTGAACAGTGGATCTATGTCGAAAGAGATTGATAATTATTTCTTATAATCAATAATACAGTTATTTAGCTACTTTAAACAATATTTAGTTTTTAAACATGATTTTTAATGTGAGTTTTAATGGCGAACTCAATGCTTAGAATAAAGTTGTTTATTGAATTTGTTTATATTTTCATTCTTTGAATGCTTATATCAAGCCCTTTGTCAGAAATACTGATGCTTTTCAGAGGCTCCTTTTGGTGATATCAGAATTAGTGGAGAAATGTTACAACTGCTTTGGTTTATTCAAATGAACAGATATGATTATCAACCTTTCTAATAATCTATGCATTTAGATAGAGAATGAAAATGTAAATTTATTTTTTATAGCTTCTGCAAACAGTCTTGTTCCAAGCTTAGAGTTCACTTTGGATAGAAAATCTCCTTGTTTGGATGTTCTATTAATAATCATGAACAGGTCGAATCTCGTGTTTACAGAAAACCGACTCATTTGGCTAATTATATTCATCAGTATCTTTTCATCCTATTGGAGGAGAACAAAGCTCTCATCATTGTTCTTGAGAGCTTTCAGGATGTATGACATCTTTTTAGAGCTGGAGTAAGAAATAGAAACTATCTATTCTATTGGTGAAAAGTTAAAACATTAACAGAGTATAACGCAGATTCCTTTATCCGAGAGTTTTCAAACTTTTTTTGACGTAGAACCCTTTTTGGTTCCAGTAACTTTTCCGGGAACCCCAGATTCTAATGATTTTATACAAGCATAATGCAAATATTTTCATATGCTTTTTAAATAGTATGTATGTTTAAAAACAATTAAAAAGTAATATTACGGCAATGTGTATGTTTCGAATAAAAATCCAAAACTAAAAGATTTTAATTTCTATATTTTCCACAAGTGCATAACACATAAAACAGAATTACTAGCAATTTTAACATAGAGTTTGTTTTGTAATCATTTTTGGCTTTATAGTTGAGAGTTTGATTCTCAAGTTAGCCCCAGCATTAAGTCTGCTTCGGTATTTGGTTTGTATGGCAGTTTAAAGGGAAAATCCAGTTTCACATAAGTATGTAATGGAAATGGCAGCAATGTGTGAAGTACTACTTTTGCAATAGCAGGAAATTCAGGAATCAGATAGTTCCAAAAACTGACTAGTGGATTCATCCTAAATATGAATAAAATTTTGACCACTTCTACTTATGGGTATATGTAGATATAAACATTTTCGGTTTCATGATTCACAAGAAATATAGAATAAATCCATACCCAAAAAAAAAAAATTTTTTAGAAAAATGTTTTTCACAGAACCCCAAACAATCCGTTAAGGAACTCCTGGGTTCCGCGGATCCCACTTTGGGAACCTCTTCTTTAACCGTTTTAATAAACAAGCAAACAGAAGTTTAAATACAATGCAGGTGGAAGAGTCGTTTAATTCTAACAAATTACTCTTCCTACCTTTTCGTTGATATTCAACCATAACTAAAAGAAATTCAGTTTAACTACTTTGTTTAAGAATGTTTTTTGAGTTAAATTTATCTTATTAAACTTGTTGTTTTATTAAAAGTTGTTTGAGGAAGTATTCATTCGATTAGTAATGAAGATTGTATTTTTATAATTGCTTGACTAAACATATTCTGAACATTAAGAAATGCAGTGCTATGCAATATTGTTGACGTCATGCTTCTTTTAACTCTGAGATTAATTTAAGTTAAGTCCTTTTATCTTAATGAATTCCCTTTATCTCAACAATCCTTCTTTCACTTAATAAAACGAAACAGATCCAAACTGGACACAATACGAGTTCAAAATTGAACACATCTAACACACAGAGCAAGGAAACACACTTACAGACTCAAATTTTCGGGTAATCCGTCCTCAGGAGAAAAGAGAAGGGGAGACCAAGCACGTTGTAGACACAAATTTCAAACAGTGTTTGGTTGTAGACCAAACAGTTGTGTTTGGTCTTCCCTTCTCTTTTCTCCTGAAGACGGATTACCCGAAAATTTGAGTCTGTAAGTGTGTTTCCTTGCTCTGTGTGTTACTCTTCTTGAATTTTGAACTCGTTTATATATATATCTACATATATAATTAGTGAATGTGTTTTGTTTATATTAGTACACTCAGTAAATTTAACTACTTTTAAAGATAAATATACAATAAATGATCAAACCACAATAAGAAATGGGAAAACAAGACTAGTTTCCCATTGTTGACTAGTCAGTCTTGTTTTCCCATTTCTTATTGTGGTTTGATCATTGATTGTTATTTCACGTGTTTATGTGAAATCTTTTTATATAAATATACAATGTAAGAAATGTTGTTATCTTTGTCTTCTAAGGAATGGCATTATCTTTTAACTCTTACGAATATTCTGTTATGATAACTTCAACCAGCAGAGTGAATGGTACAATTTTGTAGTTGGTCTCTGTTTTATTAACTTTAAAGTAGGATTTTTTTTAGGAAAATCAAGAGAAGGTTGAAAACTCCTGTATTTAAATTAATCCTGTATAAATTTAACTACTTTTAAAGATAAATATACAATAAATGATCAAACCACAATAAGAAATGGGAAAACAAGACTAGTTTCCCATTGTTGACTAGTCAGTCTTGTTTTCCCATTTCTTATTGTGGTTTGATCATTGATTGTTATTTCACGTGTTTATGTGAAATCTTTTTATATAAATATACAATGTAAGAAATGTTGTTATCTTTGTCTTCTAAGGAATGGCATTATCTTTTAACTCTTACGAATATTCTGTTATGATAACTTCAACCAGCAGAGTCAATGGTACAATTTTGTAGTTGGTCTCTGTTTTATTAACTTTAAAGTAGGATTTTTTTAGGAAAATCAAGAGAAGGTTGAAAACTCCTGTATACCTATCAATATATTTAAGGTATTTAAAATACTAAATTAAAATTCTTATGCCCCAAGTTGTTTCAGAAGAAGCATGTAACCAATCGTAGTTGACGTAATCTGTAACAATAAACATAAAAATAAACAAAACTTATATTCCCCATTATATTTTGTTCTCCTCCAAAGTACTACCCCTACTTGGAGAGAGTTTACTGTAATATTTTCATATGCTCCATTTGTTATATTACATGTGTATTGTTACACTATGTTATATGAAATCTATGTTATTTATGAATTTGTAAAAACTATGAAATAAATTTGTTATCAGTTCAATTTTACTTGATGACCAGTTTAACCCTTGTAACATTGCAGTTTTCTGAATCGCATTATAGCATAAGATTTAATACAAAAATTATAATAAATTATATTATATTATAAGATATAATTTAATTTAAAAAAAAATTGCTCACTAATCATTTTTATTACCAGTGAATTTGTGTTCAAATTAAAAATTTGTATTAGTAGAATGTATTTTTCCAGTAGTTTGGTAGTCTATCATGTTTGTAGTGAACTAATTTTACTGTTTATATTATTTTAATACAAGTTTAGTAGTAAAGCTTAGTAGACAGAATTGAAACTAATAAGGAGATTCCAGCGTAGCTTCGGAATCAAGATAAAACTATTAATTGGTAATTGGTAAGGAGGGGGTGACGTCATGATAGGGATACAAATTTATAGTATATGGTGCAAAGTTGTTAATTTGTATGAAAAAACGCATATCCAATATTCCCTAATTACATCTACTGTATTCTTAAATTTGTTTTTATATTTAAACTATATTTACTAGTTGATTATTGGAAAAATAAAGTTTTTTTTTGTCATTATCATATTATTAAATACATGCATATTGTTAGCGCCACAGAGGTTAGTAAATAAGATATTATTATCAACTGTGATACCTCGTCTATAGCTGTTGAAGTCGCCTTCAAATTAAACGGTGGTAATAAACCAAAGTGACACTAACAACTGTAATAAGTAAACCTAAATATGCCGGATTTAAACTCAATATAACCAGTATCTTAGTGCACAAGAGTGTTTGTAATGGTATAAACAATCTTTTATTTTACTCAAATATTATTCCCTATAAAAAAAATATTTATTTATATTTATAACTGTATTGATACCAAACTGTGAATATAGTAGTAATTGCAGACATACTCTGAACTTTTGCTATCAGTAATGGATAGACATACCCAGGGTTGACTACAAACATACCCATGTATCTATTCACAGATATGGATATCGTTCAAAAATGAATGAAAAGTACGTTAAAATATTTGCAAAGTAAAATCGTGCAAGTTTACATCGCACGTAAGCCTTTAATCTATGAAAAATTATTAGGCATTAAATCATTTATCCATGCAAATTTATTACTACTTTAATCATTTCTAACAAAATAATTAAGACCTTTTACACCTATTAGATAATTATCAGTTATTTGTAATAGCAGTGACGTAGTAACAATTTTTGCCGCCCACGCCCCCCCCCCCGCGGGCCGTTGATAATTCCTTAACATTTAAAACTCCAGAACATCCTGAAAATATTTTTTTTTCATGAAATTACAATCAAGGATCTAATTTTAGACTGATGTCATTGGTCCCAGACATAAATCTTATTACAGTACTCGTATACATATACAGTCGTCATCAAAGAAAACCAAAGATTTTTAAAAACAAAAACATATAATAATCGTAAAAAAAATGGTTAAATTAATTAACTCATGCAAACAAATATAATAATTTTTTAACCACATTTGAAAACTAGTTTTGAATAATATAAAATGAGTTTATTTTTAATTTGCATATATTACAGTTGAAAATTTATTTAAAAACAGCATTACACAAATAAAACATAAAAACAATTAGGACCTTAAAAACTCATTTCAGATTTTTTGTTATCTTTTTATTATTTTAATTTTTTTCTATTTTATATTTTTACCCCCTCAAAATGCAACCCTCCCCCCCTTACTACGCCACTGTGTAATAGTCCCAATCTATCTAATTTTAGCTATATGGCATGTACAGTAAATATGAATTTAAATTTTAAATATTCATTTATTTACAAAAAAAAAAGGAACCCTCTTCTACTTAGTGCCCTAATAATACCACCTAGTTCACAAAGTAGAAGCCCTGGACATGTTCACAATGACACATTTTATTTATTTATAAACTGTCTCCAACTATAGGTAGTTAAAAAATTTTTACCCCTTTTATCAAAAAAAGGGGATTTATTTTCATGATCTAAAAAAGAAAAATAAAATAAAAACTCTAAAATACACAGAAGAAACTCTATGATCTTTTCAACTTTATACACTTTACTTTTATTGTAAAATAAAATTACTTTAAAAATATTGCATTCTGAAAAATGCAACTTTGTCGAGATAATATCATTGCAATGTACTTACTTTAATCAATAGAGAGTAATTAAACTGAAATAAGTGCATAGCGCTGAAATGAATTCTCCAATATTTCACCTGAAGAAGGAAAAATTTAACCTGTAAAATAAATCCAATGTAAGGCATACTTTTCTTAAAAAAAAAAAAACAAGAAACACTCTATTTTTTTTTTTGGTTTGTCCAATTAAGTGTTATTGAAACAATTATATTATATTATTCTAAGTTTTTATAGATTACAAATAATTTAGATTTAATGGATTATTAACCGTGCTCACGATGTCAAGAAATTTAGTAGAATTAAGCAACAACGAGTCAAACAAAAAAAGAAGAGATTTATTATTTTTATTATGTGCTTTTATTATATGGTTAATGATGTGTATAAGAGAGGAGAAATTGACGACTGGCGAGTGCACTTTGTTCTAATTTAGAGTTGAACAAATTTGCAATGCAAGGAGTTACAATAGTGCCCATTGCAGCTCCTACAGGTACGAACCTTTAAACAAAACGCCATTATGTTTCAAGTTTATTCTTTAACAGTGTTTACCTGTATGCTGTATTTTTTTTATGTTTTATTAATCGTACTTATAAACTGTTTGGTTTAGATAATACTCGTATTTATAAGTATAAGAAGTTTTTCAAAAAATTATTTTAAACCTGGATATGTTCCCTTTTTTCTAAACCACTTAAATCAATGTTGTTTATTTTGTCTTGTATCTTTCCTTCCTGTAAATTAATAACATTTAAAAATGATTTATTTTAAAATGAAAATAACACGTTTACTTGTACTTTTACCTGGTTCGAGTATTCACCAACAATAAAACATATGGCCTTTATGTAAGAGAAGTTAATATAACTTTGAAGTAGATAGAAATAGATATTATAGGTAGAATAATAATAGAGATCCATGAAAATGGTGATCCTTGTGACAATAGTGAAAAGTGCCAGGGAATCGTTGAAAACAGCATTCATGTTCATAAGCTGTTCTTGGAGACAAGCGTGAAGACGGATTAATCTTTCTAATTCTAAACAGTGCTCATTCCTCATCAACACTTTAAATACTCCATACTCTCTCTGAAACTATTTACTCAATTACTATAGTTCTAATGAAAATATAATAGGTTAGGTTAGGTTGCAGTGGCAGTCCCACAAGGGAACACACAAAGGCCGAGTATTGGCCCTTTGTGATACTAAACAATGAAGATTGATTCTACATTGGTAGTTCTAAATTTTGCCTAACTCTAGTTTATTTAGAGCAGGGATCTTTAACGAGTACATGACATCATACATGCTCGGGACCGAAGGTTTAACGTCCTTCTCCGAGAGACGACGTGCTCAGATTTATTCACCTCCTGCGTGAATAAATCGAGGACCAAGTGGGGATTGAACCCCGGTTCTATCAGTTTTTAGAAGCGAGTACGTTAACTACTGAGCTAACCACGGACCCCACAATGAAAATAATAAGTTATCATCAAAGATTTGTAATTAAATGGTTTATGTAATAGAAGTCATTCTAGGCTTTACGTCAGCAATTCGTTACCCCTTTTTGAATGTAATTCAGTCCTAAGTAAAAATCACTACAAGACTATTGAACTGTATAATGACTTAATCAGCTGTAAGTCATAATTGATCAACATTTTATTAACTTATTATTATTATAATCAGATTTAAGTAATATTGTATTACAGACTACTTACAGTGGCGTAGCAAGCAGCATGTTCCCGTGGGCGGCATTTCGAGGGTGTAAAAATAGAAACAAATTCAAATCATAAAAAGTTAACAAAAAGTCTGAAATTTTATACTAAAATCAGTTTTTAAGGTCGTAATTCTATTTATTTTTTATGGTTAATACTGTTGTTAAACAGATTTTTCCACAGTAATATTTGCAAAATAAAAATAAATTTATTTTAAGTTTTTCAAAACTATTTTGTTAATGTTGTTGAAAGTTTATTATATTTGTTTGAGTAGACAGTTAATATAATTTAACAATTTTTTTTAAGATTTGAATTATACTTTTTTATTTTAAAAAAAATCTTTGGTTTTTATTGATGATGATTGTACTTGTGTACGGATACTGTAATAAGATGAAAGTCTGACACTAATAAAAGCAGGGTAAAATTAAATCATTGATTGAAGTCTATAAAAAAAATATATATATTAAGGATTTTCTGGAATTTTGAAGCTTAAGGGATTATATACGGCCAGCAGGGGGTTACAAATCTAGCGACTATCCCGGGCGTCAAAAATGGTTGTTACGCCACTGACTACGTATGCGTTGTGGTCGTAAAGTCAGTCAGTTGTGCCTTGAAGGACTGTGCAGTACCGTATCGAGGGAGTGACGAACAGACTTTTCATCTGTTCTTTGTTATATATAAACAATATTATTATTACGTATTTTAATGTATAACAAACATAAACTGTATTCACGTATTTGATGATTGTGATGATGATTTAAGGTAAAGTGAAGGCGAGAACAGCCTCCCTTCTCATATGCCCACTGCTACCCATTAGGCAACCGCTTACCAGTGTTGCCAATTACCGGACTTCCCTGTTTCCAAGCCTGTCTCGGTCTCTATTAGTATGCAAATTCGAGGGTGGACTGTACAAACTTCCACACATTCTATCTGAATGTCTTTGATATATATTTGTAGCTAGTGCCCAAAACCTTGTTTTCAGTGAGAATCCTTAACAGGTTTATAAAAAGGCTGTTAACATTTTTTCTAATTCACAATTCACTTATTTCATTAAATGAGTAACAACTTAATGATAATCATAATTTAATACAGTCACAGCTTTAAATTTGGATCCCCTACTAGAAACTGAAAAACGACTTCTAAACAACTGATTCTGTTTAATATTGTTTGCTTATTTCGGCAGATTTTTGTTAATTAGAATGATTAAGCTGCGTTATTATAAAGCCATTTAGCTTTCATTTCAATAAAATTCTTTAAAACTACAATAATTTTTAACTCTAAAAATATTTTAAAATATACTTTGATATTTTGAACAATTATCAATTGCATAATATTAGTAATATGAAATTAGTTAATTAGATTAGTCTATATAATAAACATTTGTTCAACAATTTTAATCATAATAAAAGAATATACGAATCTTATAAGAAATATATAATGAAAAATTCTAAAAACCTTGAAGTTTTGAAATTCAGATATCCTAATGTTTATGGCCTTTAGTGAATTTTTCGCAATAGCAAACATACAACAAATGTAAAGAACCATTGCAGAAGTAGTAAAAGAGTGAAGAGATCTGAAAAAAAAGAGAAAGAAAAAATAAAACCATGTTCAGCTCTGAGATTATTAATGTTTGGAATTTCAATCTAAAACAACAGGCTTACCTTAGTTTACAAAAACCATTACTGTTTAATTAACAATTTGAATCTGTGAGTTATTTGTTTTTCTAACCTCTACTTTATTTCTGAACTTATATGTATATATCACACAATGGGAACATTCTACATTGGGAGTCCTAAATTTCCCTAACTTATATGTATTGAGAGAGAGAGAGAGAGAGTGAGAGATAGAGAGAGTGAGAGAAAGAGAGAGTACTTGACATCGTACAGGCACGTTAAGGAACCCATGCCTTAACGTCCTCTTTGAGGGTATGACGTGCTGAAACTTCCAGCGTGAAAAAAATCGAGGATCAAATGGGTATTGAGCTTTGGATCTACCAGTCCAGAGGTGTGCAAGTCACCTCTGGGCGAACAATAAAATAAGTGACTCAACAACATGAAAGATCATTGGTGTTTTTAAAATACAAAAAAAATGTTTACCTTATGAAGTGCTGCATATTTATATCATCTCCTGGTCCCATAATAATCATAAATATGTTGATACAAATCATGGCCAGAAAGTAGATTAAAATGGTCCACTTGGGAGGGGATGTAAAAAGAGATTGAGATACTTGATGAAGGTGACGATGAATGGTCAAAAGTTTTCTTCTTTTCAAGACAAACAGAGGCACTATTCTGAGTATAATCAAACTCCGCAAAAACATAAACATTATGACGATAGCAAAACCAATTTTAGGATTATGGTAGGATTCTTCAGTCTAGAAAAAAAAAGACTCTTACCCTTAATTTACATTTGAAGTTGAAAATATTTTACTTTTTATTAAATGCATCTATATTTTTAGTCCAAAAAAGTTTAAAATAACTTATAGTAATTAATGAAATAACCGTTTTAGCACGTATGTTGATCTGGGAGTTTCGGGCACTGTCCACCTTCAAGTAGATCTACAGTGTTCTGTTGCAGATTGACAGCATCCATAATTTTTTCAGAAAATCCCACGTCAAACTACGAGGTAAGCAGCTTATTTCATTAATTAATATACATAATTGTACATATAATATATTTTGTTACTATTTAAGCATGAAATGAGCAATGTTTTATGCTTTGTAAGTTAGTAAAAAAAGTTATAAATTTGTAATTTTTTTTACAACAATTATCCTTGGAGGTTTTTAAGCCACTTTTCTTTGCATTTATTGTATTCAAGGTTTTTATTTCAAAATTGACGTTAACTATTAGGGATTATTTATTCAATGAAGCAAACATAGTAGTTTCGACTACTTAGTCATTTTAGTTGAAAATAATTAATTTTATTTCTCTAAAATAATTCCTACACCTATAACTTGTATAATAATTATAATAACTTATTATATACATAATATAATAATTATATTATAATTATTATTATATTATTATTATTATAATTATAACTTGTATAACACCTATAAGTTTAATAACTTTGTCTAAACGTTTACCACTCTTAATATACATTTACATCATTATATAGCAATTTAGGAAGATGTTTAAATAAAGTAGTTTATATTTTTGAAACATTACATATTATATTCTTTACATATCAATCGATAATTTTTAGTGAAATAATATATGAGCAGTGACGTGTAACCATTTTTTGCCATAAATTCAATTGACAGTTCAAAATATTCTTGTTACAAATTACAACTAGTTTCAATTTTAAAAAAAAAAAATAAAAATGTTGTATCTCAAAAACATTAAAAAATAATACTGTTAAATAAATAGTAACCAGTTTACATTAATATTGTATGATATTTATTATGATTTGAATAAAGCGTTTCACATACTTTCGTTAAATTAAGGGGATACCCTTATTCAATCAACTTCACAATGTTTTTATAATTTGTCAAGGTGAGTAAGGTATTCTCGGTCAGAAAACATTTTTTTTTTAATAATGTAAACACATAGAAAGATAAAGCAACTAATTACAGATGGTTATTTCTACTTTAACAGCCAACCTTAGTACTCTATATTATCTATTAATATAAACCAAAATTCATAACTTTTTTTTTTGTGACTTTCAAATACGAAATTTCAGTTCTACGTGTAAAGTAGTTCAGAGATGAAGAATAGTTTCATTTAAGTGGTCTTCAATATTCCAACTTTGCACAAAAATATGGAGTTATTCTTCTATCCAAGGGAGTTTATAGTTTTAACTTTCATTATAATCTGTCCAACGCTGCAAGCTGTATTCTTAAAAAAAAATGTCTTCAAGAAAATATTAAACATGGGTATGCGGAGACTCTAAAACACGATGATTTTTCTCATGATATTTTCTTTTATAAAAATATGATAAGCTATATTTAACTATCAGTTCATTAAAAATATATATTGCCTATTGATAAGATATAGTTAAATAACAATCTATAATCTTGCTATCGATATGTAAGTAAAACTAAATGCTTCTTTAACAAATAGTTAATTTAAAAAATCAACACTAAGTGCATCAATATTAATAAGAACTAAATTAATCCCGATATACAGTAAGGAACAATCTGAATCCTGTAAGGAGAATCTTACCGGCTTAAAGGCTTTTACTCCAAAGCTAAACATGTTGTGTTTTAAATTGAACACTGAATCAATATAACGATCCCTGATAAAAGCATAATTTTCTTATCATTATTAAAGGTATTACGAAAACTAAATATAGGCCTTTTGTAATGCTAACAATTCCTTTGGATTTCCTTTTTATAATCAATTTCCATTTCCATTTAAGTGTCAAATGGGTTTCCATAATAAATTCTGAAACTAGTTAGAATTAAATATATTTAATTAATGATAAATTATTCTTACATACCAGTACATAATATAGCTTTTACAAAAAGTAAAACTTTAAATTAAATAATTGGATTTATAAACTACCTCACATTATTTTATTATTTAATTCTGTTGAATCAGAAACTTGCTTTAATCCCTAAGACAGCTATCGAGTATAGCTTGAAACTTCAAATAGACTTCAAACGAGAGGGGGACTTCATCTCGATTTTACGAAAATCCATACCATACCTTCCCTAGCGTTGGCGTGAATGATATATTGATATAGCTTTTCAACCAGTTATTCTTAAAAATCAAAACTGGGTTTTTTAACCAAATCCTCAAAAACCCAGTTTTGAATTATATAATATAATTAAATAATAAATATTTATGTAAAATGTATAGAAAGGATGAGTGCAAAGTAAATAAAAATGAATCTCGGATAAAGGTAGACAGCTAGCATAGAGGTAACATTCATATCATAGAGAAAATGAGAGAGCAGAAGAGAGGGAGAGTGAGTGAGAGTAAAGGAAAACACGACGTAGAGGCAAAGAAGGGATGGATAAACTATAAACTATTTAAACCAGCCCTCTTGCTCCTTTAGAAAAAGCTTCTTCTGCTTCTATCCATCCTAGAGGTAAGATCGGGTCTAAAAAATCCAACCCGACAAGTCCCAGGCAAGAGCACGATGCATCAGGTAAATATTGGAATTTATTCTCCACCAGCAAAGCAAATCTAGGTCATCTGTTTTATCTAAATTATTAATTTTATAAAAATATTCCGTAGTTTAATATCTATAAATCGTTTTAGTATACACAATACAGGGGGGTGCAAAACTAGGTATACAGTGATAAACTAAATATCATGCAAACATACGAATCTGCAAGTAGCAAAAAACAAGTAGCAAGAAGCACTTGTGAAGACCTAATCCCTAAAATATCCAAATTACCTGACGTTAATACACTCTTCTAATCGAGAATTGACACTTCAATATAATGTCATCAATTATACTACTGTATACATATTTTTGCACCCGTCTGTATATAAATGCGTATGTTAGTAAAATTTGGTAGCAGTCCTTTATTTAAACAAATTTCTTTAAATAATTGACCATATTTTGCTGAAGTCATTTTTTCTCAAAAGTTTTTCAAGGTTTTTAAATAATAATATTGTCAATTATTTAACGAAATATAATATATAAATATATATATTTATTTTAAAAAAGTTAGCGAGACAGAAGCCTGGGTCCGATCCGACCCAACCCGAACGTAATAATTGACATTGTGGACCCGACCCAGCCTGAATTTCGGGTTAGGTCGAGCTCGGGCTTAAGGTTTTACCACTAATCCCTCAACCTTTTCCTTCTTAGTCAGATGAATCTATGCTGGGAACAATCCACATCCTCCGTCTAGGTGTCATGGGTTTGTCAACATTTATGGTCAAGAATACCAAAAATCCAGAAATTCAGATCAATACAAACCAAATAAGAGTTAAAGTAAGCTTTTAAACCATAACTTTATAAAGGAAACAAAATTGATAAGATTCTAAGTCATAGATGAACCCTTTACCTTCATGTTGTAGACAAAATATAAAATATGTCACAACAGAATCGGTTAGGGATAAAATAACAGAAATGAAAACTTGTTAACACTTTATTTATATGTATTATAAAAAAAAAAGGTTGATATTTGATGTTTAATTAAAAAGCTCTTCCTTGGTTTTCTCTTCTCAGCCTACCCCATTCTTGACCTTGCCTGTTGTAGCTTTGGCGAAAAGCGCTTGTGTTTCCTCCACGAATGAAGAAGCTTCCTACAAGCCAAACATTTCTTTAATAAAGAACTCTTAAAACAACAGTCTAAATATTATAAATAGTAACCAATGTATAATATTCCTGTACAGGTGATGAAAGTATATATTAAGCGATTATACACACTGTAGACTGAGAGAAAAGCCACATGAATGACTGAAATGTATCGCTTATTACATTGGATAGTTGAACAACTAGTAGTCAACAAACTAAGTTCAATGAAAAGATCGTTAACTCTTACAGTGCAAAGTTTCTCAAATTAAACAGTGCTACTGAACCAAAGTTAAAATAAAAACATTTCTGAAAAAATAAAACGATTAAAAAAAAGAGTTAAAATGATTAAGGTGTACCAATAATAGGTGAACAGCGAATTCTGAATTTTCCCCAAATATTATTTGTGCATGCCAAATTTTAAGAACTTACAAAAATAAATGAATTTTTTTTAAGGATTTGTAAAATTATTAAGCACTTCTATTTAAGAACATTATAAATGAAGTAAATTATAAGAAAAAAGTACATACGTTATATAAGACAAATAGTACAGAAAAATATGTTTCAACAAAATAAATTCGTATTTTCCTCATGTTTTGAAATCATGTTATTTATTTAAAAAGCATGAACAAGAGAAGCTCAATTCAAGGAAATCTATTATACGAATTGGATAAGTCAAGTCATATTAGTCATGGATAAGTCAGTAAATCTAATAATGAGTATACTGAGGTAAATGGATAAATCAAAGTCTCCATGCATAAAAAAGAAGCTTTTTTAATCAATGTGTTTCAAACACTTGGTGTTCATCATCAGGTAAACTTCCAAATGAAGGAGTAGAGCACCGATTACAGTTCTAGAGTTCAACTCGACTGAGCGTTCAACTCAGTTGAACGCTCGACTCTGGTCGGTCCACAACTCCCTTCATTTGGAAGTTTATCTGATGATGAACGATGAACACGAAGTGTTTAAAACGAGTAGAATAAAAAAAGCTGTTTTTTTTTTATGAGGGGAGACTTTCATTTCCCCATTTACCCCAGTAAGAGTACATACCACACAATTACGAATTCTACAACTAATTAGCTAAATAATGAGGTCTTCGATATAGAAAATAAATTCAATGATTTAATTACAAATCATCAAACTTAATTAAATTGTGAAAATTAATAGAATTTAAAAAAATAAATGCAATGTGGCATTATTTCATATATGATTATTATCAAATGATAATAATAATAATAATAATAATGATGAAACATTATTTGATAATGATATGATCATTATCAAATAATAACAATAAAGGAACACAATTTGATAATGATAGGATTATTATCAGATAATAATAATAATAATGAAACATTTTTGGGTTTTGTCTTTTAATTAATAATTTAATTTTATCTCCAGTGAATAAAAATAATTCAAGGTTATTCAAAAATGAATAAACTGAATGAACGAGGAGGTGACAAGCAAATGCCAGTGACATTCTACTTACGCTATAACAGAATTAAAAAATAAAAAACAAATAAAATGACCTTGTTTCATTTCAAATATTCTTTCATTAGAGTCTACAAAATTGTTGACTTTGTCGGCCAGTTGTAATGCAAGAGACTGCAGGCGACTTGGTTCACTGCGGTGCATAACCACTGTTTGAGAAGGATCATCTAGAGATGCCTACAAAAAAACATTCATTTATTTTATATTAGTCTCGTAATAATTTTTCTAATGATTTAATATTTTAGTCAGTAAAGCAATGCCAATATATAAAGTGAAATTAGAATAATAGAAATGCCTGGCGTCATAAATATAAAATTGTTTTTAAGCCGTTATGAAACATATGCAATTTAGGTAAAACATTCCAAATATATAGAACGAACAATCTTGACGAGAATCGGACCCGCTTATAGATTCAAATCTATAAACATCAGAATGCCATTGTCAATTGAATACATGTAACTATGAACCTTTCATTTCTCTCGTAACTAACTGCGGTCGTAAGTGGAGAAGACCTATATATAGGTATAAAAGTCCAAAAGAAAGGGTAGTTCATAGTCACAAGCAGAGAGCTCAACGATTCAATACAACACAACAGTCCTAAAGAAAGGGTAATTCACAGTCACCGGCAGAGAGCTCAACAATTCAGTACAATACAACAGTCCTAAAGAAAGGGTAGTTCACAGTCACAAGCAGAGAGCTCAACGATTCAATACAATACAACAGTCCTAAAGAAAGGATAATTCACAGTCACCGACAGAGAGCTCAACAATTCAGTACAATACAACAGTCCTAAAGAAAGGGTAGTTCAATCACAAGCAGAGCTCAACATTCAGTACAATACAACATCCTAAAGAAAGGGTAATTCACAGTAGACAAGAGCTCAACAATTCAACAACAACAGTACAAAAGGAGTCCAAAGAAAGGGTAGATTCACAAGATTCACAAACAAAGTCCAAAAATAGTAATACACACAGTCTAAAGAAAGAGTTACAATACAACAGCCTAAAGACAAGGATTCACTACAAACAAGTCCTCAAAGAATAGGGTACAATACAACAGTCAAAGATCAAAATTATACAATACAACAGTCCTAAAGAAAGGTACAACAGTCCAACAGAAGTAACATCAGTACAATACAACAGTCAAATCAGTACAATACACAGTCCTACAGAAAGAATTCAGTAGACAAAGCTAAATTCAGTACAATACAACAGTCCTAAAAGTATTACAGACAAAGAAGTCAAGATTCATCAATACAACAGATCCAACAATTCAGTACAATACAACAGTCCTAAAGAAAGGGTAGTTACAGTCACACAGAGAGCTCAATTCAGTACAATAAACAGTCCTAAAGAAAGGTATCAATCACGACAAGAGTCAACATTCAGTCAAACAACGTCCAAAGAAAGATAATCACAGTCACACAGAAGAAATTCGTCAATCAACAGTCTAAAAAGGGATTCATCATACAACGAGTCCTAAAGAAGTAAGTAATTCAACAATCAACAGTCCTAAGAAGCTCAAATTCAATACATACAACAGTCTAAAGATTAAGTACGAATCACAGTCAAAGTACAAGGAGTAACATTCAGACAGAACAACAATCAAAATGAAATTAGTCACTAAGACGACAAGAGTTTCAAACTCATACAAACAACAGTCTAAAGAAAGGTAAAGTCTAAGAAAGAGTAACATCAACAAATTAGTACAATCAATTACAGTCCAAAAAAGCTAAAACAAGTACACAGAAGTCAAAGATTCAAGTTCAATACAACAGTCAAAGAAAGGTAACTTCAAGTCACGAAAGAGCTCAAAATTCAATTACAAACAACAGTCTAAAAAAGGTATTACAGTAATAGCAAAGTAACTAATTAACAATACAACATCCTAAAGAAAGGATTCACAGTCACCGACAGAGAGCTAAAATTCAGTACAATACAACAGTCCTAAAGAAAGGGTAGTTCACAGTCACAAGCAGAAGCTCAACGACAATTAAACACTAAGAAAGGAGTCTCACAGTCACAGAGGAGCTCAACATCATCAATACAACAGTCCTAAAGAAGGAATTCACTAGTACAACAAGCTCAAATTCAGAATCCTAAATACAACAGTCTAATAGAAAGGATTACTTAGTCACACAGAGCTAACATTCTATACAATAAACAGTCCTAAATGAAAGAGTAGTTCACAGTCACAAGAAACTCAAAATTCAGTACAATACAACAGTCCTAAAAAGAAAGGTATTCACAGTCACACAGAGAGCTCAACAATTCAGTACAATACAAAACAGTCCTAAAGAAAGGGTATTCAACAATTACATTATTAAGTTCAAAGTACTGAAAACTGTACAAAGATACCAAAAATACAACAAGTCTAAGTAAAAATGGTAATTACAGTAGAAACGCTGCATGTAATTCAGTCAAATCAATCAGTCTTAAAGAAAGGATATACATAAAAACACAATTCAAGTACAATACAACAGTCCTAAAGAAAGGATAATTCACAGTCACCGACAGAGAGCTCAACAATTCAGTACAATACAACAGTCCTAAAGAAAGAGTAATTCACAGTCACAAGCAGAGAGCTCAACGATTCAGTACAATACAACAGTCCTAAAGAAAGGGTAGTTCACAGTCACCGACAGAGAGCTCAACAATTCAGTACAATACAACAGTCCTAAAGAAAGAGTAATTCACAGTCACCGACAACGATTCAGTACAATACAACAGTCCTAAAGAAAGGGTAGTTCACAGTCACAAGCAGAGAGCTCAACGATTCAGTACAATACAACAGTCCTAAACAGTGGCATATCAACCATTTTTGCCTCCCAGGGCTGTAGTAAGATTTGCAGCCCCCCGCTTACTGTTGATAATCCCTTAATCTTCAAAATTCCAGAAAGTCCTTAAAGTATTTTTTTTATGGAATTACAATCAATGATTTAATTTTAGTCTGCTGTTATTAGTCCCAGACTTTCATTTTATTACAGTACTATAATATGTACAGTACTTGTATACATGTACAGTCAGTCATCATAAAAGAAAACCACAAAATTTCAAAACAAAGAAGTACAATTGAAATCATAAAAAATTGTTAAATTATATTAACAGTATACGAAAACAAATAAAATAAACTTTCAACTACATTAAAAAAATATTTTTGAAAAATTTAAAATAAATTTATTTTTAATTTGCAAATATTACTATGGAAAAATCTGTTTAACAACAGTATTAACCATAAAAAATAAAAACAATTACGACCTTAAAAAGTCATTTTGGTATACATTTTCAGACCTGTATGATAATCCGCTGCAGTTGATAATCTATTAACTTTCAAATTCCAGAAAGTCATCTTCAAAGAAAATCAAAGATTTTTAAAAACAAAAACGTTTAATTAAATCATACAAAAATGGTTTAATTAAATTAACTGGTTACGCAAATAAATATAATAAATTTTCAAAACCATAAAAAAACTAGTTTTGAAAAATGTAAAATAAATTTATTTTTATTTTTGCAAATACTACTGTTGAAAGGATATTGGGAGTCCTAAATTTTTCCAAACTCGAATATATTTAGAGTATCATCTTTAATGAGGGGCTGACTTCGTACATTCTGGGGACCAGCATTCCCATTTTTTCACCTCCCGCGTGAATAAATCGAGGGTCAGAGTAAGCATTGAACTCCGGATCTACCAGTTTCAGAGGTGAGCACGCAAGCTACTGGGCTACCCTAGCCTCCCTATGATCAGTAAGACAAGTAATACTATATTAGTCACACACATGTCACATGCAATGAAGTACACTCTACTCACACGACCTTAACACGCAGTAAATACACCATTGACTGAACAAGGACAGATCAAGTTATTTTAACTAAACACACATACATTGTTTTTAAATTGTTCCTTTATGTATCTGTGTTTATACTTGTAGTCTACTTCAAGACCGACATGGTGAATAATATTTATACGCTTATTGAAATGAGTCTGGGCGATATTCAGAATAAAAAAAAAAATAACATATTTAAAACATTAAACTAATTTTATAGTTTGGAAAAAAATTGTTTCTGAATATATACAACAGAACAACACCACTATAAACATAATGAGAAACAAAAAAATATTAGAGTACTCTATGCAATGAAAAGTTTCCAAAATAATAACAAAATGAATAATTAAATACCATGAGTTCCTCGTTGATAATCATTTTACTAATGATTGAATGAACAACAAGTTTCTCCAGCTTAAACATAGCTGACAATGTTTCCATGGATATGGAGTTGTAAACATGGGAGTACGTGAATAAATATGTTCTCAACGACTCTTCTTTTATTAGCTTTTCTAGCATAATTCTGACTTTGTCAGATTCATAAAATAGATCCCAAACCTAAAAAAAAAACAACAGACTATAAATCATGATTTCCTTTGAAACTGATCTCAAATAATTTATAAATGTATCAATTTTCTCTCACATTAAATATTTATGGTTGCGTTTTTTTTTTAAAAATGTATGATTTTACAATAGAATTTCAAATATGTGTATATCAAAAACTCTGTTACTCAAGAGTGCTATTAAATTATTGCACCCCAACCCTCCATACTTCAGGCTACACTAAAACAGGTTTCAGTATAGACAACATATTTAAACAATACGTGGAAATATTAACGTTTTCTTCAGCAGTATATCAATAAATGAATAATTGATTTACCTTGGCATTCATCTTATCATTAATAATGAAGTCCGTGGCAGCTTTCCAGTTGCCGTTTCGCATTGCCTTGCTAGCAGCTACAACATGTTCCCTCATCGACTCTGGAGGACCAACAAGACTCTGTCTCTCGCTGCTTCTTAATTGCTGGTAAAATGTTTTCGATATCATACGCCTTCTGGCATCGAACTCGTGAGCTATCATCAAAACAATATTTCATTAAATAATTTGCACTGAAATGCTTTTAATTATTATCTTGATGGCATTGAAAATGAAGAAATTACTATGTCTGGGTTCTTAATATGCATTCATCGAAATAACAGCATATCTTAAATTTACGCTGAAATTCTACAAATTATTATCTTCATAACATCCAAAATGAAGAAACTGCTATGTCTGGGTTCCTAATATGTATTCAGCGAAATATCAGTGTATCTAAGAAATCTGGAGGACATTCTATCCTGAAATGGCTGTACGAAACAAAACATGTTCACGGTATTAATGACCTAAAACAAGTAAAAAAAAAAACTAAACCATCAGTTAATTTAATGACATTGTTACATTGGAAAGGTGACAATTTCAATTGTTAAGTAGTATATCAGATAACTTAACAAAGGACAGGCAGTTCACTTATCAACTTGGAACCTACTAATGGTATCTTGTTGAACATCGGTAACAACGGTACGCTAAGACTGACGAACGTTGGAATTCAACAACCGAATAAAAACATGCTAGGGTTAATGATCAAATCTAACATCGGATCTAACATCAAACCTAACATTATTTCAGATAATGAACTTACGAAAGTATCAGATGATGCTGATAGTATATTTCTAAAAGGATACTATCATTTCAAAATATACACTCATAAAATGGTACAACTGTTGCACCACAGACACTCATTCTTAGTTAATACCTGAAGAAGAACATTACGTGTTCGAAACGCGTTGTTTATACGATTAAATGTTTATATGTGGAGACTATTACATTAGCTTTTTTCTCAACAATGAGTAAATACCACTACTTTAAGAATAAACATTCACTACAGGAAATGTAATATGATGGAACCAAATAGAGGAAGACTGCAAAAAAATGATTCCATCTTATATTAATAAGAACCGACATTTCAAGTGTCTCAGCAAAGTATACTGTAAAACAGATTAAATGCAAACAAATATATTTTAAATGAAAATGAAGGATAAGAAAATATGGTATTGATTCGAACCTGCCATATAGGGAATCTCTATAAGCATGGCTGACACTAGGTAAACACATTCTATGAGCTCCAAATTGATGTGCATGTGAAACGGCATCTGTCGTTGTTTCTCTACTTTCTCTTGTTCTTTGCTTCTTTCATGTTGGCGCTAAAACAGTCAAAGATACAAATATTTAAAATAGTTAACAAGAAGCAGGATTACCAGCAGGGTGGTCACAGACAAAGGGGACTGAACCCCAGCGGACCTACAAGAGTTGTGCACTCAGTTACAATATGACATCATACATTAAAGTACCCTTGACTTATATTAAAAGACAGAGAAACATTAAAATTTAAATGAAAAGGAACACGGACAAATGGAACAGGATGTGCCTCAATGCAACAGAAGGGGAGGCAACAAAAGCATACTTCAGTAAAAAAAAAATTTTATATATATTGAATATTGCATGAGTGGTCCGGATCGCGAATATGATTGGAATATTCACGGAAGAGCTTCATTGAGTAATGGCTTTTGTTAGAGCCGAAAACATTAGAATCCAAAGAGGAAAAGCAAAAACAAATTAGTCGAAAACAGCCAATCATATATATATATACCGTTCAGTGTGGCGTGTTCATTCAGACTACAGTTGTTAAAATCCACATACTATTTTTCTTTGTAAAATAATTTGTAATGTAATACTTAGTTTTTCTGTTTCAAAATTTATACTTCTGCCTATGAAAAAGGTTTTAACTAAAAACCGAAACGTTGGCAATGAGAGTTTAATTTGAACCTGAAGAACTGACAGAGTCCCGATAAACTATAGTTTTGTTTCTATACCACGGTCGATACTTTTATCTATATATATATATATATATATATATATATATAACTACACTGAATCATACATACAAGACTACCATGGAATCAACAGGATACAGTACAAACAGGTCCTATTTGTACCGATTTAGGCATATTTACTCTCCCTATTGTCCCTCTGAAAGGTGAGCAGACCTTTTAAAACATCGTATTTAACCACCCAAAATTAGATAACCATAGAGAACCACTCAAAATAAATATTATCCTGCAAGATGGAACGTGACCAGAAAAGAAAGAAAGCCAAATCACCAAATTCAGCAAAAAATTCTTCAGTTTTATCAATAACCTTCCAATTAATGAATTGTAAATTAAATTAGACTACTAAATAGTCCAAGTTTTAAACCTAAGTAAAGTATATATCTCATAAATAATTATACATAAATAAGTACATGATATAAACTATAGAATGACTCTTATAATGAAGTAATGAAGTTTAAATGTGTATAAAGTAAGAGCATGCCTGTCAGAATGGCAACAGGTTCCAAAAATAAACTCCCTCATAGTAGGGTTACTATCCGGAGGAAACATAGAAAAAAAAACTTTGGTTCCAGTCGGCAACCTGTTTTAGATATAGACCTAGCTATTTTTATCAAAAATCCGTATGCGCAGTAGTATAAACTGTATACAGTATTTATATCTCCATTTTATAGAGAATACTCCAAATTTTATTTCATTTAAATATTCTATGAATATTAATAAATTATATAAAATAATTTATACGTCATACTGGAAGAAAGACAATAATTAAAAGTCTCCACCAAAAAGAAGTATTTTATTTAAACTACGCGTTTCGAACACTTCTTTGTTCATTATAAAGGGAAACTTCCAATAGGAGAAGTGGAGGTTTACATGACGATGAATGCAAAAGTTTTGAAACGATTAGATTAAATAAAAAACTAATTTAAATAAATAATTTTAATAAAAAATTCAAATTTTTCTTTTGGATGAATATTTAAAATTAAATCCCCCCCAAAGTACGAATAAATGCCACACAATTACGTACTACACAAGTAATGAGATCATTTTTATGATTTAAATATAAATTATATTATCAGTTACAATATCTATCAATATATGTTTAAACTATAATAAGAAATGAGAGAAAAGACTGTCTTTTTTCTCATTCTAATTGTGGTTTAGACATTGATTGTTATTTCATGTGTTTATTGTGTAACCTTGTTACTGATATCCATCAATATATTATAAAGAAAATAAACAAATAAATAAGAACGGAACCAAATTAGTAAGAATGAAAAAATAATGATTATTTACAAATGAATTGATCCATACATTTCGGATCTTTAGTTTCAGAGAACTAATCCGAGTTGAGATAGATTTTCAATTAATATACTTGAAGCACAGCACTGATGAAAGTTAAATTTGAAGAATTACGTGTTCGCCTCTGAACTGATAGCACCGGAGTTCGATCCCCACCTGGCCCTTGATTTATTCACGCGGGAGGTGAATAAATCTAATCATGTTGTCCCTCGGAGAAGGACGTTAAACTGTCGGTCCCGAGCCTGTACGATGTCAGGTACTCGTTAAAGATCCCTACTCTAAATACACTTGAGTTAGGCAAAATTTAGGACTCCCACTGTAGAATCAATCTTCATTGTGTGGTATCACAAAGGGCCAATGCTCGGCCTAAGTGTGTTCCCTTGTGGGACTGCCACTGCAACCTAACCTAACCTAAATTTGAAGAAAGCGACTGACGATGATACACTTATAATCAAAATCTCAAAAGACCATAAAAACCTCAAAACATCTACCTACTAATCAATTAACATTTCGAATTCAACTTTTTCATGATATATTCCTTAATTTAAAATACATAAACTAATAATCTTACCTGAGGCATAAGACCTTGTGCCAGTAACTCCTTTGTTTTGCCTGTCATCATCAGGTCTAAGAGACAGTTATGGGCATCTTTAATATTGGCGTGCCTGAAAGCGCACAGCCCTAGATGAGCCATTGTCCTGTTGTACAAAATCTGAAAAATAATAAAATCAACACCAACATTAAATGGTAATTCATATGCTAAAAATATATGTATTCATTTTGGATATTTGACATATATCTCAAAAATGAAGTTGCCTGCTAGTGTTTAAATTGTTTACTTGGTTGAAAAAAGCTCCTTTAACAATCTTTCAAATAATTAAATATTTCTTTCAAACAGTCTACATACATTAGTTAATTATCAGCTCAGGAAAATTGAAGTGTGTCGCAAAATTTAAAACTATTTACTTTAAGTAAATGAATAATTCCGATACTTGTTATTTACTGGTGATAGTGGCACGTCAGAGTCAATCTCATGACTCTGGGATAACCTACTGAGGAATGAAAGTCCAGTTACAAGCAGCACAACCAAATTCTATTGTAAAAAAGAATAACTGTATTGCGATCCACTGTTGTCAAATTGTACCATTCTTGGTAGAATCTACGATTGGCTTCAAAAAGTGGTTGCCGGTTGTCTAAACGAATTAAGATTCTTGGCCTTTGAAGCCGACGAAAGACCTCACCACCATTTGTGGAAAGTAACATTTGGGTTGCCGTTTACAAACGCAGTGATAATAAAAATAAGACAGTTTTATGAAAGGGATAGAAAGTTTTGCTCCATCTTTCAGTTAGGATGTATGTTGTTGGTCCTCTAGCCAGATACTCTGTTATAATTTCTACAATAACAAACATAATAAAGTAAAATTTCTGACTGCCAACGTAGAATCAACCCGATTACTATGAGGTTCTTCCACAACTAAAATAAGTATTAATTAGCGAATTATTCACTTTCCGTCTTCCAAACAGGACTGAAGATGAAAACGAACAAATGCTAACCTGAGTTGAAGGATCGGAATGATGAATAGTTTCTTGGAGATGAGACATAAGCATGAGATCTCGGGCTAAGAACCAATTGTCATGCAGAGCCAAGTGGTAAACATGACACAGAATGGCTCTTGTTCTCAGCCGGTCAGTGACGTCTTTGTCGTATACATACTTGCACAATTTGTCCATCACGTCCAAACTTGTCTTCTCGCCCTTAGCTAGGTCTCCCTAAAACATTTTTAAAGAAAAAAAAACATTTTAATTAACAATACAAATTTAAACTATTCTTGAGTTTCAAGGGCAGAGGAGAATTGAAGAATATCAATGTCATAAGGTTGATTCGCTTAATTGAAGTTAGTTTATCAAATATATGATAAGGTGAAATTAGTTTTAGTTTTTCTTAATGATAATTTCGAATGAGAGTACATAATCGAAATAAATGGCACCCAACAAGGGTTCATGGGCATTTCAAATGAGAGGCATATTATTGAACTCAATGGCCTCCATCCATGGTTCATAGGCACTTCAAATGAGAGTATACTATTGAACTCAAGGGCCTTCATCCATGGTTCATAGGCACTTCAAATGAGAGTATACTATTGAACTCAAGGGCCTCCATCCATGGTTCATAGGCACTTCAAATGAGAGTATACTTTTTGAACTCAAGGCCGCCATCCACTTCTTATCAAAGGCTAAGAAACCGTCACCGTTACTGCAAGTAACGGTTACTTGCATAGCGTCTACAACATGCTTCATCACCCTTTCTCTTTTCTCCTGTAGAAGGATCGACAAAAAATTTGAGTTTTTAAGTGTGTTTCTTTACTCTGTGGGTAACTCTTCTTCGATTTTGAACTTGTATTTAATGAAATGCATTTGTTGTCCTACAAAAGAGTTCCTCTGTAGTTAAACAAGTTAAAACTCAAAAAATACTACTTACCATCATATAATTAACTCAATTTATCAATTATTTAGAGAAATACGTTAAACTAACAGTAATAAGATCATAATAGATATTCAAATAACCTTTCGTAGCTTGAGAACATTAGGGTCAAATTTGTAGTAGAGATGTTCAATTTTTCTCATATAAATTCGGCATAGTTCTGAACTAACACCTTGCCTCTCCAAGAATATCTGTACTTGGTCAATAATTCCAGAGACTCTTTTTTCATCAGTTAATCTAAAAGAAAAAAAAAAAAAGAAATATTAATGTATTAGTAAGTTGTGAAAACGATCCGGAACGGACAACAATAGTTCAGAGGTAGTCAAAAAACACAAATAAAAGGAAAAACTAACACTTACAGGACACAATTTTCGGTTAACCATCTTCAGGAGAGAAAAGGGAAGGAAAGCAAACGCACAACGCAACGACAACAGAAACGTGTTTAAAGTTGCGGCATGAATTTCTTCCCTTTACTCTCCTGACTTTAGTGTATGTCCTTTCTTTTATTGGCGTTTCTTTACTACCTTTGAACTATATTTGTAATATTACTTTCCATTTCTAATAGGATCTTTCAAAAAAAAAAAAAGTAATCTTAGTAGAAATTAAGTTTAGTAATCTACAACTAATTTAACTAAATCAGTAAAAATGTATGTTTTTTACTTTCATCATTGAAATTTTTGGGAAAAAACTTTATTTTTTTAATTATAAAAAAATAAAACGTTGACAAAAAAGTTTATTGATAAAAACTAACTAAATCCTGACCTGGGTATATAATGAGCAGACGGATTTTCATAAGTTTCTTTTTTCTTTTGAATAAAAGTAAACATATGCACAAAAAATAAGTTATGAAACAATTCATAAAAAAATTATATCTTAGTTATGAAGATTCAGTACACCAAATCATTGATGGTTTTTAGTGTAAATGAAGTTTGGAGATTAATAAGTTCAGAGAGAAAGGTGTTAAATAATATTTACTCATACTTAATAATGTTTTAGTAATACAGAAACAACAGTGGCCTCTTTAACAGTATCATAACCTCTACACAGAAGATTTGTGCCTGAAACCACTCCCCCAGCAGAATGAGGTCAGTGTCCTGAGTTTTGTTAACAATCATTTAGAATTCATTCGAAAACTTGTTTATTTCAGATAAAGGTGAAAGTAAAATATCATGCAAATAGTGATATTACTATAAGAACTCATTCCATTTCCCCTCAACATAACTTTGAGAAATTTGATTCTCAATCAAAAGTGTTATTAAAGACAAAATAAAGGAAAAATATGGAGATTCAGTTTCCACCGCGAAGGAAACTGTCCTTAATTGAACGACGACTGGTAACTGACAAAGAAGTAGCAATCAATAAACTATATAGTTCGTTAAATTATTTTTATAATATTTTTTTTTGCTAAATAAATGGAAGATAATATATTTCATTATATTGATTACAGATATCCGCTATAATCCGTATAATCAACGTGACATTAAGAAATGATGTCCATGACATTAAATATTTTGAGAACTACTGACTTAGATAATGTTGAGGGGCCAGGCTAGCTCAGTGGTTACGTGCTTGCCTCTGAACTGATAGGACCGGGGTTCTATCCCCACCGATTTATTCACGCGGGAGGTGAATAAATCTGAGCACGTCGTCTCTCGGAGAAGGACGTTAAACCGTCGGTCCCGAGCGTGTATGATGTCATGTACTCGTTTGAAGATCCCTGCTCTAAATACACTAGAGTTAGGCAAAATTTAGGACTCCCACTGTAGAATCAATCTTCATTGTGTGGGCTAATGCTCAGCCCAGGGAACGTGTGTTCCCTTGTGGGACTACCACTACAACCTAACCTAACCTAGATAATGTTGACATACCTTGTAACATATTCATTAGTATGGGGGTCGCATTCCTTTAGAAGTTTGACAAATTCCTCATCTAGTCGTTCAACTACAGTGAGAATACATCCTCTAATCCTATACGGTGTCTTGTCGAAACACTCATTGTCTTCGCTTACATTCTCACCAATAATGACGTCACTTGTTGTCAGAAGGAAATCTACTGTTTCACAAATCCTATCCAGTAACCTAAAGAAAAAGAAATTTTTTTTTGTTAATTACATAATTATTTTTATTATCACAAAAACACATGTCTTCTGGAAGACTGTTACGATAATAAGCCTAATACAAATCAGTAGTGTCTGATGATTTTCAACGTACTATAAAAAAAAATCATAGGTATCGCAGAGAACAATGACCTTTTGACATTAACTTAAGAATGTTCATTAATATATAATTAAAGACTAACATATAAACAGTAATTGGAAATTCTGAAATGAGTCTAAGATCATTCTATCAAGTAACCATCCTAGGTCAGAGTCACGTTCGTGTGCTTGTGTAGGTTGCAATAGCGTACGTTTGCAAAGTTAGAAAAGAATATTTATAAAATCTATATCTAATACACTACTGATACACTAATTCAATGAAAATAATCAAGAATTTTTTTTCAACTTTCATTCTACTATAGAAACCATGACAACGAAAACAAGAGTTAAGAGATTGGAACCCATGACTCAGTGTCCAAGGCATGTACCGGACTGTCCAACTAATGACACATGAAAAAGAAAAATTTTTCATTAAAATTTGTTGAATTTGGTTTCCATAGTAATTACCTTTTCCTTCTTTTTGTTAAAATATATGTTTCCTTAGAATTATGTTTTTATAGGATTCTTATTTGAACAATTTCGTTAACAGTTTTCCTATCTTATTATTTATTCATTAATAAACAGTGGCTATGAGATAGTATTAATATTTTCAAGACATTCAATACGTTCCTTATATACATCACCTACAAAATGTAAACATTTGTAGTTGACCCGTTGTCAACTACTGCTTTAGAACAGGCTAATGTTTTCTGATCAGTCTAATGTCTACAGGATGTTGCTAAATATAAATTATTTTGATGTTTCAAGTAAATTTAAGTTTTTTTTCGACAATATTTAGTAAATAGTGACATCCTCTTAATAATTATAATCATTATATCTTGATATATTATTTTCTCAGATTTAAAATAAAGCGTTTTAGTTTAATAGGACCTTTTACTCCTTTATGACGTAATCTGAAAAAAGTTTTTAAAAAATGACATACTTGACAAATTTATAAACAAGAGTTCATAAGAGAAGTAAGAAGGTGAAGTCGTACTTAGCCCAGTATTCTGGTTTCATGGCATCAGAAACTTTAGGGTTGTAGTCGAAAATGGCAGAGATGATAGCGAGTTTTATTTTGATGTTGATGGCAATGCCGAGGTGGTGGATGTCGGCCACCGAGGCTAACTCATGCAGCAACTCGATCTGTTCCTTTCTATCAGTCTTTTTTTTACCTCTTGCCGCCATTATTTCGCCTAATTTCTTTAACACCAGAGATAAATCTATCTCAGCATCTTTAGCAAACATCTTCGGCTTTTCCTAAAAAGAAAATATATACGTATAATTACTATAGTAGATTACATATGAAGAAAAAGTGCCTATAGTATGCTAAAAAGTGACTTATTTTATAGTAATATAGTACATAGTATAGTAATTATATAGTAGTATAAGTGTGCAGCAGGTCTTCTTGAAGACAGATGGAATTAAAATATGCAGCAGCCTCTGCATTAACATCCTTTCTGCTGATAGCTTCTATTTTCCGCACTATCATCCATTGTTTTAGAGGTAATTTCCAAATATATTGGGCCAGAGACATGTGAACACACAAGCAAAACTACTACGAGAAACTAAACGACAATATTAAAAAAAAAACAAAAAAAACACTAAAAAGAAACAAGCTGTCGACCGTACATTGGTCATCTTCAGGTTAAAACTATGTATAATATTTATAGCAAGTTAATATAAGAATATTAAAACTAAACAAAACAAGTATGACAAAAATAAAACAGGAGAGAATACGGTACATGAAAACAAAACAGATGGCAGTAGTTTATAGCAGGGTTGTAACAACATTCAGGTTAAACCCTCAATTTTTGCCAGCCAACCCTACTAGATTCAAGTTCTCTAACAAATTTATAACTATTATCAAACGTGGTGCTACTTGGTATAACATTAAGTCCATAATTTTGGATGTTAAGACTAGGTTTAATATCGAACAACGGTCGATAGTGAGGAAAATAGAGGTTATCAGTAAAAAGGTTGTTAATGCAGAGGTTGCCGCATATTTTAATTCCATCTTATTATGCAGTATATACCTTCATGGTAATATCCATATAGACCCACAACATAATATACAAAATTCAATTTTCATTGTCATTAATAATTGTTTAGACTAATTATAAACAGCAGAGGTTATCTTAATCAAAATAATGCTTCTGAAGCCAGCAAAAAAATATCGAATTTATAATTTCCATTTATCATAGGAATAGCTAGATCCCTCACTGACTCCTAAGCTCTTCGATCAAATTAAATTTTAATTTAAAAGTATAGTAGTAACAGACAACACTGTAGGTTGCCTACAGTGTATTTATTTTGGATATCAATAAAAGAGGAATCCCCACTTCTTAGTTGCAAAGCCCTAAGAATATTAATTCCTTTTGCAACGCCCTATTTGTGCGAAGCTGGGTTTTCGGCAGTCGCGGTAATAAAAAGTAAATAGCACTCAAAAATTAACGTGGAGCAAGAAATGAGAATCGCTATTTCCAATTTTATTCCAAGATTTGAGAAGTTGTGCAGCGAACATCAAGCCCATCCATCCCATTAAATAATTTTAAATTATTAAACGATGTTCAATAAATTGTGAATTTAAAGATCGTGTTTACTTTATTTTTCAATTCACCTAACCTTAACGAACTAAAAAGTAGATTTCCAAATCCTTAAAAAGTCAAAAATTAAAAAAAAATCGCATGTACCTATTAAGGGAGTCGCAAACCAAAAAAGATTGGGAACCTCTGTTATAAGCTATGATCAATGTTAGCAGTCCAAGTAAAGATAAATTAAAATTACTTACTGACGGCATTGCGGCTCCTCTTTTGACAGTTTCCCATACCACGTCATCATCATCATCTTCATCTTCTTTTCTCTTCTTTCTTTCTTTTTCTTTCCGTTCTTTTCTTTTCTCTCTTTTTTCTTCTTCCTCCTTATCAGTAGTCCTAAAAAAAAAAACAAAGTCAGTTATAATCAAGTTTATCTTTAGCTTGAGCAATAAAATAAATATAAGAATCTACTTCTTTAAGAATCTATCTCTTATGCTTGTATATTGTTCTTCATCTTCGCTGCTTTCAGTACTTGAATCAGAGTCTGGGCCCCAATCAGTATCTGAACTTCCTTCATCATCATCTCCTCCTGACTGAAACAATACATTAAAACACAGATTAAAAATATGTCAAACTAACTTTATAGAAGCACAAATAAATCCCAGCACTGTGCTTTCAAATAAATCACTAAAAAATGGTATTATGATTTTTTTTCAAAAAAATATTGCAATAAACTTAAATTGAAATCTTATTTAAAATGCATTCTACAGAGTCATGCAAAAGGATAGGCCCTTAGGCAATTTGAATTATAAATTTGTTTTCCTTAATAATATTGTTTTGGTTTCTAAATGTATAATTTATAACTTTATCCATTATCATTAAAATTTTTAGCAATGGTTAATCATTTCATGAACTTATTATTTAATTGTTTACTATTACTCAATTTTTGGTATATAATATAGTAATTTAATTTAAGTCACTTAAGGATAATTTCTTTTTAATATTATCTTCGCGAAATGCTATAAATGTGAAAAACATAATGAACTATATTAAAGGTAGTGGACGGACTCAATGATTAAGGAAACTGGTGAAAACAATTATTGCAAAGGCAGAGGACCTCCACAGTTTCTCGTTGTATACTTTGTATTATACAATGACTCTTCATATTGCCAGCCTTGAAAAGGCAAACATGAATGGACTATAGAGGGGAGGAACTTCTCTACACTATAGCGATTTCCATTGCTATTTCCAATATAGAAAAGTAAACGATCGAAAATAGCACAAAAAAATGAGAACTGTAATAATAACAAACTAGAGAATATCACATCATACGGCAACATAATACATAAATCAAACATACATTTCCGAGCAGCATGATTCATGCAGTTTTAGAATATATATATGATCATGGGATTTATTTTTAAAAAGCTAGTTACTTGATAACAAGCAATCAAACACAGCAATCTTATTACACAGGATAATATTGACAATAGAAGCACACTTCTTCGTCACTCTATCTTCATGATAATTAAAGATATATTCAAATACCTTGATTCCTTTAGAGTCTCCAGCATCAGAACCAGCTCTTTTAAACATTGCAGCACCGCCTCTCTCACCATCAGAATCTTCTTCGACCTCTGCGAATAAACAGCTCTTTCAGTTCAAATCGTTCATCACATATAGTGATGTTTAGATCACATAATATTTACATATAAACATATTTGTTTATGCCCAGAACCACCCCCTCCCCCCAACATATAATAATTAACAAACTACTGGATAATCATAACATGGAATTAGTTTGACTGAACAACGGTAGGTAGTTTCTTCAAAATTGTAAGCAGCCAATAATTTTTGAATCAAAGAGAGTTAAAGCATATAAATCAAATAAGTATCAAAATTACGTTGATTATTATAAATAATCGAACAATTTCAATTCAAATATAACCAATTGCACGAATGAGTCTGTTGATCATATTATAAATTTTTAGATTGGAATAATATTGGATACACCTTCCTGATTTGATTACATTCGGTTTGGTAAGATATTTCGTTTTGAATACCAAAACCAAAAATACTGACTATAAAAATCAGTTTCACAAAAAAACGAACGGGACAAACTTTCCTCTAGCATTATCTCTAAGAAGTATATTCTTTTCTTAATAATATACGAAATTTAATTAATATTAAGCTCAAAAGTTGTACAATCAGTTACTATGTAATATTTACACGCTTATTATTATTACCACTGAGGTTAGTATGATTTATATTATTAATATGGCAAACCGTTATAACTCGTAACATGATCTTGGAGTCGTTGGAGCGCTTTTGGACGTTGTCCATCTTCAATCGCAACTAACTAACTTAGTTAGGAGTTAGTTATTTGCGATTGAAGATGGACAACATCCGAAAGCACTCCAACGTCTCCAAGAAAATAGTACAAGGTATGACAGTTTGACGTATTAATAATATAAATACGTAATATTTCCTCTTGTTAGGAAGGATAATAAAAGCATCGTACACATATTGTTATTCAGATGACGTAGACTATTTTGATGGATATTGTAGTCTTTCCCTGAAGAAGGGAAAGAACACTAAATGTTGGAAATGTGTTGTTTATACAACAAAACTGTGTTCGCAGAGACTTTTATTATTCTTATGGAGAAGTTCCCAAACCTCTAGTTAAGATTCATTTGAAAAGAATAAATTCAGATAGAAGACTGAAATTAAGTGGATACTAAATGCATAAAAATGTCATATGCCATTACAATTCGTTAGACTAAGACCTATTATACTATCTCAATGCACTACAAATGAATTTGTTTTTCAATGTTGATAAATTTTTTTCGGTATTGCTAAACTGAACGTTTATTATATGTGTCAAATAAGCAATAAACAAGTTCAATAAAGTATCGACAGGACACGTGTCTGATCAGTAAAAAGAAATACACATTAATTTCATAATGAATGAAATCTCTATAAATACCTTTTGGTTGCTCTTCTTCTTCATCCGCCTGATCAGGATTTTCTCTAAATTTAGCAATGTCTGTCTCAAAGTCTTTATTATATTTCTTTAATTTTCGTCTCAAAGATGTTAAAGATTTAGAATTATTCTTAGACATACTCTTTCTGTAAATAATTGAATTAATATTAATACAATAGAAACAAAATGCAAATAATGAAGGTCAAAGTTTATTACTTTAAACTAACAGTACTATAAGGTTAAGAACATAGGTTTACGCATAATATCGCACTCACCTCCCTTCTCGGTCTTCCCAAAGATCAGTAATGAAGTCTTCCAGTTCAACCAAGCAACGAAGGTAGAATTTCGGAGTGATTCCATTTTCTTCTTTCGCGATAACTGGAAGGGCTTTTGTGTAGGCTCTATTTAGATCCTCAAAGCCTAAAGGACAATACAACTAACAATAACTTCATAGGTCAAATTAGAAACTAAAAATATAATAGTTTTCACACAAAGAAAAGTTTAATTACATGTATTACTACCAAGTTATGAGTAATTTTAAAAACATTTAATAATGAGAGAAATTCCTATCCACTTACTATTCAATAAACTGCTCATATCCTTGATTTTCTTGTGATTTCGAATGCTTTTAATTATATTTGTGAGCTCTTCATATCTCTTTTCTTTGGCCGATCGAACGACTCTCTTAGTATCTTCTTCATCATCGCTGAACTGTAGACAAGCATCAAAATATTAATATAATAATGTTATTCTATAAATATATAATTTTTAGTTCCTTACTATTAAAATATAGCTCTACTTTGAAATTGTACAATGACATCTAGGAACCAAAATAACAATTGAAAGAAACAGATTCTTATAAATGGAAAAATAATTAGTATGGACACATCAATTTCCAACTACTCAAAATGTATGGTACGCAGATTATCAAATGTTAAGATCCTTCAGGTGTGATTAACATGTACACACGATGTATGGATATGAAGCGATATGACGGATATAAAGAATACATAAAATTCATTTTAAGAAAAAACTATGTATCAATTAATTTAATACTTACAGCAAAAGCTGTAACAGGAGTGTGTTTAACAATCTGTTCTTCTTCACATGAGCTTTCGGTCTCCGAATCCGATCCAGTAGCAAAAAATCGACTCATAATTATTAATTATAACTGCTGCAACTATTTATAATTGAAAAATTACAGTGACAAAATATTTTATAGACAAAACGCAGCCTGGAAGGTTACTGTACATAATACTGGAAGAGCATGTGTCCATTCCTTAGTGAAGAGCAGTGTTCACTATCATGTTTCATATCTAATAATAAAAGAATATATTATGGATATTCTTATGACTACTGTTGTATACTGAAATCTTAATGCGTTTATTAAAATAATTCTAAAATGAGTCATGACCATTTCATCCAATATTTTTTTTCTAAATACCATCCTTATCAAAGTTGATTAATACCGTATGTGGAAGCGCGGTAAATTTGAATGTTGTTATTTCGCGTGTTAGTCTGAATAGTATGAACGGCTATAAATTGTACAATTATGGTACTTTTAAGTTGAATCTGAGTTTGACCTTATAGAACACTGGGTTGAATTTTAGGCATATAATGTCATCTGCACTTACACCAGAACAAAAACAAAAAATTGAAGAGAATAGAAGGAAGGCATTGGAAAAAAGAGCAGCAGTGCAATCTACTAGTAAAAATACTAGTACTATTTTTCATAGTCCAGTTTCAAAGCCCACCGTTAATGTAAATAACAAAAGCATACATCAGAAACCAGTTTCATACTTTAACAAAAATACAAATGTTGGAAATAATTATAAACAAACGAATTTTTCTAAAAAATCTTTGGAGGATGGAAAATCAAACTATAATAATTCCAAGCAATGGATTGTGAGTAGTGAACCTTTAAAATGCACTCTTCATCTAATAGCCAGAGATCGCTTTGCAGCTGATGTTCCTTTCCATGAAAAAGTGATAGAGTTTTTCAAAAGTTTTCCAGGACGTCAGTATGGTAAGCGATGTAATTTACTTACCCTAACTTGTTTTATGTATGTATTATAACCCATGGATTAAACTACTTCTTTTAAATAGATCCTGACAGTAAATCATGGAACTTTCCACTTGAAATATACAATGAATTTAAAGAAAAAGCAAATTCATTAGGGTCACTGTGTAAATTCGGATCCCTTCCTGCAGGCGTCTTAAAGGTAAGAGCTAATCTTCAGTTCTTATAGGTATTGATATGATTTAATTTAATTAGTTGTGTTTCTGATTTAATACTTTACCTTAAATTTAAACTTAAATTTGCTTAAAAAAAAATAGAGAACTCTATTACATTGCAATATTACATAGGAAAATAGAATAACAGTAATAATGCATAGTCCTTCCTGTGATATATATTTTATTAAATTAACTGTTTTGATTTTTTTTAACTATTTCGTAGAATAATTGAATTAATTTAACTATTAGTATTATAACTTTGTTTATCTTACTTTTCAGATCTTTTCTAAAGTTCAAAATAAGTTACTAAATGAGAAATACAAGGACATTGATATGACTCAAATTGATTCCAGTCTTTTAAACTGCCTTTTCCCATTTCAAAAGGAAGGTGTAAAGTAAGAGATCATTGTTTACTAATGTAAGATATGTAATTTAGATAAGCATAATATGTACAATCGTACTTGTATATATGATCGAGTGGCTAGAGTGTTCTTTAGGAAGTCCCAGTGTTTACAGAGAAGGACCTTTACACAGACGTTATAAGGGTTTCCTTACTCTCCAGTAGGGATTTTGGAGTCATTTCTTTTTCTTAAATGGCAACTCATACTTATATTGCAGTAATGTTTATTTCAATATAAGTTTATTGAATCGATATAAGTTTAATTAGTTCTTGCTATATTCCTGATTTGGGAGAAGACCAAACACTTTTTTGAGTCTAATAAATAAGACATTATTTACCTGAAATTATCAATTACAGCAAAATCCATCCATGTTTACATGTTGAAATTATTAAAACAAATTAGTTTTTTAACATTTTGGTCATTGTTGATTTGTCAACTCTGGGGCTCCTAAACTCCCTCTGTTCCAATTATGTAATCAATTTGAATTATTGAATTGTTGTTAATTGAATCTTCATGGATGATATATTAACTGGATGTTGAATTCTTGATAGGTTTGGAATAGAGAAGAAGGGAAAGTGTTTGATAGCCGATGAGATGGGTCTAGGAAAGACTCTTCAGGCTCTTGCTATAGCGGACTACTACAAATCTGATTGGCCTCTTCTCATCGTCTGCCCGTCTTCAATGAGGTATTCTTGAAACTTTCATCTTTCATTCATTCTTGTATTAATACACAAACAATTTTCATGGTATACCGGTCAATTGATACATATTGAGCAAAGTGACAACAAATAAAACAGTCGAGGTAAATAATTATTTAATTTTTAGTTAGCTTCAAAGAAATATGGGTTTCATCGTTATAATTTCAAAGTTTGTGTGGGAGTCCAAAATGTGTGTTGGTACTTTAATAGTAAAAGCGTGTAGAAGTACAACACCCACTATGTACATGAATCATACAACTACATTCTGGAGGGGATAGTTTACATATATATAAAGATTTCACTTAAACCCGTGAAATAACAATCAATGATCAAACCACAATATGAAATGAGAAAACAAGACTAACTAAGAAACTTATTAACTAAGACTAACAAGTCTTAGTCTTGTTTCAGAAAAATCACAATAAATAACGTGCAATTAATGAAGTTTAAACCACAATGGAAAAAGGAAAACAATAGAAATAAATGCTCTGAGGCCTTTCAAATTATGTCATCAGAGAGCAAACAAAGTAAAACTGAGAAGGTAACATAAAAGTCTTTTATGTTAGCTTCTCAGTTTTTACTTTGTTTGCTCTCTGATGACATAATTTGAAAGGCCCCAGAGCATTTATTTCTATTGTTTTCCTTTTTCCTTCTAGTTTAAACTTCATATATATACGTGTACAGGGTGTCCATAAAGTCCATGTGCAGTTTAAAAAAATTATAACTTTATTCGTATTTACGATAGAAATAATCTGTAAAAAAGATTAGAAGGAAGTAAACCTACATTTTTTAAGGTTTATTCTAAAAATAATTTTTAGTTTCCACAGTCCTCCATTATTAGCAATATAGAGGGTAATACGCTTTTGCAGTTTACGGAAAACATGCGCCAACTGATTTACAATAATCCGTAAAATCTTATTAGTTAGTTTAGCTTTTAAATATTCAAATGAACAAGATTTAGATGCATACACAGTTGCTTTCACATGCCCTCCATAAGAAAAATCTAATGGAGTCAAGTCTAGCGAACGTGGAGATGAATGAAATGGTCCTCCTCTTCCGATTCATCTGTTAGGAAATTCGTGATTTAGAAGAGGTTACCACATGATGGAGGTTAAGTGGATAAAATTTCAATAAAACTTTAAAAAAATATAGATTTCCTTCTTTCTAATCCTTTTTACAGATCATTTCTATCCCAGCTACAAATAAGGGTATATTTTTTTTAAAACGCACACGGACTTTTATGGACACCCTGTATATTCGTGAATTCGTGACGGTCTCCAACCGTCGCTTCACAAGTGCGCTTGGTGTCCCTTTCTCAACTCTCCTGATGACGGTTCAACCGAAAATTAAAGACAGTAAGTGTGTTTGTTCCTTAGTTCTGTGTTTGTGAGTCATCGTGAAACGTATATATTTATTTATATATACGTGTTCAAAATTCAAGAAGAGTAACACACAGAGTAAGGAAACACACTTACAGACTCAAATTTTCGGGTAATCCGTCTTCAGGAGAAAAGAGAAAGGGAGACCAAGCTCGTTGTACAGTTTTTTTCTTTTTAATAAAATCTTCGAAACAACTCGTTCGAACACTTCATTTTCTTCTTTATGTTTCTTGCGGAATACAAATAAACCCCAAAACACTTGGAATTAAATTAAATTAAATTAAATTGAAATACACATAGGGGTTATATGAAGTTGAGGAGTTATATACCCAAAGTTGAGATGGATGAGAGAGGAGAAGTGGTTGGAGTCTGGTTTTAACCAGTAATTGTTAGTAAGAAATCTTCTTGAAGTGGGTGAACCCGAAGTATCAGATTGTTTTAAAAAGTGTTCTATTACTGCAATGTTTTTTCTAAGTAAATCAACTGAAATCACTTATCCCAAAGAATCCTCTCCCAGAATGTCACTTATCCACTGCTATTAATGGCACAGAGGTTGGATGATGTTATAGCCAAAAACCATTGAAAATTGAGAAATCAATCGAAAAGTGATGCAGAATGTGATCTGAGGAATTTTGGGTTGCGATCCTAACAGTGCATGCATAGCGGTTCAAATCTATATAAGGATTTATACTGGTGGTTTGTAATTTTTCTTTTTATATTTTCTTCCTCTGAAAATAATCGACGAAATACAGTTTTTAAAAACGTAAATGCACCCATCATTTTACATCTGACGTTGCAAAACATCTAGTAACAATCACAAGTGCAATCTGGACAGAAATAAAGATATATTAAATCATAATAGTAATTTTCGTAAAATATGAAATCTAGAAACTTCTAAAATTCTCTCTTTTGACTTTTTGAGTTCATACATTCCCATAGAGCAGATAAAACTGGCATACAAAAGAATTTTTTTGTCATGGTGCCTAAAATGTTTTAACAGTTTTTATCTAATTTAAGGACGCTGATTCCAGAAATGTCACTTTTTCTTTATCAGGTCTAGTTTTTCTGCTATGGCATAACCCTCTATCTAGGAAGATGTTAGCAACAATAAATATTGGCAAATGGAAGAAACAATATTTTCGTTTAACTTTAAGATAAATATTCATTAATCACACTAAAATGTTTGCAATACGTATGCAATACATTTGGATTTCAACTTATCTTCCTGTTGAAAAAACACAAAGTATAGCAAAACACATTTGGTTTGTTTAAGTAACGTCGCCTAGGAGAGGACTTAGCCATGCTTAATGTTTACTCCAAAGTTTTCAACGCACGTAAAAGCTTTATTTTTGTGATGTAATAATCGTTTAACATTGATCACAATAATAATCTATAATTGTAATTATGACGCTAGAATGTATTTAGAAATACGCCTAATTTTAAGGTAAACATGGTATGAAATAGCAAACATCTCTATAACTTGACCTAATGAGAAAAAATTAGTATCATTTTTGGAATCAGAACTTCTAAATTAATCTAAAACAGCTTAGGCGTTGACCAGTGTAGTAAAATACAATTAATCTTAAATTCTGACGTAAAATGGGTAAACAAACAAAAGCCTCCTCACAAATGAAGTTTTATTCAACAACAACAAATTGTGTTCATCAAGAAGACACCAAGATGTGGTGCTGAAGGGTTGGTCCAGTGGAAACAACTAGTAGGAAATAGGCCCCGCAGCTATAAACTCTATTCCTACTAGTTGTTTTCACTGGACCAACCCTTCATCACCACATCCTTGGTGTCTTCCTGATGATGAACACAAAGTGTTCGAAACGCGTTGTTCTTGTTGAATAAAACTTCATTTGTGTGGAGACTTTTGTTTGTTTTATCCATTTTACCTCAGAATGAGTAAATACCACACAATTACTGCACGTGTATTGCACAACTAATGATTTAATCTTAAATTATTAGAATTGGTTAGAGGTGAGTATTTATTTATTTCTCTTCTTACGTATCCTAGACACATAAATAACTATGTTTGACAGATATTCATTATTTTAATTGTTAAAATATAGATATTTATGGAATATTTGAGAAATTTTAAAAGCTAAAGTAATTAATGGTCAAAGTAATGTTTGTTGGTTTGTAAAATATAAATATTTCATTACCTTCATATTTTATGATAACAATTTTAGATCTTTTTATAGATGTTACTTTTGTTTGTGTGGTTTTTAAAACGTTTATATTTATGACAGATTTCAGTGGGAAGAAGAAATATACAAGAATCTACCATCTGTTCCAAGTTATAAGACCTTTGTTGTTGTGAATCGTAAGGATTACATTGAAAACGCTTCCATTGTAATTATATCTTACGATCTCATGTGGAAGATGAAAGAATTTCTTCAGAACTATTCCTTTGGATTTATGATCATGGTGGGTTATTTTTCATGTTTGCATGTCTGTAATTAACAATTTTCTTATTTACAATGGATACTAACTATTTTCTTAATAACAATGGTAGTTGATTCTCTTTTTATAAGTGATGTTGTAACATAGTGTGTTTATCAAGGTAGCGGAGTGAAATCAGAATTATATTTCAGTTTTAGATCGTAACTATTGAATGTTACTCTGAATGTTCGTATTCTGTATTCCGAATGTTACTCTGAACTTAGATATTACTCTGAATGTTCGCTAATTCCATCAGTTTTTAACGTTACTAAATTTTTTCATTCCTATTACTGAACATTCAATTCACTTCATTCAATTAGATAAATACTTAGTAATTAAACATTAATTAATGTATTAAATATTAAATACATGCATACTGTTTCGGGTTTCGCAATGGCTTCATCAACAATGTGACTAACGTTACCTTCCAAAATCACGGATATAAATACCTATTTTAACTCAATGGTGCCAATACATGCCTAAATTTCCTACCTAATAGTTTTATTTGTATATCCGTAATTTTGGAAGGTATCGTTAGTCCCATTGATGATGTAGCCATTGCGAAACCGGTCGGGCGACTTCACCTCACTTCAGACGAGGTATGATTGTTAATGATAATATCTTATTAAACATTAATTAATGTTTCTTTTAATTATATATTTTTGTAAAATAAATAATATAAACTGATAAATTACTTTTTTTAAATACTTGACACCTGGAAATGAAAAATAATTATTTTACGTTAAAAAATACTGGTCCATGCAATTTCTTGATGTAAATATTCATGAAATTCAATTCAATGTTAATAATATATATTTCTAAAATATGGTACATATACCATATTTTATAAAAATAAGAATATATCTATAAAAAAAATTGCAAGTTTTGTTGTATACTTGCGCATATAATTTTTAAATGTAAAATTGCGTAGTTTTCAATTACATATCTTGATTAACTACATATCTAGCCTCAGAACTAGATGCGTATTTAATATTTAGTGCAAGTTATAGTTACAGATATAGTATAGTTATAGTGTGAGAATCTAGATACTATTACACTATGTATATCCTACATAACACTATAAGATATCTGTTACTCAGTGTACCATACAGTCTAAAATATCTTAAATAAAGAGTAGGTAGATAAAGTGGGTAGATGATAGAAAATGTTCGGTCACTACCTGTCCTGGGTGATCAAATGTGAACTGAATCAAAGGAAATTCAAAAAATCTTGTTGAATCTTTATATATAATGTTTGTGAGTTTGTTTGTTTGTTTGTTTGTTCACCCATTTCCCGTAGAGATAGAGACCTGAAATTAAATATATATTATTTATTACCTGAATAATGTTAAATAAAAGAAAATTATCACTATATTCCCAAAATTGGAACCAGGGTAGCAAGTGTCTTGCGTGCTAGCCGATGAGTGTGCACAAATATTATATATAAATGTAACAACATTTTTTTTTAATTTAATATTTGCGTAGTATAAACACTGGTAATAAACTAAAGACATGGAGCCAGGGAAGCCCACTGGCTTGCGTGCTCGCCGATGACAGTAGCACAAATATATTAAAAATAAATGTAACAAGAAAATATTTGAATATAAAATTTGAATAATAGAAACAATGGTAATGAATTAAAGGCATAGACCCAGGGTAGCCAGTTGATTGCCTCCTCGCCGATGGCAGTAGTGAGTAAAAATGTATTATACATAAGTGTAACAAAAAAAAATTATTTTAAAATTTTCAAAATATAAGTACTGGTAATAAAATAAAGGCTTGCATGCTCGCTGATGACAGTACTGCAAATATGTTATACATAAATGTAACACATATATAATATACTACTACATTAGAGATTAAAAAAAAATGATTTTACAAACAAACTTGAAGCTTGGGCCATATAAGAATCTGTTTCCGTGCCTTAATAACAAGAAACAACAATTAAAATTATCCCTGTCAATCATGTTCAGTGAATTAATTTCAATACCTATTCTTATAATTTCTGAGTGACACAAAGAGTCACTGCAGTCTAGTATATAAGATTGTATATATTAAAGAAATTTTTTGTACCTTTCTTATGATTTACTCTTTGATATATGTTTAAAGATAGAAAATGATATTTTTTTAGGATGAAAGTCACAGTCTGAAAAGTTTTAAAACTCAACGAACAAAAGCTGCTCTAGAATTGACCAAATCTTGTCGGAGGTTGATACTTTTAAGTGGGACTCCTGCGCTGTCGAGACCTGCTGAACTCTTTACTCAAATTAAAATTATTTCTCCATATCTCTTCAAGGACATGTAAACATAATATCAGTTCTATTTTTTTATTTCACTATTCAGTAAAATATAGTACGAGTAACAATGGAAAAGATATGTCATGTTTTGAAAAGATTTTATGTTTTGATTGTTACAACCTGTAACAATCTTTGGTTCTAAAATTCAGAGATTATACGTGGTATAATATATCACGTGGTAGACAATATCATTATTAATACAGTCCTAAACTGTCATTAGATCTGGAGTTTCTTTTACGTTTTGCAGCTTTAGATATAGAGCTCAAATTTGATTTTATTCTAGGTATATTTCTTATTTGGTACCCGGGTAGGTAGGACTCACTTTTTTAAAGCGAGCAAATTATGAAAAAATCAAACAAAGTTAAAATCGACTAATAATGCCTACTTGATACTGTAACAATACCGCTATATTTTTAGCTATATACCTGTATACCTGTGTAGCTAGTCAAACACAGCTTAAAAGTCCATAACTTCGCTTATACGTTGAATTTCCAATCCATTTAAATCTTAGCTTTTAAGTTAGACATACACAAATCTACTGTCAAAGTTCAACTTGCTATGACTTATGGTGTCTGAGTTTGCTTGTAACAAAATTTATGGACAGAAATTGTTGTAAGGGTGGATTCGGTTTCTCTGATTTATGAAACTTAAAGATAATTTGAAATGAGTCAGTTCTGAAAAATGTACAGACACAAAACCTTTATTTTATTTATATAGATTGAATGATAAAAGTTGATTGTTAGTTGGAATTTGTAACTTCTAATAGGAAAACTTAAAGAATATTTTCCAACTATGATGTGATGACTTTTAACCCACTGATAAGAGTAATTGAAATTCATTGTACATATCAATTGACAGTAGTTATAAAATCCTTTCAAAAATACTTGTTTTTCGATTTTCTCTTCGTATATTTTTGAAATCTTGAATTCTTTTTTATTTTGTGTTCTCTGTGAAAGCACTAGAAGTAAATCTTAGAGATTTATTTGACTCCGATTCTTCAGTAGTGAAGAATTGCTACTAGCGACAAGATCACTAAATACTAACGATCACATCTAAATTGTTTGCGGGTCGCGAAGAATTATAAATCAAGTTTTTTATACTCTCAGAGATTAATTTATCTGCAATACGTGTGTGCTATGTTGTGCAGTTCGGTAATTAGTTCAAACCGGTCGAACGCACCACACAATATGAGGCAGCACGGATATATCTTGAAAATTATCTAGTGAATCCGCGTCACTGTTTGGCCCTCACTAACTTAGGAACTTCTCTTTAGTTGTTCTTTTCTTCTGATGTTATTCATATAATGATTTTCTCCCTTTTTCTTAAAACTTTTCTCAAGTTACACATATTCTCACTTTATACTTCTAAGAGTATCACGACACTTGTGTTTATAATGTAAGATATAACAAATGTATTTCTTAGGATAGAGTTCGGTGTGAGATACTGTGAAGGAAAACAAGACAAATTTGGTTGGAACTTTAACGGTTCTTCGAATCTTCAGGAATTACGTTTGATTTTGGAAGAGGAATTAATGATAAGAAGACTGAAAGCAGATGTTATGGATCAACTACCTTCAAAAATGAGGTATAATAATAATAATAATAATATAAAAACTAAGAAATCGTGTTATTTAATAAATGACAAGTAAATATTATAATTACAAAGTTTTTATGATGTAGATGTAAGATTAAGTGAACAAGAAAATAATGAATATTTAATCCTATCATTTTCTTATATGATGAAATAGTTTTTTCATTGGTTTGGATTATTTGCACCTTCACCATTTGCATATCCAATGAGCGCTCACACTAGTAGGCTATTCAAGGAATGGGTGAGTCTCATTACTGGAGTGCCAACAATACATGACGTGGCAATCCAGTTAACTTTGGTGATCTAGTGAGAACTGAGGTATTCAACAGGATTAACAGTATATAGAGCATTACACAACTGAAAAACAGCTAAAAAAAAAAAAAAAAAATCAGAACTGTTTTCAATGCAGATGACTCCAATACAATTTTTTATATTCTTGGAAATTCTTTAGCATTTCCAATTGTTCCTCTTCTGTACCCTAGGGTGCTGTCTGCGGCTGTACGTCATGGCACGCCGTGGAATGCTAGATTGCAAATATATTTGCGATTCTGCTGGTGTATCACAGCGTGGCAAAAGGGAGCCACTTTAAAAACATCGATCTGCTCTGCTTTGTTCTATATAATTGTCGAAAGGCTAAACGTTATATAGGAATAAATCAAAACAGACTGAACCGTCATGGATACTTCCCTAGCTGAAGCCAAAAAAGACTTGAAATCAAAATATTAACAGAACATTTAACTCAAGGAATAAATTTGTTCCTATCAAGATCATTTGATGACACTGTTTCGGTAATGATACACCGAAACATGTCGAATTGTATATTTGAACTAGTTATATTTAATGGCTAATTATTACTAGAAAATTAACATACCTATAGTAATTAACACATCTGTAATGTTCTAATAATTACTGATATTGATATTAATAGTGACATTTCTTAAAACTGGTTTAGATGTTGACTGAATCGGCAAAAATCAACAAAGAATTAAGAAAAACATTCAAGGAGTTAATTTGTGTTGAGATTAATATTGTTTTTTAGCATTTGTCTACAAGAAGGCCTGCTCCCACACTTACTACTATATATATATATATATATATATATATATATATATATATATATATATATATATCAGTTGGGTTTTTGAATCTGACGAAGACCGCTTGTTACGGTTGAAAGATCTTAAGTCCCTTTTTCCCATTTCTTGTTGTGGTTTGACATTGATTGTTTCACGTGTTTATTGTGAAATCTTGATATATATATATATATATATTGATATAGAAGTATCAACCGTGAAGTTTATATATATATATATATATATATATAACACTATTTTTCTTTTTTATCGAGTTTTGGTCTAGCTTCAAAATAGACCTTTTGCCGACATTTCGTCTATATTTGTAGACATGTTCAGGGCTACATCAAACAGAATTTAATTACAATAATATGAAAAGTAATTATGTGATATACATATTGAATTACATGTTATAAATATGCAACTAGGAAAAAAAACACCAAAAACTCACATCCATATAATTTAAAATTTTTTTTTTAAAAAAGATGTTTCGTCATTAATACGAGTATATTTACCGTTTATTTAATTTATCGTTAATTTCTTCGTTTTGTTAAAGGCAAGTGGTTATTTTAAATCAAGACAGTATTGATACAAAATCGAAGACAATGAACCATTTTGCGGAAAAGTTAGGCAAAGGGGTCTTGAAAGGAGCCGAGAAAAGGAGCATGCTTCTGTCGTATTTCTCTGAAACAGGCAGAGTTAAAGTGAAAGCTCTTTGGTAACTAATGAAGTCATTTCAACTTGTGAAATATATTATTTTATTAAGTATGAATATTGTTTTTTTTTGTTTTCTGTTTTTTTTTAGCGAGCATATTGAAAAACTTGTGGAGCAAGATAAAAAATTCCTTTGTTTTGGTCACCATAAAGAAGTTCTTGATAATATTTGTAAAACATTAGAAAAACTTGAAACTTAGTGAGTATTATTAAGTAAATTTTTATCTATCTATATGTTTTTCTATTTGATTTGCGGGAAAAAAATTTATATTTGAAGGTAAATATATGAATTGACTTGAGGCGGTGTTTGTTAGGACTTTTATGAACATTGTGGACTATTGCAACATTCCCTTTGAGGTTTGATACGCTAGAGCAAGGGTGTCCAAGCCATTTTTCAAAATTTGAAATGTTTTGCGAGCTGCAATTAAATTCATATTTAGAAGGTATCCAACAAAATAGAAAGGGAAACATACGGAACGATAATCATTTTTTAAAATATAACAGCACAAAGATGAAAGGAGGACTCGGATACTTTTTTTGAGAACCACAAATAATCCTTCAAAGAGCCTCATGTGGCTCCCTAGAGCCCCTACCCTAGAGTCTAGAAAAATTGCTACCTTAATAATTCCGAAGTTTTTCTTGTATTTCTACTTCTGTTGGTATTTGCTATTTTAACATCTTCATATTGCACATTCCAATCAATCTTAATTAAATAATTTTTATTATAATTAGTTTCTACTTCTATACACAAGTATAGAAGTTGAACACAATTATAGTTCAATTTTTTTTATTGAATAGCTTGTTATAAATTATATAATACATTCTGTAATAAACTTACCCTGCTAGAAATTATTAGTTAGAGCAGAGTTTTTGAAACTTTTTTCGACGCGGAACCCTTTTTGGTTCGTAACTTTCCCGGCAACCCCAGATTCTTACGGTACATTTGACCTATGTAGATTTTTACATAATAATTAATTATTATTGATTAATTACAAAATATTTTAGCTGCACATAAATAGATCCAAGATTTTTGTGACATTATCTATTTGAGGACTAGGTTTCGATATAAGAGCACTATTTAGTCAATAGTTTTGGGAAAGTACTTCTTTGACAATTTTGAGAAAATTGCATCCACTGGTATCAGGGAACTAATTAAATTTATTGTTCTCTTGGGATGGTTCAGGTGGACCAGTGATGGGAGAGAATAGTCTTTTTCTTCTTTTTTTGTGGTATCACAGTTCACGCGTGAAGTCAATAAATCTCAGCATACGTCCGTCCCTCGGAGAGGACGTTAAACCGTCGGTCCGGAGCCTGTACGCTATCTGGTACTCGATTTCTACTCTAAATAGACTTGGGTTAGGCAAAATTTAGCACTCCCAATGTAGGAATCAATCTTCATTGTGTGGTATCAAAATTGTTTGGGCCTATGTGTGTTCTCTTCTGGGACGGTCACTGAAACCAAACTTAACCTTACCTAGTCAATAGTTGTTCACAAAATTAGTCATTTTGTGGCATAAGCACAGCTGTAATTGAACTTACCTAGTACGTATGTGACATATGACAGTTTTGGATCTCTTCCTCCTCCAGGAGGTTCAAAAGAATTACCCTTGTAGGTGGATGATCCAAAATTTGTTGAACACACCTTATAATTTACTAGGTGAGAAGGCTAATTCCAAATATTATTCATATTTGCCTCTATCCCTTTATTTAATTAATGAACACTTTATCAGTCAATCTTTACAATAGTAATAGTAAATTAGTTTCTTTTATTTTCCCATTGTCCATTATATAGTTGCTTGAATCATACAGATGTTGGAGTCTATTGTCAAATGAAATGTATCAGTTATTGGTAACACTTATACGTTTAAATGTTTCAGTTATATTAGAATCGATGGCTCCGTTAGCTCCGAGGAAAGGAAGGCAGTTTGTGACCAGTTCCAAGAAGAAGATAAGTTTAAAGTAGCAGTTCTCTCCATCAAGGCGGCTAATACAGGCATCACGTTAACTGCTGCAAACCTCGTTGTTTTTGCAGAATTATTTTGGAACCCAGGAGTAAGTATGCAATCTTTAATAAAGTTTTGGGATTAGATTTGGTTTCATTTTTAGTTTGTTTACTTCTACCAATGAAGCAGAAAATATCGAATGTTGTAATGACCTTAGAGTTTTTCATGCAGGGGAAAACTATTTCTTAACCGGTCGTCTCGAATAAGAAAATATAATAATGAGCCAGGTTAGCTCAGTAGTTAACGTACTCGCCTCTGGGCTATTGGTCCGGGGATTGATCCCCATCTGACCCTCGATTTATTCACGCGGGACGTAAATAAATCTGATTACGTCGTCCCTCCGAGAGGACGTTAAGCCGTCGGGCCCGAGATTGTACGATGTCAGGTACTCGTTAAAGATCAAAATGCACTTGAATTAACCAAAATTTAGGACCAGTGTAGAATCTGTAGAATCACCGATCAAACAAAAAGCCGGTAAACGGCTGACGTTATCACCAGCTAAGGGATCGGTTTAAACAATAAATTATATATATATATTTATAAAATATATATTATTATATTATATAAATAAAATATATACATCAAATATAATATTTAAAGTTTAAATACGATTTCAGTCTTTACAGAATAGCCAAAATATTAATATGTGCATCAGTTGTAAATAATATTATAGAGGATTGAAAATAAGTTAATTGTTCAATTCTAACTTTAAAAATCACATAGTAAATTACTAAGTTTTACTAACTATAACTAATTACGTCTTCACGTTAGCCGAAAAACGCCAACCTCAGGTAGCTAATGTATTAGCTTGCTGCCAAAGACATCCATTACTTCAAAAGAGTGTAGAAATGAATTATTAAACAACTAATTAAACAATTATTAATCACTCGCTACTATTCACATTTCAAAATAGTTTTCACTTTTAATAGTCCCCTGGTGACGATCTACGGATTGAAATATTGACTATAATAAGAGTTTGGCTTGTAGCGTGATCACTGCTGTTAATTAGATATTGAATCAAAAATGATTGATTGTCTAAATAATACGTTATATTATTTTAGTCCTAAGTTATCAAAAGAAAAATTAGGATTTTTTTTTAATGACAGGAGCTGATACAAGCAGAAGACAGAGCTCATAGAATGGGTCAGAAGGACTCAGTTATGGTTCAGTATCTCATCGCGAAGAACACAGCCGACGACTATCTTTGGCCCTTGGTGCAAACAAAGTTGAACGTATTAAGCAAGGCGGGACTCAGTAAAGATGCGGAACTAGAAATTGAAAGAACTACGAATACAAATCAAGAGGTATGAAGTTTTATTTAAAGTTTTAGTTATTTATTTTATTCGAAAAAGAAAAAAAATATCAGTGATATTAAACTTTTACCGGTGATAACATCTTATATTATTTATGAGTAATATGTTGTTTATTATGTTAAGTATGTAATAACAATTATTATATGTTTAAAAAACAATCTGGTGGAATAGATCTGAAAGATAATTATTTATTTAGTTGGAAAAGAAAAAAGATATGAATGATATAAAATTCTTATTTTATTGAAATGTTTATTTTTTGTTGTTTATTAGGTGAAATATGTAATCACAATTATTATAAATTTAAAAAATAATCTACTAGAATAGATTATTCTGCCCCTGATCACGAACTGTTATGAGATCTATCGATAATACAAGTCCTTTGATCTGTTCTGTATTCTATATGCTTTTTGTTTTATTATCTATAGTAATGTTGCTATCTACCAACGACCAACGAATATTACCATGCACCACAGTGCATGTCGTAAATAGCAGTTCTGGACCAGAGGCCCACTACTGCTAGATTCTCATCCTGCTGTTTTTTTTTTGGGGTCAGTAAACATTGTCAAGAATGGGGGAGGGAGTCAGTCTATCAGGGAATGATGTCGTCTTCGTGATTGCTATCTCTTCAGTGTTTACGTTTCATTGACCAGCCTGTATGGCATAAGTTCAGTTTTCTGTTCTCTTGATTTCTTTTTTTGTACCAAATAATAAGAATAATTGTGTTTTCAATAAGAAGTTTTCATTGGAATAAGTTTTCATGTTATTCCAATTTTCAATTTAAAAAAAAAATGTAATCTCATTAGTATTTTTACTTTACTATAAGTAAAGTGTAGTGATCGTGAAAAAATTTTATCTCGAGATTTTGACGGCATTATATGTTTTGAGGTTCCAAAAGTCGTTTTATGATGTTTTTGCGATTATGTCTGTGTGCGTGAGGGTGGGTGGATGAGTATGCTAGCATTGCTTGTTACCATGCTGCGGTCCAGAATCTTTGATGGATCAAGTTGATATTTTACACAAAAATGGACCCCATAGTGCAGATGATCCCTATTGTTTGGGAAGAATTAGAAACTTCATTAGTAATTTTTTTTTCTATCGACCATGACTTCGCCTTTAGCGCTGTTATAGTGGCGTAAAGAGTTACTCATTTATTATTCGATTAACATTTTTTTTTTCATCTCAAAAATATGACCATTACGTTGCTTTAGTATTCTCTGACGATTGCATAGTGGAAGACATTGATCCTTGGTATTGCTAGTAACTGTGAAACACCACAGCTTTAAACATAATGTTTTACCTTATGCAATTTCATTTTTAATTATTATTAATGTCTTGTATTTTCAACTTGGTGGCAGTCCTGCACTTTAATTGTAACATTGTTTGAATTCAGGAGTCAATGAGTCCAGTTGTAATGAGTAATACCGTGCTTTATATTCTACGTTTTATAAATTTAACGTCCTTGTAAAGGACGTTAAATTTTCAAAAGAAAATAGATGTAATCATTTAATTCAGTTATTGAATATTTTTTTAGCATATATATTTAGAAATATACAACTACACATAAGTTATGTAACAAGCATATGTAGTAAAAATAATAAAAATAGCTTGGGTACACATGAGTAAAGAATGAAACCCACTGGTTCAATTTGTCACTTCGTTTCTTGATTGTAGTGGATTATCATTGCAGTAGACATCTTGGCCGTCTTCTCTTGAGTGGTCTTGGGGGGTTCTGGGAAGGTGAGGAAGAAGCAAGGTTTTGTACAAGTGGATTTGAGTGAGAAGAAAGTTTGATATTAAACGCCTTGTTAACGATCAGAGGCTAAATTTTGTATACCGTCTTTTGAAAATAAGACATCCCCCGAAAATAAACTCTAGTGTGATTTACGGAACACTTTGGAATATAAGCCCTTTCCTGAAAATAAGCCCTAGTTAAAATAATATGAATAATATAATTATTTAAAAAAATTGGTGTTGAATTTAGTAGGTATCTCTAGTTGCCCTTATATTTCATAGAATTGTTTGGTATAAAACATTCCAAGAAATTTCTTGTTTACCTCTACAGTTCGTTTCAAGGAATTCATTACTTATTATAAAGTTGAATTTATCTCCAAAATACAATATATTGTAACAGTCTGCATAGAGTGACGGGGCAGGTACAACGTTTATGCATTTCAGTTTTGTAAATCTGATTATTACCTAGTACTTTTGTACTTGAAGCCCTCTCCCAAAAATAAGTCCTAGCACGTATTTTGGACCTAAAAAGAAACAAGACAGTGTCTTATTTTTGGAAAAAGACGGTAAATGGGATTTTTAGATCTCTATGAAGAGTGTGATTTTTGACATAATATGAAGCATTAGGGATAGTGTGGGGGATATTTGATTCCAATGACTATATTTTATGAATTTTTGAAGGCTTTTGGACAAGCCCATAGTATTGAATATTTATTAAAAAGCAATTCCATGTCGTTTATTTTGAAGCATTCACGAATGCTTCAGAATTGGTGAGCGTTAAAAACATGAAATATCTGAGGAGTATATTCGAATCACACTTTTTTTTACTGTCTGTTCTCATTATTTCTGTGATTACTTTTTAGAGAGGAATACAAATGGCAATAACAGACTTCTTCACCGAAATAGAAGATGATGACCTAGACGATTTTGATCTCTCTAATGTACTAGACGAGATTGAAGGTATTCCACAAAAGAAAAGAAAAACAGACGACTAAAATACAATAATTATTTAATTGTAAATATCAATGTTTAATTTTGTTAAGAATAATGTTATTTCTTTTTTTAAAACGCCAATAAATGTATATTTTAACTGTTATTATATATATATATACACCTTTTTCTCGTTAATACAAAAAAAAGTTTCGATTTAGCTCAGAGTTTTATTATTTATTTTTCTTCAAGCTAAAATATCAAAAATGGCTTCAGGAGCCCTTGAAGCATATAAATACGTCAACATTTTAAACTAGATTTTTTTGTTTATTTTGATAAAATGTATTTATACTTTTTTATTAATATGATGTGATATATTTTGATGTAATGCATAATGTTTTATTTCATACTAATAAATTTTACTTTAGCTCATTCAAAGTTATTCTAATTCCGATTTCCAATTAAAAAAAAAAAAATTAACTATATTTAGTAAAGATTTTTTCAACAACTACGCTTTTGCCTTTGGGTGCTGTTCTAGTGACGTAAAGAGTGGCTCATTCATAATTTGGCACCCATTTTAGACATTGGCTAACTGCATAACAGGGTTGATTCTGCATTGGGTTTCCTAAATTTTAGGATGCCCTAAAACTTAACGAGTTTAAAGGATTTTTTACAGATAACTGACAAGGTACGAGGTGGGATAAGCAAACTAACTACCTTGAACATTATTTACATAATTTACGACGTTTACAAAACTGTTCCATCTCCCAGATGAAAAATGTAGTTATGTCCAAACTAGATAAATTAAAATATATTACAATAAATAAATACGTAAATTTAGGATAAAAAAATAATTAAGAACAATTAAATATATATATTTTAACATAATTTAAATAAAAAAAAAAACTTGTCTAAAAATACTAAATATCAAGAATAAAGACATAGAAAACTAATTATAAAAAACAATGCAAGGTTTTACTGTTTAAGATTCATTGGTAGCAGTGACGTAGCAAGGGGAGGGGGGTCCTCCTCGGGTGGCACATACCAGGAGGTGGCATTCTGACGGTGTAAAAATAAGAAAAAATTAAAGTCATAAAAAGCTAACAAAAAATCTGAAATTTTATACCAAAATCAGTTTTTAAGATCCTAATTGTTTTTACGTTTAAGTGTATCTAATGTTTTTAAACGATTTTTATCAACTGTAATATTTACAAATTAAAAATAAATGTATTTTAAATATTTCAAAACTATTTTAATTTAATATTTTTTTCAATTAAACATTTTCTGTTTTGAAAAATCGTTGGTTTTCTTTGATAATGACTGTATATGTATATACGAGTACTGTAAGAAGTTGAAAGTCTAGGACTAATTAACAGCAATCTAAAATTAGATCCTTGATTGTTTCTGGAACTTTGAAGGTTCACAGATTATCCGTGGCTAGCGGGGGGGGGGGGGGGGGGTGCCACTGATTGTTTGACAATAGGGTCTTTATCAGAATTCCAGAATTCTATTACTGCTGCGAAAATGCTGTCATATTCGTCATCAAGGATGCCATTGCAGAATGAATGAAGAAGGAATTATGCATAAGAAATCCATAACAACTGATTCTAGATACCTTTCTATAAACAATTGTGGTGTTCATTAAAAAACTTAAAATCTAAAGTTGAATTTAGAAATGGCAAAAGAATGCACAATAGGACAGATTTGGCAGCAGTGTTTTCGACACGGAGCCCTTTTTTGCTTCAGTAACTTTCCCAAGAACCCCAGATTCTAATGATTTTATACAATGATAATATAAATATTTTCATATGCTTTTATAAATAGTACTAAAAGATTTTAATTTTCATATCTTTCACAAGTACATAACACATGGAACAGAATTATTAGCAACTTTAACACAAAGTTTATTTTGTTTTATCATTTTTGGTTTTATAGTTAAAAGTTTGATTCTCAAGTCAGGCCGAGCATTAAGTCTACTTTGGTATTTAGTTTTTTTGGTAATATAAAATGAAAAACCGGTTTTACATAATTAAGTAGTGGGAAGTGGCAGCAATGTGTCAAGTGCTATTTTTGCAATAGAAGTACATTCGAGAATCAGATAGCTCCAAAAACTGACTAGTGATTTATCCTAAATATGAATAGAACTTTGGCCACTTCTACTTATGTGTATAAGTATTATTCGGTTTCATGATTCACAAGAAACACAGAATAAATCCATACCTACTAAAGAAAAAAATTTAGAAAAATTTTATCTTTAAATGTTTTTCGCGGAACCCCAGACAGAACGTTAAGGAACCCTGGGACAGTTCTGCGGAACCCACTTTGGGATCTCTGTTCTAGATCAATTATTTTAAGTTTGTTATAGCTAATAATATGGATATAATCAAATTAAAATTAGTGAAATGATTATTGATTATCTATGTCTGATATTATGTCTACACCATCGTTTGCCAAAATCGGTAGTATGGCCTCGCTAGGGGGTGGTGTCTTTGATATGGGGGGGGGGGGGGGGGGCAGTGTAGCAGCTATAGCTGCTAAAGTACTTGCACTATCACCCCAAAATATTGGTGGTGCCATAAAAAATCATACAAGGAATAAAAATATAAATATAAAATCTCAAAAGATATGCTGGAGTGCTATTAGGTCAGTTGGTGGGAGTTTGTCAATCAATTTTGTAGATTCTCGTTATAGCGACTTTTTTTTTAAACCATTCTAGCACATTAGCTCTCGGGTGGTCAAAGCATGATAGCGTTCGGCAGGATTAATCCGAAGATGATTTTGAATGGCTATATTTATATGGAGAATGGATGCATGCAGTTCTAAATGTACAAATAGTTCTTTAGACCTTCAACGAAAAGTGATTTGAACAATGCCTTCAAGTGTATAGCGCTCAGCTGAAAGAGTGGCAAAAGAGACATATCTGAAAGATTTCAGAATCTTTAGTTGCTAAAAATACCAGACTAATAGACAGGGTTAATCAATCCACTGTTAGATATCAAGAGTAAGGGAACAGGAGAAGCATAGAAAAAATTAATTGCAATCTAAAACGATATTGAGCTAAGTCCAAAGTTCAAGAAATCATATCAAGACTGTTGACAACAAAATAAATCTCTAATTTTTATCCAGTATTATGAAGTAAGGAGGAGATTTTTTTTTTATTGTTTAAACCGATCCCCTAGCGGGTCATAATGCCAGTTGTTTACCGGTTTTTTGTTTGATCTGTAATTTTACAGATTCTACATTGAGAGTCTTAAATTTTGCCTAACTCAAGTGTGCATTTCGAGTGAGGATCTTTAACGAGTTCCTGACATCGTAGAGGCTCGGGACCGACGGCTTAACGTCCTCTCCGAGCGACGATATACTCAGATTAATTCCTCCCGCGTAAATAAATCGAGGACCAGGTGGGGATTGAACCCTGGACTACTAGCCCAGAGGCGTGTACATTAACCACTGAGCTAACCTGACCCCTTAAGTAGGAAATATACGTTATTACTTTTTCAAAATCATATTTATTAGAACGGGGATTCAGTCAGTTGCCATGCTTCTTTCCAAAAAAGGAACAGAATTAGAATTACCAAACATGAGGATCTCCTTCTTTTTACTGAGTTCCAACCTGATATGGAAATAATAATATTCCTACACCAAGTACACCCATCTCATTAGCAATTGTAAAAACAAAATAAAATAGAGTATTAAATTACTATTTTTGAACAACGTATTTTGAATTTAATATTGTAATCTTCTATTTGAAAAAAAAAGAAAAAAATGCTCACATTTCGTGCATTAGGGGTAAAACCAAAAAAACATAGTTCACTTAACTAGTTATTATTTTTGAAAACATATTTTGTGTTCAATGTTCTTTTTCAATTTGGAAAAAGAAAAAAATACTGGCATATGTGTATTGGACTAATTAAATAAAATGGTTCATTAAACTAATTATTATATTTGAAAAACATATTTTGTGTTTAATGCTGTTGTTTTCAATTAAAAAAAAATTTTCATTTTTGTGTGTTTATTGAAAATGAGTGTAAAGAACAAACAAAATAGTTTATAAAAAAAATATTTATGAAAAACAAATTTACTGTTTAATATTGTTTTTGATTTCAAAAAAAGAGTCATATTTGAGAATCAAGGGTAACTTTGAAGATCTATTAAAATAGTTTATTTGATTAATTATTATTTATAGAAAGCAAATTATCGCTCTCACAAGCTTTGAGATTGAATTATAAGTAAAAATTTTTACATTTTATTAAAAAAAAAATATATTTCCCGTTGTTTTAAAACTCTGAATATATTTTTCGTTTATTGCATTTGTAACCTCAGAAATAATGCGAAAATTTCAAAACCCCAGAGTTAGCAGTTTAGGAGAGAAAAGGTTTTCTAAAAACCGGTTTTTGGCAAAAAAAAGTGACGTTCTCGTCATGCATAATTCTTCCAAAACAATAGGGGTCATCTACACTATGGGGCCCATTTTTGTGTAAAATATCACCTTGATCCATCAAAGATTCTGGACCGTAGCGTGGTAACAAAAAATGCTAACACACTCACCCACCCACACACACACACACACACACACAGACATCATTAAAAAAACTTCATAAAACGAATTTTGGGAACTCAAAACATATAATTCCGTCAAAATCTGGAGATCGAATTTTTTCACGATCACTATACTTTACTTATAGTAAAGTAAAAAGGCTTGCATGTGATTGTTATGAATAATTGTGGCCAAATAGAATGTTTATAAGGCAACGAAGTCGAGCTTGTGTACTATATCAATCCTTTTGAAATACATATGTGGTGAATCATATTGATTTCACTTTGGAAAAAAAGCTTGCATGTGTCTACAGGGTAGGGGGCGGTAGGAGCCTACCCAGGGCGCATGCGTGAAAAACTTTGAGAAACCTTGGTCTACATGATAGATAGATAAAAATAAAACAAAAAACCAGTTGATTGTCAATAAATTTTATATTATGCTTACTTATAGTAAAGGTAAGTTAAATCTTCCCAGATTGAAAAAAATGGTTTAGATGTTTAGAGAAATATTCGACCCAACTTAATAAGGAGAAATCTAACAATATTTTTAAATATATGTATTCAAGAAGGGCTGCTCTAAACTTTTACAAATGTATATATATAAAGATATCACATATACGCGTGAAATAACAATCAATGATCAAACCACAATATGAAATGGGAAAACAAGACTAAGATCTTTCAACCGTAACAAGCGGTCTTAGTCAGATTTAAAAACCCAACTCACTGACTCAGTTGGGTTTTTGACTCCGACGAAGACCGCTTGTTGCGGTTGAAAGATCTTAGTCTTGTTTTCAATTTCATATTGTGGTTGATCATTGATTGTATATATATATATATATATATATATATATAAACTTTAATACATAGGAAAGAACACGGAAAGACACTACAGAACTCACTTCGATATTTCGACATCCGTCATCATCGGGAAGAAGTGCGAAATACTCGCGTTGAGAAGCAAACTGCTACTCATATATATATATACTTTTTCCTTGGAAATACGATCCAAAACGGACAAATATAGTTCAATATAGACAAAGAAACATAGAGAAAGTATGCATTTCTCTATGTTTCTTTGTCTATATTGAACTAAATATATATGTAAATTCAAAACGAAGGAAACAAGGAAACACACAGAAAGACACAGACATAACTCACATCGATATTTCGACCATCATCGTCATCAGGAGGTGTGAAGAGCGAAGAGTCCCGCAGGAAGGCAGGGTGGTGACTGATATATATATATATATATATATACTTTGAAAGCAAAAATAAACACGAATGAAAACTATATTTTGTATAGTATAGGCTACTCCAGATTTTTAAATATATCAAAAATAAATTCAGGAAAGTTGAAAACCCGTCAAAATAGACCTTTCATTATCACTATACTTTAATTACAGTTAAGTATAAAGTATGCAGTGTTGTCAATGAGTTCGTAATCTTTGTTCTAATTACATACAGTTAAGTAATTGTTGAGACGGTAACATCTTTCATCTATCGTGTTAAGCTTCAATAAACATAATTGAAGGTATAATTCCACAACATTTTATATGATAAAACCAGCAGGTAATGAAACATAATCATATTAGCATTGTAAAACAAATAAATACTAAAGAGAATCAATAAACATTACGAAACAGACCACTGGGCAAACACATAGGAAACATTGAATTAGAGTGTGACGTAGGTTGATTACTGTTATCTTGCTTTGCAAAAAGTATACTTCAAATTATTCTCTCCTTCATGTGTGGAAACTCTTTTGAATATGTCCCTCCTAGCGAATGCAGTGTTTCTTTTACTCTTTTCGTCGGTTCAATCTCAAAGTCTCAAGTATCTGGTATGTACTTTTTATTTACACAAATATTTTTTTAATTACTTTATTTTTATTTAATTTATTATATTTTATATAAAATATTTATTTCAATTATTATTACTAATTGATTAATTGATTATTATTACTATTGAATTGATTATTACTAATTATTATCAATTTAATTATTATTACTGTACTTTATTATTAATTAATTATTGTACGGTTCTGAAATTTTACTTCTTTTAGTAAAACTTTAATTTAAATGTTTTTTAAACTGTCCAATATGTTTCTTCTTCCAACGTGGAAAACATTTTAAGACTGAAAAGTTATTATTAAAAATATATTAGCATGGATAATATATTATCATTGGATACAATTTAGATAAAAAAGTCTATCAAAATACTAAATTTTCTAGAACATATATTTGAAATCGAAAATGGTGTTCCAACAGGATATAATAAAACTAAAAATTGTACAGAACAGACAATATTTACGATAGCCGATATTTTAAAACATAGTTCGTAATCAGAAGATGAAACGGGAGAGATATTTTTTTCCAATATGACTTATCAATGCCGTGAGAGTTAGTTGGTTCAATATTGTTAGAGCACTCCTTCTGATCAAATAAAGTTAACCATTTCTCTGATCAGAACAAAAATAGTAGCATCTGGTGGTCTATCAGTAGTCTCGGACTTGCTAGGTGCTGTGAAGATGAAACAATGAGGTCGAAACTTTGCCCTATTATTAATCCGAAACCCCCCTTACCTTCCACTAATAATAAATTTCCAATATCTTCCAATACTTCATACACTTCGGGAAACTGTGCATTTTATGAATGAGACAGAGCTTCTGCTGGCGCCGCACTTATTAAGTGCAAAGTTACTTAAAAAATTTCAAGTTAAATAACACAGATTGGAAAAAATGGTTTCGATGTTTAGAGAAATATTTGGCCTAACTTAATAAGATGAAATCTGATAACATTTTTAAATATATGTATTTAAGAGGGGCTGCTCCCAACTTTTACGAATACATACATATACATATATATATATATATATATATATATATATATATATATATATATATATATCAAACCACAATAAAAAAAATGGGAAAACAAGACTAAGATCTTTTAACTGTAACAAGCGGTCTTCGTCAGAGTCAAAAACCCAACTGGAATTTGGGTTTTTGACTCTGACGAAGACCGCTTGTTTGACGGTTGAAAGATCTTAGTTTTGTTTTCCTATTTTCTTATTGTAGTTTGATCATTGATTGTTATTTCACGTTTTTATGTGAAATCTTTATATATATATATATATATATATATATATATATTAAGTATTAAAATAGACAAACTCTTCAATAAAATATATTTAAAAAAATGACCTTACTCAAATATACAAATATATTTAACCGCAGTCTCGGCATTCACGATCTTAAGACTGAGAGATTCGATCCTACGAACTAACCTCCTGCTAACAGGGTTCAACTGGAAAAGGAGTTGGGCAAGTGACATGTTAAATTAAAATCGATGACTCATGCATAGTCATTGCTATAAATAGATTAAAAGGATAGTACAGGTTAATATAAAGAGAAGGTCAAAGGTCAATAATTAACATACGGTCGAAATATTCAAAAGTGAGTCTTTGTTGTGTTTCAGTTTATTTTATCATGGTATATATATATATATATATATATATATATATATATATATATAAAAACTAGAATTTAAAAAGGAACACAAAGAAAGGAAACCACTGAACTCACTACTATATTTCGATGTCCTCGTCTTCAGGAAAAGAAGTGAATCGCTCCAAAGGCTGATAACGACTGACTTTGCGTTCGAACTGAAGCACTCAAACAGTGTAGACAACTTTCGGAGGAAAGATAGACAGGGAAGACAAAGAGATAAAAGCCAAATAAAAATTAAAGAATGAAAACATTTAACTAAAATAAAATTAAAAGCTGATAACAACTTTAAAAAATAATAATAATAAAACAAAAAGAAAACAAAATCAACGATTGAGGTTAAGCCCAGGAGCCGATCTACCGCCCAGAAGACTAATAAGTGCTTCTTCTGAAGCTCTCAGAGTAACTTTCGAATTAGTCTGATCAATCTGCCTCAGGACTTGTACACGGAAACAGTCATTAAAACTGAATAAAACTGAATATATATATATATATATATATATATATATATATTGGTATGTTTAGGGATCAGTCCTTCATTTATACAGGTTTGATTAAATAATATGCCATATGTAGGGTTAACTACGAGTAGTTTCCCCGTGTATTTTTCAAGGGACCGGAATAATTTTCTTGCGTCTTCATCCAAATTGTACAGAACATTTCCAATGGTTCCATTGTCTTCAAATCATCTATTTCGACTAATTTCACTACTTTCACTATCACTATAACTATTACTATAACTACTTTCACTACTATCGACATGTTTCGACTGATCGTCAGTCATCTTCTGGATAATGAGGTTCTTTGCAAAGAATATACTCGTAGAATTGAATATAGATTAGAATAGAACATAGTAAATATAGAAGCGAGTCATTACTGTGTCTATCTTTATATTACTTTCGTCGTTATAATTTTTATTTAAAGTTCTATGGATGTTTCATTTTTATTTATATAAATAATAATATTTTTCTTTATCGAGGTTTGGACCAGTGTCAAACAGTAGTTAAAGAGAATTGATAAAGAAAAATAGTGTTTAATATATGTAGTGGAGATAAGAAAACACTGTATACATACATATATACCATACATTATCACAACAATATAACAGATAGGAATACGAACAAAAATACAGCTAGATACTTTTAGCATTACTGCCCACTTTTGTAGAAACATTAGGAAAAGGGATATTTTAAAAAACGATAGACAACTTAAGACATGACTAACAAGGTCAAAAAAAAATGAAAGTCAGGTATCCAGTACGATTATGTTTCTCTTGACCTCAATTTATAATGTAATTTGTCGTTTCAACAATTATTTTAGATTAAATATTTTCACATTTTTGTTTTTTTTATGATATATTTAAAAATATACAATAGATGTTTCTGTTTATTATAATGTATTTTATCAGAGTTAATCGAGTAATGAACAAATCACCGTCGATATTTATAGAACTATTATAAGAAATATCTTCTACCTGCTACGACTCAGAGTGAGGAAAATTACTAGAAATATGATAATAACTATGATAAAAACCAATATGGCTGAAAAGTGATTAAAGTGAGTAAAACATAATAATTGGAGGAAATATGTTTCAGATTAAAAACGGCGGATATTTTGAAGAACATCGTAAGTACTTATTTCTTATATTGTGGTTGGTAATTTACAATATTATTCAAAACTTCTGAATAATTTATCAAATATTTGAGAAATTTGTATGATATAAATTTAGAACTTTAAATTTTATACTTTTTGAATACCATTTTTTTTTAATTAGCACAAGATGATAACACCGATTAAGCTAGTTCAGAGTTTCCAAAATAATATTACTTTTTGAATACCATTTTTTTAATTAGCACAAGATGATAACACCGATTAAGCTAGTTCAGAGTTTCCAAAATAATATTACTTTTTGAATACCATTTTTTTAATTAGCACAAGATGATAACACCGATTAAGCTAGTTCAGAGTTTCCAAAATAATATTACTTTTTTAATACCATTTTTTTAATTAGCACAAGATGATAACTCCGATTAAGCTAGTTCAGAGTTTCCAAAATAATATTACTTTTTGAATACCATTTTTTTAATTAGCACAAGATGATAACTCCGATTAAGCTAGTTCAGAGTTTCCAAAATAATATTACTTTTTGAATACCATTTTTTTAATTAGCACAAGATGATAACACCGATTAAGCTAGTTCAGAGTTTCCAAAATAATATTACTTTTTTAATACCATTTTTTTAATTAGCACAAGATGATAACTCCGATTAAGCTAGTTCAGAGTTTCCAAAATAATATTACTTTTTGAATACCATTTTTTTAATTAGCACAAGATGATAACACCGATTAAGCTAGTTCAGAGTTTCCAAAATAATATTACTTTTTAATACCATTTTTTTAATTAGCACAAGATGATAACTCCGATTAAGCTAGTTCAGAGTTTCCAAAATAATATTACTTTTTAATACCATTTTTTTAATTAGCACAAGATGATAACACCGATTAAGCTAGTTCAGAGTTTCCAAAATAATATTACTTTTTTAATACCATTTTTTTAATTAGCACAAGATGATAACTCCGATTAAGCTAGTTCAGAGTTTCCAAAATAATATTACTTTTTTAATACCATTTTTTTAATTAGCACAAGATGATAACTCCGATTAAGCTAGTTCAGAGTTTCCAAAATAATATTACTTTTTTAATACCATTTTTTTAATTAGCACAAGATGATAACTCCGATTAAGCTAGTTCAGAGTTTCCAAAATAATATTACTTTTTTAATACCATTTTTTTAATTAGCACAAGATGATAACTCCGATTAAGCTAGTTCAGAGTTTCCAAAATAATATTACTTTTTTAATACCATTTTTTTAATTAGCACAAGATGATAACACCGATTAAGCTAGTTCAGAGTTTCCAAAATAATATTACTTTTTTAATACCATTTTTTTAATTAGCACAAGATGATAACTCCGATTAAGCTAGTTCAGAGTTTCCAAAATAATATTACTTTTTTAATACCATTTTTTTAATTAGCACAAGATGATAACACCGATTAAGCTAGTTCAGAGTTTCCAAAATAATATTACTTTTTTAATACCATTTTTTTAATTAGCACAAGATGATAACACCGATTAAGCTAGTTCAGAGTTTCCAAAATAATATTACTTTTTTAATACCATTTTTTTAATTAGCACAAGATGATAACTACCGATTAAGCTAGTTCAGAGTTTCCAAAATAATATTACTTTTTTAATACCATTTTTTTAATTAGCACAAGATGATAACACCGATTAAGCTAGTTCAGAGTTTCCAAAATAATATTACTTTTTTAATACCATTTTTTTAATTAGCACAAGATGATAACTCCGATTAAGCTAGTTCAGAGTTTCCAAAATAATATTACTTTTTTAATACCATTTTTTTAATTAGCACAAGATGATAACACCGATTAAGCTAGTTCAGAGTTTCCAAAATAATATTACTTTTTTAATACCATTTTTTTAATTAGCACAAGATGATAACACCGATTAAGCTAGTTCAGAGTTTCCAAAATAATATTACTTTTTTAATACCATTTTTTTAATTAGCACAAGATGATAACTCCGATTAAGCTAGTTCAGAGTTTCCAAAATAATATTACTTTTTGTAATACCATTTTTTTAATTAGCACAAGATGATAACACCGATTAAGCTAGTTCAGAGTTTCCAAAATAATATTACTTTTTTAATACCATTTTTTTAATTAGCACAAGATGATAACTCCGATTAAGCTAGTTCAGAGTTTCCAAAATAATATTACTTTTTTAATACCATTTTTTTAATTAGCACAAGATGATAACTACCGATTAAGCTAGTTCAGAGTTTCCAAAATAATATTACTTTTTTAATACCATTTTTTTAATTAGCACAAGATGATAACACCGATTAAGCTAGTTCAGAGTTTCCAAAATAATATTACTTTTTTAATACCATTTTTTTAATTAGCACAAGATGATAACTCCGATTAAGCTAGTTCAGAGTTTCCAAAATAATATTACTTTTTTAATACCATTTTTTTAATTAGCACAAGATAATAAATCCGATTAAGCTAGTTCAGAGTTTCCAAAATAATATTACTTTTTGAATACCATTTTTTTAATTAGCACAAGATGATAACTCCGATTAAGCTAGTTCAGAGTTTCCAAAATAATATTACTTTTTTAATACCATTTTTTTAATTAACACAAGATGATAACTCCGATTAACCTAGTTCAGAGTTTCCAAAATAATATTACTTTTTTAATACCATTTTTTTAATTAGCACAAGATGATAACACCGATTAAGCTAGTTCAGAGTTTCCAAAATAATATTAATTTTTTAATACCTTTTTTTAATTAGCACAAGATGATAACTCCGATTAAGTTGGTTCAAAGTTTCTAAAGATGCCATTACTTCTTTAATACCATTTCTTTTAATTAGCACAAGATATCTCCAATTGCGCTAGTTCAAAGTTTCAAAGCAGTCATTGCTTTATTCAAAGCCATATTTTTTTATTTAACACAAGATAATGACTCTTATTTATGCTAGTTGTCATTATTCTTGTAATGTTATTTTTTTATTTATTTATTTTTTTTGGAATTAGGAGAAGATAGTATCTCCGATTGCGTTAATTCAAGAATTCAAAGCTATTTTAAATTTTCCGGTGTATTCGTATCTTGGGACTTTTTGTTATGTTTGTTCTAAGTAATATTTCTAGTATACATTTGATCTTAGATTGTATATTAGAAAAATGGAAAATGCTGAGTTAGTTTTTCTTTGAATGTATGTAAAGCGGTGCAGTTCGAGGTACAATGGATGATCGACCGATACTAATGAGAGGTCCTTAGTCAAATAAATGAATAAAAGTTAATGTCCCCCTATGTAGAACTAACCCGGTAATTTGTACTAGTAATACTTTTAGGAAACTGATATCAACTAACAAATAAGCCCAGGTTTTTTTTTAATGTTTAAACCGATGACGCTAGTGGGTGATAATGTCAGTCGTTTACCGGTTTTTGTTTGATCGGTGATTCTACGGATCCTACCTACATTGGGATCTCTAATTGTCTTAAATTTTGTCTAACTCAAATGAATTTCGAGTAAGGATCTTTTACGAGTACCTGACATCGTAGAGGCTCGAGACCGACGGTTTAACGTCCTCTCCGAGGGACGACGTATTCAGATTTAATTCGCCTCCGGCATGAATAAATTGACGGCCAGGTGGGGATCGAACCTCGAACTACCAGCCCAGAGGGCTCTTATGAGTCCAGTTAAGTTGTTATAGAGGTACCAGGTGAGCTCAGTGGTAAACATGCTCGCCTTTGAACTGATAGGACACAGGTTCGATCCCCACCTGGCCCTCGATTTATTCATGTTGGAGGTGAATAAATCTGAGCACATCGTCCCTCGGAGAAGGACGTTAAACTGTCAGTTCCGAGCTGGTACTCGTTAAAGATCCCTACCCTAAATACACTAGAGTTAGGCAAAATTTAAGACTCCCACTGTAGAATCAATCTTCATTGTGTGGTATCACAAAAGGCCAATACTCGGGCTACGTGTGTTCCCTTGTAGAACTGTCACTGCAACCTAACCTAACCAAACCTAACCTAAGTTGGTATAGAAGGGAGAGATATTGCAGACAGTGATGTAAATTCTACGACTGGAATAAAGGCCGGAAATGAATCCCTTGATGTCTGATCATACAAGAACAGTAATAATCAAATAAATACTACATAAATAAAATGCTGAGTGAAACAGAACAATCAGTTTGCACAGAGTCATCCTAAAGGTCGAAAGAGGGCTTAGTACCGGGAGTTACCAAAGACGAGAGAGTGTGGTCATAAACTGACTACACACTCGTCTCACACATGGTTATATAATGCCGAGAGTTGCCAAAGACGAGAGAGTGTGGTCATTAACTGACTACACACTCGTCTCACACATGGTTATATAATGTCGGGAGTTGCCAAAGACGAGAGAGTGTGGTCATTAACTGACTACACACTCGTCTCACACATGGTTATATAATGCCGGGAGTTGCCAAAGACGAGAGAGTGTGGTCATAAACTGACTACACACTCGTCTCACACATGGTTATATAATGCCGGGAGTTGCCAAAGACGAGAGAGTGTGGTCATAAACTGACTACACACTCGTCTCACACATGGTTATATAATGCCGGGAGTTGCCAAAGACGAGAGAGTGTGGTCATAAACTGACTACACACTCGTCTCACACATGGTTATATAATGCCGGGAGTTGCCAAAGACGAGAGAGTGTGGTCATAAACTGACTACAGGTAACACACACTCGTCTCACACATGGTTATATAATGCCGGGAGTTGCCAAAGACGAGAGAGTGTGGTCATAAACTGACTACAGGTAACACACACTCGTCTCACACATGGTTATATAATGCCGGGAGTTGCCAAAGACGAGAGAGTGTGGTCATAAACTGACTACAGGTAACACACACTCGTCTCACACATGGTTATATAATGTCGCGTGGTCACCTCAGGCGCTTTGGACTAATTCAAAGTGGCTAAAGGGCAGTACGTTAAACTAGTCGGCCTGATTTGATTTTGATGGTTATATGGCTGAGAAGGCTTGGAAACACATATAAAGTGAAAACAGGTTATATAATGTCACGGGAGGGAAGGCCAAAGTGTCCAACATGTATATCTGTTTTAACGGCATAGCAGAAGAATACCCTCAATTAATAGAGGAAAAGCACTGAGTAGGCATACCGTCAAATGTTGCAGTGGAGTAAGATACCAGGGGTGGCAATTTTAGTAGGGTAGTTACTTTCATTAATGCAATAAATCTGTTTAAATATATCTAAAAAATGAAGAATACTTATTTTTTCTCTATTTTCTATTTTTTCTATTTTCCGAGAAATTTTAGTGTTCTCTTACTTATAGTCAACTTATGATTATCTTTTTAGTCCCTAATGTAAATTAGAGGTTAATTTCATTGCTTTATATCTATTTATATGTTGATATAGCTTATCGACCACAAATTCGTCAAGTTTAAAAATAGGTTTCTTGAAGATTTTTTGTCTAAAGAAATAAGAATCCTGTTTATACGCCAACGTTTATACGTCCTTCGTATCTGATATGATGCTGGTAGATAAAACCATCGAATATAAATAGTTTTTTCCTCACAAACAAGCCTTGAAAATGCTCAAAAGTTTTTGGCGAAACGTTGGCATATAAACAGGAGTGTTATTTCGTTAGATTAAAAATTCTCAAGAAACCCATCTTTGAACTATTTGTTTATATGCTATTATCTATTTATATCTAAGTTTATTTATTACAGGCAACTATTTTTACACCTTAGAGTACAATGGATCTTTGTATATTTATATTATTATTTATTATTTATAATATTATAAATTATTTATAATATAGTATTTATAATGTATATTATTGTTTAATATTTATAATGTTAATGTTTATGGCCGGAGTGGGGAGATCAAAGGCTGGGCAAGTAAGCCACCAAGCGGTTCCTTGTTGCCAACCCTGGGTGACTTGGAAAATCTACCCTATCTCAGTCAGACTCAAAGTCGACAGAGATTTCATCCTCTTCGCCGCGCTTTTGACAAACTGCACTGTTTTCTAAACCCATAATACTTAATTATATTCCTCATTGTGGATAATATTCAGCATATTATGTAACTACGCTTATGTTACTACAAGCCTCAAACTACGCAGTGCAGTACTGAAAGCAAAAAAAAACTTATAACTCTAACGTAGTGCAATCAGTTATTATGTGGTATTTACTCATTGTAGGGTAAAAAGCTAATGAAATGGTCTCAACATATAAAAATTTAAACGTATAAACAACGCGTTTCGAACACGTAGTGTTCTTCCTCAGGCAGGCAAAGGTTCAGCCTAACCTTTAAGAAAAAAAATAATAACAAAGCAATGTACCTGCCTTCCAATATAAAACAGATGTACACCCCATACCCTCACCTTCGTCCATCCTATTCCCAGTCAGTTCTACCACAGACACTCACCTGTAGTTAATGCCTGAGGAAGAACACTACGTGTTCGAAACGCGTTGTTAAGACGATTAAATTTTTATATGTGGAGACCATTTCATTAGCTTTTTACCCTACAAACTTATAACTGTAAATGTTGAATGCAATGTAATACTATTTTATGAAACCGATTAAGATGTTTCATATAATAAAAATATTTTTTTTTCAGTTTACTTTTGATAGTATAATAAAGCTGTTATTTTTGACTCTAAGGGTAGTTTTTCAGGATCAATAAAAATCTGGGCTTTCGACTGGTTTTATTGATTAGTGCTCCACCTGAATGCCATAAATAGCGTCTAAAAGTACGGTTGTTTTTTTTTTGTGTATAGAATCAAACTGCTTCAGGGAATGCAATGCGACAGAGAGCCCAAGAACTTGCAATTACTCAATGACACTAGTGCCGTATTCAGCCATGAACGTCCTTTGTGGAAGGTGTCCTTTTAATCTTGAAGACTGTCACAAGCCAGGCTGTAACACTGCAGGGGGTCTGCCTCGCTTGGTGACTGCGGCAAATCGACAAGTCCCTGGACCCCCCATCTTAGTCAGTATTCATCCCTCCACGACACCAAACTTTTTAACAAATCAATTCTATTACAGTTCCATTTAAAAAAAAATGGTTTCCACAAACACACATTAAAAAAAATCATATCGTAGTCATATCCCTGATGATGTCCAGATATCTCGGTGGACATAGAGTAAAAAACTTTACCTTCATAAATCCATTTCTTATACATCCCTGATGATGTCTAGATATCTCGGTGAACATAGAGGAAAATACTTTTCCTCCATAGATCCATTTTTGATATATCCCTGATGATGTCTAGATGTCTCGGTGAATATAGAAAAAAAAAAAGTCCTACATGGATCCATTTTTGATATATACCTGATGATGTCTAGATATCTCGGTGAACACAGAAAAAAAACATTTTCCTTCATGGATCCATTTTTGATATATCCCTGATAATGTCTAGATATCACGGTGAACATACAAAAAAACCTTTTCCTTCATAGATCCATTTTTTATACATCCCTGACGATGTCTAGATGTCTCAGTGAAAATAAAAGAGAAAAACGTTTTCTTCATAGAACCATTTTTGATATATCACTGATGATTTCTAGATGTCTCGGTGAACATAGAGAAAAAACTTTTCCTTCACAGATCGATTTTTGATATATCCCTGATGATGTCTAGATATCTCGGTGAACACAGAAAAAAAATTTTCCACCATGGATCCATTTTTGATACATCCCTGATGATGTCTAGATATCTCGGTGAACATATAAAAAAACCTTTTCCTACATAGATCTATTTTTTATACATCCCTGATGATGTCTAGATGTCTCAGTGAAAATAAAAGAGAAAAACGTTTTCTTCATAGAACCATTTTTGATATATCACTGATGATTTCTAGATGTCTCGGTTAACATAGAGGACAAAACTTTTACTTCATAGATCCACTTTTTATAAATCCCTGATGATGTCTAGACGTCTCGGTGAACATAGAGGAAAATACTTTTCCTCGATAGATCCATTTTTGATATATCCCTGATGATGTCTAGATGTCTCGGTGAATATAGAAAAAAAAAAGTCCTACATGGATTCATTTTTGATATATACCTGATGATGTCTAGATATCTCGGTGAACACAGAAAAAAAACATTTTCCTTCATGGATCCATTTTTGATATATCCCTGATAATGTCTAGATATCTCGGTGAACATACAAAAAAACCTTTTCCTTCATAGATCCATTTTTTATACATCCCTGATGATGTCTAGATGTCTCAGTGAACATAAAGGAAGAAAAAACTTTTTCTTCATAGAACCATTTTTGATATATCCCTGATGATGTCTAGATGTCTCGGTGAATATAGAAAAAAAACTGTTTTCATTCATAGATCCATTTTTGAGATATCCCTGATGATGTACTGATCCCTAGATAACACAAATACTTCACCCTTTAGGCAGACTAATTTCTTCACTTATTTTTGGTCAGCATAACACTTCGATATCAGCCTCTGACATAGTGATTTACCTTTCAAATACTCATCTTATGCCTTTAGTCTTCAACAAATTCTTGATCTGAGCATACTATTTTATTACTTATTATTACTTCAGTTATGTTGTATAAAGTTGAAAGTACAAAAGCATGATATTTAAAAGAGTGAGAATCACGGAGCAGTCTAGAGAAGTGCTATGTTGTCTGCGAATACCACTTAACCTACTTTTTAAAATATTCTCCAAACATTGTTCTTTTGATAAGTAACAGTTGTAGTCAATCTATGATAATTAATATAATTCTCTTTACATATTATTTTCTTCAGTTTACGAAATATTTACATGAGCAGAACTGTGATGTATTACTTTGCTTTAAGTAAAATATAATGAAGATAGAACTTTTCTTTCATGGATCCATTTTTGATATACACTTGATTTAAAATAAAATATACTGTTAAAATATTAAATAAAATAATAATTTATTTAAGTTATTATGTTTTTCAGATCTTTTTGAAATATGTTGAACTAAAATGTTTAATATAATTGACTACCTAAGTGCCACCGATTACAATCCATTCTTCATTATTCATCTTCAGTTTGGTGATACCTTCCACTTCTGGGAGGAGGGGGGGGGGGTCTTATTTGGCAGCTATTTTAACTATGAGTGAGATACATTACCAGGTTTATTGTATATTAAAGGTTTTAAAATTGTCCCATGCTAGTTTACTAGGGCTTTTTAACGAGTGACTCTCGTTGAAAGGCTGAGGATCCGCTTTACGCTCTCTCTGAGGGACGTCCTTATAGGAATATCTATATTTCTCACATGAAAAATCCAAGTTATAATCTTCAGTAATAAATGCACCAAAAAAGGTGATTTGTAAACCCTTTGATCGGAGGGCCAGGCTAGCTCAGTGGTTACGTGCTCGCCTCTGAACTGATAGGACCGGGGTTCGATCCTCACCTGGCCCTCGATTTATTCACGCGGGAGGTGAATAAATCTGAGCGCGTCGTCGTCCCTCAGAGAAGGACGTTAAACCGTCGGTCCCGAGCCTGTACGACGTCAGGTACTCGTTAAAGATCCCTACTCTAAATACATTTGAGTTAGACAAAATTTAGGACTCCCACTGTAGAATCAATCTTCTACAGTGTGGTATCACAAAGGGCCAATGCTCGGCCTACGTGTGTTCCCTTGTGGAACTGCCACTGCAATCTAACCTAACCTAACCTAAACCCTTTGATAATTTGTAAACAGACTTTTATCAATTGTTTGAAAACAGTTATTGTTTGTTAAATATTTAAGTTGTTATTGATTCGAAGGTATGTGAAGGAGATACAGTGGTGGTAAGCGTGTCAAACCAGCTGAAGACGGAGAGCGTGACGATCCACTGGCATGGAGTCCACCAGATCGGGAGCCCTCATATGGACGGAGCACCTCTTATCACGCAGCTTCCGGTGCCTCCCTACTCCAACTTCACCTACAGGTCTTCATCAAAATCTCTTCTATAAAACACTGCTTAGTTTTATAAACAAGTCAAGTGGTTTGAAAAAAGCATGGAATACAAACAATTCAACCGGCAGAATTATAGGTTAAAAAAGTTAATGAAATAGTCTTCAGATGTAGAATTTTAATAATATAAACAACGCGTTTCGAACACGTAGTAATCTTCTTCAGGCATATAACCAAGGATATCTGTGATGCAACTGTGGTAACACACTCATCCTTGTTTATATACCTGAAGAAGAACACTACGTGTTCGAAACGCGTTGTTTATATTATTAAAATTTGTCCATAACTATTAGTGAGTTGGATTTATCAGCTCTTCTTACGATGATGTCTGTATGTTACCTAACCTCTTTGGTGAAAAAAAGATGTCACGCAACCCTATAAGTAATTATTAAAATTCTATATGTGCTGACTATTTCATTATTTTTTTTACACTACTGCGAGTAGGGTAAATTTTTTTTATAAATTACTAATTTTCTGCTTAATTTTTTGACAAATTTTCACTTTTCTTTACTAAGCCATTTAGCGTCAAAAAACATTGTCAGAAAACAAAAATTGACCTTAATGCCCTTTTGGCTAATATAATGTTGAAAAGATTTGCTTTACCTCATCTCCCACATAATATTCTATTTTTGCGTATAATTTTTATTTTTATTACTCAACCGGTATGGCTTCTATCGTCCTCAGCAGCTTTCAGAGTCAATTCAACTTTTACATTTTATTGAAAAAAAAAAAAAAACAATTTTCAGTTGTTTTAAAAATCTCAGGATTTTATTCTGTTATTGCTTTTGTAGCCTCAAAGATAATACCAAAATTTAACAATTCAAAAATGAGTAGTTTAGGAGAAAAAATATTGTCTAAAAACACAATTTGGTCAAAAAAAGTGACTTTCCTATCATGCATAATTGCTCCCAAGCAATAGAGTTCATCTACACTGTGAGGCCTATTTGTGCGTAAAATATCAATTTGATCCATCAAAGACTCTAGCGTGTGGACCTCCTAGCGTGTACACACATTTTTAGATGTAGATAATAAATGATTTACAACAGAACAATATACTTCCCGTAATCCATATTTTGAACCTATATGTCATCTGTAGAAGACTAAGAAGAAATTCATCATCACCTCTAGTAATTTTCTTCTGCTATTCAAGTACGGTTCAACATATTGATTTTCAGAGAATGTTTTGTTCTATTGTGTAACCTGTGTTTGTTTTTATTTCAAATGAGTTCAGTTGTATCGTTATTTTTATATTTTAGTTTACTCGTATCAAAGACAACTAGAAAACATAACAGTGATAATTTTTTTAAAATTTTTTTGTACTCAAATACTCTTATGGTCTCGTCTAGACGGTTATTAGAGGCAAACAGAAACAAACAGTGGAGTGTTTTATTGTTTACGATCATGTTTACTCAGCAGGTGTTCCCATTTATTCGTAATCTTCATTCTTTTAGTCGTTGTGAATTATTCTTTTAAAACTTCTCTTTTACTGAATAAATATATTGAGTAAATAGACATTTTATTCTGTCAATGCAGTTTATTAATGATTCACAATTGATATATATATATATATATATATATATATATTGATAAAAGTATTGACCGTGGAATAGAAACAAAACTAAAGTTTATCGGAACTCGGTTAGTTCTTCAGGTTCAAATTAAACTCTCACTGCCAACGTTTCACTTACAACATTTTTCAATCGAAAGCACTCACCCACACATTCATATCCAGAGTTCATCATAAATAATATATATTCAAAAATATAGTAATAATAAAATAATTTCAAAAATTTTTTATATTTTTTTTAAAATATAATATATATAGAATTTAAAAAACACATGTGTTAAAAAATTCTTACTTCTGCCTATGAAAAAGGTTTTAAATAAAACCGAAACGTTGGCAACGAGAGTTTGATTTTTTATCCTGGAAAATTGACCGAACCCCGATTAGAGAACACACCTATTCTATCAAACGGTCGATATATTATTGAATCTGTTATATATATATATATATATATATATATATATATATATATATATATATACGGTCGAATAAAAATGATGCAAATTAAATGATTTAGAAATTGTAAATTCGCTGACACATCAAGGCTGTTGTGTGTGGGTTTGGTGATGCCCAAGGAAAATCTTGCTTGAGTCCCCCCCCTACCCCTAAACACATAATTATAAAACCGAACGAACCGTCAAATATCAAGAGAAAAAAATCGTTGTTTAACTGACCATAAATACACAACAATATCAACTGTTTCTTCTAAATTAATAAATGTATCGTATTCATTAAATTCCTTACTTCAATTCATAAATATTGTAACAACAAATCATTAAGTATAACAAGATTTTCCAATAAATACGTGAAACAACAACAACAGCAACGTCCAAACCACAATAAGAAATGAGAAAGAAGACTAAGATCTTTCAACTGTAACAAGTGGTCTTCGTCAGAGTCAAATCCCCACTGAGGATGAACTTAAATCAGTTGGTATTTGACTCTGACGAAGACCGCTTGTTACGGTTGAAAGATGTTAGTATTTTTTTCTCATTTTTTATTGTGGTTTGGACGTTGATCGTTAAGTATGTATATACAACACTTAAATGATGAAAAATTATCCCGAATAGGCTACAAGGTTGAGATACGTAATGGAGGACTAAAAAATACAATCTTTTATTTTCGGCTGAACGATTCAACAGAAATTAGTAATTATGTTTCTCCATGCTCTATGAATCAAAAATTTATTCTGAACGAGTCTATATTAGGCGTTTTGCCAAAACTTAATTCACCAGTGAATAAAATTGTCATATTTTTGACTACCTAGGTTTTTATTATACTACTCAATGTAGGCCACAGCTCCGTTCGGACACACCTTTGTACGCGACACTCCCTTAAGCTGAACACTATGCAGTATCTAATATTTTTATTTAATAATTATGCACAAAATTATTTGTATTGGTTACACTCTAGATATAGTTCAAATATTCTCAAGGCTCGTGAGATTAATAGTGTTTACATAACCCACTAATCTCAAAGTTATATAACTATATGTACAGCTAATGCAAAACTAAACTAGAAAGAGTTAACGAATGTTTTATTCCTTTGTTCCTATTTTAATGCCTTATTCATTTCAGTTGTGCTATTCTTTGATTTATCATTGTTATTCTCAACCCCTTCGCCAGTCTTTTCTCACTGGCTTCATCGTCAGAGTTTAGTAAACAAATGGTGACATAATGGACTCTTAAGTTAAAACAAAATTTCACTGTTATACTTATTTGAAATCAACTTACATTACGTCAAATATATAAAATTGAATTTAAATAATCAGGATTTGTATTTAACAACTCTTTATTCATATAATTTGTATAGCATGCATTTATAATTTGTATTTATTCTATTAAATCAATTATATCATTTGGAGCAATGTAATAGCAATCCTCCCTCCCGACACGCAGTTTATACAATGTTTTATTCCCTCTATTTCCGTAACAATTAAAAACTAATAATTTGATTTTTTTTTCTGTGTCTTCTTTTGAAAATTCTAGTTTATTCAGTTCGAAGAATCGTTTTATCTAATTAAATAGTTTTTTTATAGTTTCTGTTAATGATCCATTATGTTTTAATTATTTTAAAATAAGTTATCATTCGTTTATTTCGCTTTTTTTTTTTGCTTTATTTAGTCATCATATCTCTTCCACCTCCCTTTACTTTTTCTGTTTTTTCCCCTTCCCCTATTTTCTCCCCCCCCCCCTCCCCTCAAATTGATTGTTTTAATGAACCAGGTATTTGTCAGCTGGTAACCTAGTCACATTATTAATCACTTTTTCGCCTGATGTCTATAGTTGTTGAAATAATAAAGTGGGTTATATCAGTTCTTTTTCTGTGTTTCTCATTAAGTGTTTTTTTTTGTAATTTATGGTCTTGCCCTCATAGGCCGTTTCATTTTTGTGTATAAAAAATTTTTTTAAAACAAAATTAATTGTCAAACGCATGAAACAGTACGGGAAATTTAATCAAAATAACTTTAAAATAATGAAGTCCTCTTAAGAAAATATATATATATATATATATTAAACTTAATAAAACGAAACACGATCCAAACTGGACACAATACGAGTTCAAAATTCACGAAGAGCAACACACAGAATAAGAAAACACTTACAGACTCAAATTTTCAGGTAATCCGTCTTCAGGAGAAATGAGAAAGAGAGACCAAGAACGTTGTAGACGCAACGGCAAGTAACCCAAGCGCGTCTACAACGTGCTTGGTCTCCCTTTCTATTTTCTCCAGAAGACGGATTACCCGAAAATTTGAGTCTGTAAGTGTGTTTCCTTACTCTGTGTGTTACTCTTCTTGAATTTTGAACTTATTTATATATATATATATATGAAAGAAATTTATGAAAAATATCGTAAGGCTTCTATAATTAGAAAGGGGCTCGGTTGAATTGGTTGCCTCTGAACTGGTTGATCCGGGGTTCAATTCCCACTCTGGCACTCGATTTATTCACGCGGAGGTGGATAAATCTGAGCGCGTCATACCTCGGAGAAGACGTTTAGCCTTCAGTCCCGAGCCTGTATGATGTCAGGTACTTGTTAAAGATCTCTACTCGAAATACACTTGAGTCAGGCAAAATTTAGGACAGCCGATGTAGAATCATTGCATGGTAACACAAAGGGCCAATGTTTGGCCTAGGTGTGTTCTCTTGAAAGATTATCACAACAACCTAATCTAAAATTAGGAAATATGTTACTAACTCCTGCTGGTAGGGTAACTCATAAAACGTGGTTTGTTACAGGTTCACTGCGTTTCCTGCAGGCACGCACATGTGGCACGGACATTCAGGTTGGTTCCTTTTTAAAGAATTTCAAACAGTTTTATGACAAAATAATGTTATAAATATCAAGAACTATTAAGAGAATCTGGAGCGGTATACACTCAACTTTATTATAAGTATACATAGTATCAAACTCGTTGATGACCTATTGAATTTTGGTTTTATTTTAATGAGACTATCATGTTGACTTAATATGAAACACACAGTTAATGAATAATAGAATTATTAGTAATAATATCCGTCATACCTCGTAAAGTTTCTGTATAGCTCGACGGGTTTCGGGTCCGTCTGGTTCCCAATAAACTAACCCAATAACTATGTTTAATGAATAATAATTCATTTGTTTTAATCAAGTTATATCTCTTTTATCTGTATATATAAAATACAAAGTTTGTCTGTCTGTCCACTATAGAAATAAAACCGGAAACATTTTGATAGAAAGAAACATATTGATCTTATACAACTTTTTTCGCAGTAACTACTATATTTTGATTATCAAAAATGGGGTTCCTAGAAGTAAACTTCCTATCTTTCCAGTAATGGGAGAAGTTAAAGGATATTTTATAACTGAAATTTATTTAAATTTCCTCGAAAAAATTAATGATGTAATTTTGATTTTGATTATAATCTACTTTCCTATACTTCGTTTTAATTTTGAAAAAAAGTATGTAATTTATAATCAGGTTTTGTATCGTTTTATATTTTTTTTTGTAACTTATATCTTTTTTTGCGTAATCTATAATTTATATTCTGTATTAATTTCCTTTATCTGAAAAAACTTAGGTAAAACAAAACTACAGAAAATTTAAATTGTTTTCGTTATATGTAATTTATTATTAGAGTTGGAATTAAACTGTTTCCAGTCAACGTCGGGAATGTCTGTCAGTCTGTCTGTACTCGATAGATTCAAAAACCATACACCTAATCGTCATGAAAATTTGAGAAATTATTAGGTATACCACCGGGAAGGTTTATGTAATTTTTTTTTTAAATCAGAGTTGTGGTTCTAGGTGCTTCCGAACAAATTATATAATCTGAAATTTTGTTTTGGAATAATGAATCACCTGCCCTGCTGGTCAGATTTGTTTGCATTTATTTACATTGTTTTCATTGACTTGGGCAGTTTTTAAGTGAAATAAAATTGTTATTTTGAGGTTTATTTAAAAACATTTGAAATGTTCTAATGAGTTAATTAATTATTTCTAATGAGATGATGTTAGAACTAAAGCAGCTTTTTGGTGGAGCACTCATTCTGCTAGCTGGTGATTTTCGGCAAACTCTACCAGTTATACCACGTTCAACACCTGCAGATGGATTGAGTGCATGTCTCAAATCATCAGAGTTATGGCGGGATGTGGAGAAAATATCTTTAAAGACTAATATGCGTGTTCAATTACAAGATGAATCTTCTGAACGATTTGCAAAACAATTGTTAGATATTGGGAATCGTAAAATGGAAATGGACCAATCCACCACTGTATTATATTACCAGAAAACTTTTGTCACATTGTAAAATCCATTGATGCATTGATTGCCAAAGATTTTCCAAATTTATCGCAGAATTATGAAAATAATCAATGGGCTAGTAAGCGTGCTATATTGGCAGCCAAAAACATTGATGTAAATTCAATAGACTGCTTAATTCACAATGAAATACCTAGTGAAGAAACAACATAAAAGTCCATAGATACTTTGGTCAATAACGATGAATCAGTTAACTATCCAATAGAATTTTTAATTTCATTAGACTACCAGGAATGCCACAACATATTTTATCTTTGAAAAATGGTTCCTCCATCATCCTTCTACGAAATATAAACCCACCACGACTACGCAATGGGAACTAGGCTGTGATTAAAAAATTAATGAATATCATAATTGAGGCAACCATTTTAAATGGAAAATACCAAGGGGAACATGAACTACTACCACGCATTCCTATGAAACGAACGGATACTCCATTTGAATTCAAACATCTACAGTTTCCTGTACGACAAGTGTCGTCAACTGTGTCTGAGCTTCAGTCCCAGTTGACTGAAGAAAATACAACTGGGCCTGACATCCAGTTGTATATCTGGAAATACGGAAATACAACTAACTGACTCCAGTTGATGAATCAACTGTGTCTGAATTGCCAGTGTTGCCTTTTCTCACATTATCCTGAAATTTCTATGTCTGATAGTGAGTCATTTAAAAACGCATCGATAAGTTGTAAAAAATATAAACAAATTGTATTAAATATAAAATCTATGATAAAGAGCTAACTTTGCTCTTTACATAGAATAGAACTATGTACGTCTGCTGTAATATAATGAATAGAGAGAATACATATACTCGTAGGTCAAGGGCCACCAAACCATGGTCCAACAGTACATTACTTCCATCATCGGTACTTGAATTTCTTTGCTATAACATTATACAAGAAAAATATATTGCATATTTTTGGTAAACGTACCATGACTTATAAAACTAATTTAAATATTATTTCTTAATACCAGTGGAAGGTTCTGAAAATTACTGTTTTCAAATTAAATTATTAATATTATTCTAATCTTATTGTATGGGTATGCAAAATTTACACTGATTTTGGCGTACCTGATTCTCGTGCTTGCTAAATCACTAAAGATTCTTGGTTTATATAACACACAAGTTATTGCTTTGTGGAGATACTGTGCCAGATGAATGAAACCGATCTTGAAGCTTCAAAGAAAAGATAACGTCCCTTTGATCTTTGTAGAATCATCAAAAGGATCCCGGTGAAAGCTGTCATTGTTTGAAGCCACCTGAAAGGAAAGAAACATTCCGTCATTTCAACTGTTTCGAAGAACTTTGAGGTAGAATTGCTGAGGTCTCTAGCTAAAAAATTAAAAAAAAAATTAGTCCTTAAAATTTAGTCTATAGGTAATACAGAAACAGAAACAGCCATAACGATAGGTGAAATATAGAAGTGAGTTATGGCTGTTTCTGTGTTACCTCTTTTTTATTTTGGTTCGGCAGTTTCATTTAGTTGCTTTACATATATATATATATATATATATATATATATATATATATATACACGTTTCACGAAGAATCACAAACACAGAACTAAGGAACAAACACACTTACTGTCTCTAATTTTTGGTTGAACCGTGATCAGGAGAGTTGAGATAGGGACACCAAGCGCACTTGTGAACTGACGGTTGGTTCACAAGTGCGCTTGGTGTCCCTATCTCAACTCTCCTGATCACGGTTCAACCAAAAATTAGAGACAGTAAGTGTGTTTGTTCCTTAGTTCTGTGTTTGTGATTCATCGTGAAACGTTTGTTGTCCTTTTGGAACGTTTTCCTATTTACATATATATATATATATATACATATATATATATATAGTTCAATATAAACAAAGAAACATAGAGAAATCAGAAGAACACACTTACAGTCTCTAATTTTCGGTTTGAACCGTCTTCAGGAGAGATAAGAGAGGGAAACCAAGCGCACTGGATCAGAGACGGTTGGAGACCAACAGTGTTGCCGCATGCGCGCCCGTTCACAGAAAATAAGGTAGACAGGAATCAATTTATAATTAATTTATAATTTATAAAATAAAATAATGGAATATGAAAACAATAAATATATAAAAAAGAAAAAATTGAAAAAATAAGGGAAATTGATACAGAGAAATTGATACATAAACAAAAGTGCTGACTAAGTTATGATAAAATAAAATAAAACTAAGAATACAAATAATAATAACAAATGAAATAATTTAAAAAAAATGTGAAAAGGCAAGGAACTTTTAGACATTATCGCTTTAGATTGAGGCCAGGTGCACTACGCGCACTTAATAGCCAAATATGGGCTTCTTCGGAGGCTCGTAGTGTGAGATCTTTGCTGTCAGGGGGTATTTGTCGCAGAATCTGTAACCTGTAGCACTCATTAAAAGGGAGACCGTGGCTATTGGCATGTATGGCAATGGGAAGATGGGAGCGACTATTGACTGAAGCTCTGTGATTGTTCATACGGAGACTAAGCTTGGTGGATGCTTGGCCTACGTAGAACGAATCACACTTGGTACACTCCAAACGGTACACACAGTTTTTGGAGGTACACGAGCAGTCAGTTGCAACAGGATAGAGGGTGTTATGGGGGGGGAGCTGTGAAGTGTGGTTGGGGATTTATAATGGGACACGTGAGGCAACCTCGACGTCCGCGCAGTTGCGCTCCAGAGGGCAAACTGTTTGCCCTCGTGGAGGTTAGCTTCCTGTGCGAAAGAAAATTGCCAAGGTTGGGAGGACGTCTGTAGGATAGGCGTGGCGGATTAGGAAAGGTTTTGGAGGTGGCTGGGGAAGAGGATATGATCGGGAAAAGTTCTTTAATGATGGTACCCAGTCTGTGGATACCTGGGAAGTAGGTTGTTATAAGGTAGGGAGACCCAGAGGGAGAGGAAGAGGAGGTTGATGTAGGATTGTGTGGGGTCGTGGCAGGAACCAGTCTTCTGGTTAGGAAGGGGAGAGGGTAACCTCGCTCTACAAATTTACTTTTTAGGCTATTGATATGTAGGTGTTTATCTTGTAGTCAACACTGTTGGTCTCCAACCGTCTCTGATCCAGTGCGCTTGGTTTCCCTCTCTTATCTCTCCTGAAGACGGTTCAAACCGAAAATTAGAGACTGTAAGTGTGTTCTTCTGATTTCTCTATGTTTCTTTGTTTATATTGAACTATATTTGTCCGTTTTGGATCGTATTTCCAACGAAAAAAAGTGCATATATATATATATATATATATATATATATATATATATATTATTTATTTATTTACTCTTCTTTATATAATCTAGGAGGCCTCAGAGCTTATTTTTTCTTCATTCTGATTCTTCCTACGACATTTTGTTTCATATACATATCTTAGGTGTTGCTGGTCTGAATACTGGCTTGGCAAGTAGCTACTAGGTGACCAACCACCAGCTACTCGCCAAGCCGACACTCAGTCACCGCCCAGTATTCAGACCAGCAACACCTAAGATATGTATATGAGACAAAATGCCGTTGGAAGGATCAGAATGAAGAAAAAAAGCCTCCTAGATTATATATATATATATATATACCACTCTTCTCAACTCCTCACCAGATGTTTTCTGCATCTAGTGTTCAGTTGGGTTTTTGACTCTGACGAAGACCGCTTGTTACGGTTGAAAGATCTTAGTCTTGTTTTCCCATTTCTTATTGTGGTTTGATCATTGATTGTTATTTCACGTGTATATGTGAAATCTTTATATATATATATATATATATTAGTTTAGGTTGGCAGCAAATCTAAAATTTGCAAATTTTGAAAAATGTATGACTAATAATTCCCAACCTGACGATGACTATGGCATAGTCAAAAGCTTGTTTCTATCTAATGGTGTAGTAAGTTATGTTAAATTCTTAACCTGTTAGTTTTTCAGTTGCATTAAAATTGTTGATATTTAATTAAGTGTTTCAAAAAAGTGTTTCTAATATTATTTTAAGATTAGAGTAATATTAATAATTTAAAACACTTTGGACAACTTATTTGGGAATTACCACCTTCTATTCGTAAGACCACCGTGGAATGGAAACAAAACTAAAGTTTATCAGGGCTCGGTCAGTTCTTCAAGTTCAAATTAAACTCTCATTGCCAACGTTTCAATTTTTATTTAAAACTTTTTTCATAGGCTCATACTGACATCCATATGTTCTACTTATATCCACATAGAAATCCATAATTTCTATTCCACGGTCGATACTTTTATCAATATTTATATATTTGGGAAAATAATTACGGGTTTTTTTGAGGATATAAGAAGAACATATGGATGTGATGAGAGCCTATGAAAAAGGTTTTAAGTCAAAATCAAAACTTTGGCAATGAGTGTTTAATTTGAACCTGAAGAACTGACCGATTCCTAATAAACTTTAGTTATATATACTACTTAAAATAACTGTGACACATAGACTGAAACATAACAAAGACGCTGTAATGGCGGTTGAAATATTGAAAAGTGAGTCCTTGTTATGCTTCAGTCTATGTGTCACAGTTCATTTTAAGTGTTATCTGTCCTGCCGGACTGTTTTTCGTTTCTCATGGTTTATATATATATATATATATAATATATATATATTGGTATAAATAGATAGCAGATCCTCTTTTAATCAGGTATCATTAAAATTAACCGCAGTCTCGGCATTCACGATCCAAGTGACATGTTAAATTAAAATCGATGACTCATGCTTAGTCATTGCTATAAATAGATTAAAAGGATTAGTGCAGGTTAATATAAAGAGAAGGTCAAAGGTCAATAATGAACAAGAAATAAGCGGTTAGAATAAAAGAGTTGAAAGGTCAACGGTATAACTGGACTAATAGAGAATAAATAGATTAAGATATTTATTTATATCAATCTTATTTATATCAGTGTATATATATATATATATATATATAGAGAGAGAGAGATTTCACATAAACACGTGAAATAACAATCAATGATCAAACCACAATATGAAATGGGAAAACAAGACTAAGATCTTCCAACCGTAACAAGCGGTCTTCGTCAGAGTCAAAAACCTAACTGAGATTGAAACGTTATTTCACGTGTTTATGTGAAATCTTTTATGTATATATAGGCTGTCTGGATCTGATGCCTCATTAGCTATTTCATGACCAAATTAATTAGTTGTTTTCGTGTGGAGTAGGATGACCTTGAAGTTTGGATGTCCTTGAACTTTTGTCCTTGAAACGTAACAAATATATTTGTCATGTTGATTGAAGTAACACCATACACAAAATGCACTAGGCACATGTATGGTATAAAGTATAAATATATATACTTTTTCGTTGGAAATACGATCCGATATAGTTCAATGTAGAAAAAGAAACAACGCGCTTGGTTTCCCTGTCTTATCTCTCCTGCAGACGATTCAAGCCAAATATTAGAGATGTAAGTGTGTATTTTTAATTTTTATATGTTCCTTTTTCTACATTGAACTATATATATATATATATATATATGTGTGTGTTGTAAGATATGAGTACAACATAAATAGATAAAACACACTTACAGCCTCCAATTTCTGGTTTAACCAAAAAGAGAGATCCAACTATTGGAACGCTCTCCAACCATCACTTCGTATGTGCACCTGGCAGTGTCCCTATCTCTTCCCTCCTCATGACGCATAAACTAAAAAATAGAGAGTCTATGAATGTTATCTATTTACTGTTTAACTATAGTTTCCCCTGAAATGTTTGGATTGTTTTCTTGATGACTGTACATATATATATATATATATATATATATATATATATATATATATATATATATATATATATATATAGTTCAATATAGACAAAGAAACATAGAGAAATCAAAAGAACACACAGTCTCTATTTTCGTTTTGAACCGTCTTCAGGAGAGATAAAAGAGGGAAACCAAGCACACTGGTTCAGAGACGGTTGGAGACCGTCTCCAACCGTCTCTGAACCAGTGCGTTTAGTTTCCCTCTCGTAACTCTCCTGAAGACGGTTCCAAACCGAAAATTAGAGACTGTAAGTGTGTTCTTTTGATTTCTTTATGTTTCTTTGTCTATAATGAACTATATTTGTCCGTTTTGGATCGTATTTCCAACAGAAAAGTGTATATATATATATAATTTTGAAGAAAAAATATGGTTATTAGGATGGATTATCAAAAGTAGCCTCGGTAATAGTTTCAAAATATTTATCATTATATCTCAAGAATACAAGAAAGAGTTTGTGAACAAACAAAGAAAGAGAACAGGTTTTCATCTTTATTACAGTGAATTAAAGTAATACACATAGGGAAACACAATGAACTCAGTATGATGATGTTATTTTCAGGATTTCAAGAGTCAGATGGTTTGTTTGGCGTGCTTGTTGTCCGTAGAGAAGAACCCCCTGAGGTGCGTAGTCTGTATGACTTTGATCTTCCTCAACACACCCTTATCATTTGGCACTGGTACAACCAGGTAATGAATGGAATCATTGATCAAGTTCATATGAGTAGATTATTCTAATAAATAATTTGGTGATGACTGACCAAGCTTTTGTTTTATAAGTCTTCAGAAGACATACTGGCGCAGGTCCTTTACAGAAACCAATCAGTCTCTGGATATGGTCTGCTAGTCAATGGAAAAGGACCACTAGTGGATTATATTTCTCAAAATGGAACTGTCTATCAAACTGAACGAGAAACCATCTTTATTGAAAAGGTGATTAATAATTCTCTTACGTCACAAAGGCGAGTCATTATGACTCCTTTTTTACTCTTAAAGAACTTCACAATGATAACTATAATGTTTTTTTCTTTTCACATTATAATTAAATAACAAGATTTCGCAATAAACACGTAAAATAACAATCAACGTCCAAACCACAATAAGAAATGAGAAAAAGTTCTTTCAACCCTAACAAGCGGTATTCGTCAGAGTCGTAACAAGCGGTCTTCGTCAGAGTCAAATTCCAACTAATTCAAGTTCATCCTCAGTTGGGATTTGACTCTGACGAAGACCGCTTGTTACAGATGAAATATTTTAGTCTTTTTTCTCATTTATTATCGTATTTTGGACCCTGATTGTAATTAAAGTATATTAAACTTAAAAAAAATATTATAAAAATTTTTGAAATTATTTTATTATTACTATATTTTTGAATATATATTATTTATGATGAACTCTGGATATGAATGTGTGTGTGAGTGGTTGAGGTTCAAAAATTTCGTAAGAATGCTACAAGTCCTTCCGTTTGCTAGACCATAATGAAATAGACAGACATTAGTTTTTAATGTAGAAATAAACCACATTAACCGTAAGCGATATTGCATATGAGAAAAGTACTTTATCGTACTTTATAAAAAGGGGGGGGGGGAGCTGTTTCTTTCCCGCTCTTCTAGTCATTTTGAAAACTAATGTATTAACTTCATGTTGAAAAATGACCAAAATTCATTTGGTCATAATGAATTTTGGTCATGTTCTTGGTTAACCAAGTTCCTTGTTAGGTTTGTTGACCTTAATTACCTTCCTAGACTGACAACTGTTTCATGACTCATGGAGATCAAACAACCACGAAATAATATAAACCGACAAACCAAATAAAAGAGTACAGACATTTACTTACTGACCCCACCAACCACTGTAGTACTGCAATTCAGCAGTCATACTATAGGTCACTGACCTGACACTGATAACTATAACCTGCATTTCAGTGCGCGGGAAGAATCGTTGGCCGTAGGTCATTTTACCTTAATTATTTTGAATATATTAGGTAAAAATAAATAATTTACAATCAGTAAATTAGGATAATATCACTATAAATAATGAATTAAAATTATTCAGATTTTGAAGATAATGAAATATAAAATTTAAATAACCACACAAAATGAAAATATTGTCCTCTAAAAATATAAAACCAAATGATATAATTGTGTATATTACTGCTGTATAATTATGTATAATTGTGTATACACAATTATACAAAGTAATTGTGATAATTGAGAAACTCTGAAGACTTGCCTAATTACTTCATAGTAATTAGTTCGTTTATTTATAATTGATTTATCGATATTAGTTAAGTGATTTTCGCATATTATCAGGCTTATATGTTTTGGTTCCCCGAATCTACTTCTTGTTCCATTTTGATTATTTTATCTGGATATATGCAGGTGTGCTGGTTGCGAATCTACAAAATGCATTAATACTCTACAAGTAGCACCATTTATCTGATCTGATATAAAGTTTCAGATGTTAAAAAAAAAATATTACCTTGAGCAATATATCCAGTAGATTTAAATATGATAAATTCATAAATCCATTAATATTATACATAATATAATAAAAAGATTTCACATAAACACGTGAAATAACAATCAATGATCAAACCACAATAAGAAAAAGGGAAAGCAAAACTAAGATCTTTCAACCATAACAAGCGGTCTTCGTCAGAGTCAAAAACCCAACGAGAGGTCAAAAACCCCAGAGTCAGTTGGGTTTTTGACTCTGACGAAGACCGCTTGTTACGGTTGAAAGATCTTAGTCTTGCTTTCCCTATTCTGTGGTTTGATCATTGATAATATAATAAGTTCACAGAAGGGGTTCTCGAGGATTTTGGTCATAAAAAAATTCAACTCCTGATTATATGCCGAAGGTTCGCCAAAAGTTGTTTGGCATTTTTAAGGTTAGAAAACAATTTATTAACGACATAAGTAGAGCAAGACAAATACATCCACGGAATACCAACCAACAGAAAACAAGAAAAACAAACAGTAACAAGAAAACGACAAAAAAGGATCATAAAATACCCAGTGTTATTATTCATTATTTAAAAACAAACATTTGTTGTTTAAACCTAATTATTTATTATTAATTATTAAGATATTAATTAACGTCGGTATATAATCAGGAATTGATTTTTTTTATGACCAAAATTTTCAAGAACCGCTTCTGTGAACTTGAAAAATCAGTAATCGAGAAGCTATATCAACATAATATAATATATGATGAAACCACAATATGAAAATGGGAAAACAAGACTAAGATCTTTCAACCGTAACAAGCGGTCTTCATCAGAGTCAAAAACCCAACTAAAAACCCAACTTAATCTTGTTTTCCTATTTTCATATTGTCGTTTGATCATTGATTATTATTTCACGTGTTTATGCGAAATCTTTTTAATAATATAATATATATTCGTAAATATATTCTGAATATATTATAAAGACAGACTACTCTGTCCTTGATGTCGACAAGGTTATCCTCGTCGCACTTTGTCATTACCATCATCTTGACGTACGGTGGACGGTGACGTAGCAACTATTTTTGCCGGCCCCTCCCCCCCCCCCCCCCCCCAACCACGCTGGCTGTTGGTAATCTATTAACCTTCAAAATTCGAAAAGAGTCCTCAAAATATTTATTTTCATGGAATGACAATCAAGGATCTAAGTTTAGACATCTGTTATTAGGACCAGACTTTCACCTTATTACAGTACTAGTATACATATACAGTAGTCATCAAAGAAAACCAAAAATGCTTGAAAACAAAATCGTATAATTCAAATCATAAAAAAATGGTTAAATTAAATTACACACAGTATTACACACATAAAACATAAAAAAAAATTACGACCATAAAAACACATTTTGGTGAAAATGTCAGATTTTTGTTATGATTTTAATTTTTTTTTCACTTTTACACCCTCAAAACACCGCCCTCTGGCACGTGACGACTGGGGTGGAATACCCCCGTCACCCCTTGTTACGCCATTAACAGTGGAATATCCTTTAGAACATTGGTGCTGTCTTAGCCACTCTGGTAGAGGTGAAAACCTTGATAAGTCCAACCATGGGTTATGAACACCTGTTTATCGTCTTTATGGTAACTGCCCACCACAACAAAGATAACAAACAGCCAAACAACCGAGATTGTGTACGCTGCTAAGTTCAGAAGATATCTTCGACTTCTAAATTTCTTGTGTTCCAAGAGTAGTAACATGATCTAAATAAATCAACTATAACAAATGTTTGTTACTTTATTCATTTTATATATTTCATATGTATTTTTTTTATTTTTTTTTATTTTACAACGGAGGGATGGGATGTACATTGACAAGCGCTTAACATGGAATCGACATACAAGACTGAAACGAAAGGACCTAATGAGATGATACAAGACTCTATCCCGTCTTCTTGACAAAAGATCAAATTTGACTCTATAGAACAAAAGACTGATATACAATGCAATACCTAAAACTATCTGGACTTATGGACTAGAAATCTGGAGATCAACCAAGCGTTCAAACATTCAATGAATTCAAACAGCCCAATCCATAATTCTTCGTAAAATTGTACAAGCTCCCTTTTTTGTTTCAAACGACACCATTCATAATGATCTGAAAATCCCTTTTATCCACCAAGAAATCCAATCCCGATACCCGCAGATTCCATGAATCTTTACCCACCAATATAAACCCTTTTATACAGGAATTATCATCCCACCAGATTCTTACCAACCCAATTAGAAGGTTGAACAGATGTTGGTTCAGAGATTTATTCATCAAGAAATGATAAACTGTCAAGAATAGTTGCAAGTGATCTGAACAATCTATGTATATGGAGTACTACGTGGGTGGTTTTTACCTCTCTTTTATGTATCATGGATCAGTATTACTTATTACCCCTTTAAAGGTAGTTGTAATATAATTGTAGGTGATGTAGGGTCGTGGAAGCTCGCCTCCGCTTGGTCCACCTCGGACGTATCTCGGAGGCTGGCATTGCCTCTATCCTCGGCTAGGGCTTGGTGCCCCCGAGATGCGGCGAAAGAGAATTCACGTTAAAAGGCATCAATCTATTCTGTTAATACTCGCGATATTGCTGAAGAAGCATGGTGCGCGCAATAATACCAAAACAGTTGTAATATAATAAAGTAATTTAAAAAAAAAACAAGGGAAGGGAGAGTAGATGTCTTCCATTGCTTCTCCCGGAAGGAGACCAAGATCCAGAATAACGTTATATTATGTTCACGATGACGAAATATTTGTCTAATGTTTCTAATTGGTTGGTTCATTTATCTAGTCAATCCCAACATACATATATATTTACGCAGAAAAATCACAATAACTAAACAAATGATGCAATCAATGAAGTTTAAACCACAAGGAAAAAGGAAAACAATTGGAATAAATGCTCTGAGGTAAATTTATATCATCAAGGAGCAAACAAAGAAAATCAGAAAATAGAAAGTTTCCTTCTGCACTACTTTTATGTTACCCTCCTAGTTTATACACTTTGTTTGTTCTCTGATGACATAAATTGAAAGGCCTCACAGCATTTATTTCTATTGTTTTCCTTTTTCCTTAAACTATATATACATTGACATATATATATATATATGATCAAACCACAATATTAATGGGAAAACAAGACTACCATCTTTCAACCGTAACAAGCAGTCTTCGTCAGAGTCAAAAACCCAACTGAAACACTAGATGCAGAAAACATCTGGTGAGGAGTTAGGAAGAGTGGTATTTTAAAAGGATCAAAGCGCAGGAAAGGACAAATGTCCAGAAAAGGATGTTTAGGGAAACAAAGGAGTACTGTAAGAAAGAGTAAAGAACTATCCGGTAACTGTCAACCCTCTTAGAAGAGGCTATTGCCCTCGAAACGAAAGTGTATATACATTTACATATATTTATGATCAAACCACAATAAAAAATAGGGAAAAAAACACTAAAATTTTTCAACCGGAACAAGCTGTCTTCGTCAGAGTCAAAAACCCAACTCAGTTAGGTTTTTGACTCTGACGAAAACCGCTTGTTACCGTTGAAAGACCTTAATTTTTTTTTCTCACTTCTTATTGTGGTTTGATCATTGATTGTTATTCCCCGTGTTTATGTGAAATCTTGTTACGTATTACATATATTTATAAGAAATATAAATATAATCCTCATTTATATTTATAAATTTGTAATATATTATGTATGTAATATAATATATGTAATAAGGAATAATATATATTCCTTACAATACATTTAAGGAATATATGTTATCAAGTATTACATATATTCCTTATATGTAATACTTGATCTTTGCAGAATAAAGAACTTTTTAAATGTATACTAATTTTCCATAGAATTTATCCCATAATTGACTTATTTAAACATGTTTTTTGTTATATAACAATTTTTTTTTTAATTATTCAGTTTTGATAATAGTGACTAAAGTTTGCTATAACTTGTTTGTCATAATATTTTTTTTAAAACAAAGCATTTCTCTCTGAAGGGTTCCAGGTACAGGATCAGGCTAATCTATAATTCAGCCATATACTGTCCAATTGAAGTGTCAATTGAAAATCACAATTTCACAGTTATCTCCAGTGATGCTTCTGAATTTGAACCAGTTGAAGGTATTTATTATTAATATAAATCTTTATTTCAATGAATTTTTAGAAAATAATTACTATATTGTTATATATTAAATACATCTATCGATCGGACGAAACTCAGTATGATGATTTTTATGTCGGTTTGGCTTCGAATAAGCTGAACCTAGGTATAAATTATGATAGGGCCTCCGTCAGGAAACGCAGCAACCTTCCTGTTTCTATACATACAAACTCCGACAGCCTTAGTCTTAATGACTATGGGGCCAGGTTAGCTCAGTGGTTAACGTATTCGCCTTTGAACTGACAGGACCGGGGTTCGATCCCCACCTGGTTTTCGATTTATTCACGCGGGAGGTGAATAAATCTGAGCACGTCGTCCCTTGGAGAAGGACGTTAAACCGTCGGTCCCGAGCCTGTATGATGTCAGGTACTCTTTAAAAATCCCTACTCTAAATACACTTGAGTTAGGCAAAATTTAGGACTCTCACTGTAGAATCAATCTTCATTGTGTGGTATCACAAAGGGCCAATACTACCATACGTGTGTTCCACTGGGACAGCCACTGCAACCTAACCTAACCTAGTCTTAATGACTGTTTCCGTTTTTAAGCCCTTAATCATATACTCGACACTACCTCTCATATTATCGTAAGAGCTTAAGAGGAAACACATGCAGAAATCTGCATCCTTAGTATAAGAACATTTCCGGGGCGCCTCAATCATTCCTGATAGTTCTTACTTTAATATAAGTCAAGTACATTAATCATCAAAAAAAAAAAAAAGTTAAAGTTCATTTTTTTATGGATTTACATATTTTGAGGTCTCAAGTCCTCCTGAAAGATTTTCTCGATGATGTCTATGTGAGAATGGGTGAGTGTGCAACCAAAAGTTTGTTGGCACGCTACAGGCCAAACTATTTGATAGATCAAATTCATGTGTTACACAAGAATAAGCCTTATGATACAGATTTACCACATTTTTCTTAGGCGATATTATATCATAGAAAAGTCACTTTTTCAACTAAAAATGTGTTTGAAAAAATTGTTCTCTATTTAACTACTAACTCCAGAGTGTTAAGGGTTCAGATTTTCTCAATAACCAGAAAGGTCAGTTAAGCTAAAAAATGTAAAATTTTTGGCTTATCATTAATTCTGAAAGTTTGTTAGTGCTATACAGATCACACCGATTGGCTGATAGTAATGAAATTATACTTAAAAATTCCTTGTTTTGAAGGGATGAACTGAATACTTTTTAATAAAATTATATAGATAGAAAAGGGTGTTATAGTATATTTTATGATTTATAAAACTGTTTTTAACGCTAAACACCTAACTATATAAATTAAAATGTTTTCAAAAAAAACACACTAATAATAGTATTTTGCTATTACATAAACACGATGTTTTGGTATAAATACTTAAAAATTCTTAAAATTTTAAGTATTTTGTATAAATACTTAAAAATGTATCGCATTAACCCGAATATTACTGCAATTCCAAACTCTAAAATACTATATATATATATATTGTCATTGGATACCTATTTTGTCAATAGTCAGCCACAAAAATATTGAAAATCGTTTCACTCTGTATTATAAATAATCCTTTTTTGAAATTTCTGATTCGTGATTGTAATCGAGATCACCGTGAAAGTTTAATCAATTGTTGAATTCTTGATATTATCTGTATGATACCTTGAACGCTTCATCAAATTCGTCTAAGTACTAACATTCTGGGTTTAACAGCTCAATGTTAACATGTTTATGTTTAACATGATTATGTTTAACATGATTATGTTTAACAGCTAACTCTTAACAGCTCAATCACAAACAGCAGTAATCGAAATAATCTGTACTAATAGTCGAATAATAGTATATATATATTGTAAACAGGAAAACGATCCAAAAGGACAACAAACACTTCACGATGAATCACAAACACAGAACTAAAGAACTAGTCAATAGACTAGTGCGCTTGGTGTCCCTATCTCAACTCTCCTGATGACGTTAGTTTAATTTCAACCGAAAATTAGAGACAGTAAGTGTGTTTGTTCTTTAGTTCTGTGTTTGTGATTCATCGTGAAGTATATATATATATATATATACGAGTTCGGGATTAACAAAGAGCAACACACAAAGTAGGGAAACACACTTACAGACTCAAAGACCGGTCTCCCATTCTCTTTTCTCCTGAAGACGGATTACCCGAAAATTTGAGTCTGTAAGTGTGTTTCCCTACTTTGTGTGTTGCTCTTTGTTAATCTCGAACTCGTATTGTGTCCAGTTTGGATCGTATTTCGTTTTATCAGTGATATATATATATATATATATATTGTTAAATAACGCCCCATATTTGGCTTGTATCTGTTTCTTACACAATTTCTCCAGTTTCCGGAATTCCTTCCTCGTCTCTTCATTAAAACTATAAAGCCTATCACCAATATTACTAGTCGACATGTTTCGAATGTACCACATTCATCATCAGGACAATAATGAGAATAATAGTAGGATTGTTAGTTTATATATATAGAGGTGGATTACTATTGGAAGGTTCACAGGACATCGCCCTAGATCATGGGGCATTATGGTGGATTAAGATAGGGTGGTTGGACTCACCTACTACCTGGCTAATCTGGTTTGGCCTGTTGGAAAATAGTTTTAAAATTCGACAAGAATTTTAGCATTTTAGACTAAGTGCAATTTAGCATATATAAATATGCTAAATTTATGGCTGGCTGCTTTTCTTGAATTATTAATGCTTTTAATATTTGTAATTTAACATCGTTTCTTTCTTTAGCGATAATTTTCGTGGAATTTACCATCATTTCTCTTGTGAGTTATGAACTTGTACATTAAAGAAGGTCGCTTTCCTTGTACATAACTTTTATGTTATGTTCTTAGTTCCTACTTTGTTTGCTCTCTGATGACATAAATTGAAAGGCCTCAGAGCATTTTTTTTATTGAATTTCTTATATATATATACATCAATGATCAAACCACAATATGAAATGGGAAAACAATACTAAAATCTTTCAACCCTAACAAGGGGTCAGTCTTGTTACCCCAAAAACATTTGGGTTTTTGACTCTGACGAAGACCACTTGTTACGGTTTAAAGACCTTAGTCTTGTTTTCCCATGTCATATTGTGGTTTGATCATTGATTATTTCACGTGTTTATGTGGAATCTATATATATATATATATATATATATATATATAAAACTAAAGTTTATCTGGACTCGGTCAGTTCTTCAGGTTCGTGACCCAGTCCCAATAAACTTTAGTTTTGTTTCTATTCCACGGTTGATACTTTTATCAATATATATATATATATATATTTTTCGAGTTCGAGATTAACAAAGAGCAACACACAAAGTAGGGAAACACACTTACAGACTCAAATTTTCGGGTAATCCGTCTTCAGGAGAAAAGAGAATGGGAGACCAAGCACGTTGTAGACGCAACGGCAAGTAACCCGTAGGCAGCAGATCTTCTTTTAAACAGGTATCATTAAAATTAACCGCAGTCTCGGCATTCACGATCTTAAGACTGAGAAATTCGATCCTACGAACTAACCTCCTGCTAACAGGGTTCAATTGGAAAAGGAGTTGGCCAAGTGAAATGTTAAATTAAAATCGATGACTCATGCTTAGTCCTTGCTATTAATAGATTAAAAGGATAGTACAGGTTAATATAAAGAGAAGGTCAAAGGTCAATAATGAACAACAAACAAGCGGTTAGAATAAAAGAGTTGAAAGGTCAACGGTATAACTGGACTAATTTTTTTTTTATATTATTTATTGTCTTCATTATTATTTCGTATTTTATATACTTTTTATCTTGTTTTATAAATAAATATTGGAGGGATTTCTATTTTTCCTCTCCTCCGCTGGGGGGCAGCATTGCGGTGGTTCCACGAGTTACTCTGGAGGCCAGTAGCAGTTTGCTTCTCAACGCGAGTACTTCGCACTTCTTCCCGATGACGACGGATGTCGAAATATCGAAGTGAGTTCTGTAGTGTCTTTCTGTGTTCTTTCTCAGTGTTAAAGTATATATATATATATATATATATATATATATATATATATCATATATATGTATATCATATATATACATGATATACATATGATGTATATCATATATATATATATATATGCATTACATGCGCATATATATATATAAATATATTTTAGTTGATAGTATTATGATGTCTGCTGGGGAGAGGTATGACCTGGTCGTAGCAGGCGTGCAAGAGATGGGATGCTACTGGGTGACTTTCAGAGGTATAGGAGACTGTGCAAAGACTGGTGTTCACCAGGAAGCCCTTTTGTGCTATTCCAACACTACTATACCAAACAGTCCTCCTCCAACTTACAAAGATCGACCAAAGCCCGGTAAGGTTCGTCACTAAATATCTTTTAACTCATTTCAATTTATTCTTGTTCATACACTATAAGAATTATAATTATAATTATTATATTATTATTATAAGTATAATAATATTCATTAATTTCCTACAAATAATAATATTTTTATTATATTTGGAATCCTTGCTTCCTTTTCACCTTCCCAGAATCCCCCAATACGACTCAAGAGAAAATGGCCGAAAGATCTACTATTACAATAATATACCTAAAAAAAAAAAGAAAAAACAAAAAAACAAAGTGGGAAGTTGAACCAGTGGGTTCCATTCTTTGCTCATGTGCATCGATGTTATTGTGTAATCTATTACTACATATGCTTGTTACGCATAATATGCGTAGTTGTATATTTGTAAATAAAGATGATAAATAAAAAAAATATATTACATTTGACTGATAATGGTTTCCAAAACCTAAAGTTGTAGGATTCCACCTTAATCACTGTACTAGGGGCAGAAAGAAAGGGGTTGTTCATTTGTTATTTGGCACCCATTTTAGGTTTTTTTTTGTTTTCCTGATTTTGGGTGTTACTCAAAACAAGTTTATTTGAGTAACCTGTTCCCTTACATAGATTACAGATATTCATTTGCAAACTATGATAATATGAAGAATTTTAATAGAATATTAAATTATTAGCAAATAATTAAATTTAATAGTTAATATTAATAAATAATAGTTTTATTAATATCAATAAACTATTTTAGTTAAAGATGAGCCACATTACCAGGCTGACTGCACATCAGGAATTCAAAATTCTACTTGTTTCAAGTTTATTATATTAGGATCTTTAACCGTGTACTAACACCGTACAAACTCGGGGCCAACAGCTATAAGTCCTCTCCGATGGAGTGTGAGCACAGTATTTTCCATCTCTCTCGCTCTCAAGAAAAATCTAGGGAAGATTCAAATCTGCAATCCCTCTTCTATTATTGACAAAGCCCCCGAAGATGGAAGATTCAACCCTGCAATCCCTCTTCTAAAGCCCCCGAAGATGGATGTAATTTAAAACTAGTTAGAGTGGAATAGAAATGCAAAAGTATTTTTTGTTTACATATTCTCTCTGTACATGAATCATAGAGAAACTAATGTATCCGGATCAAAATTAAAAAAGCGAGTTTTTAACGAAAATAAACTTCTTAAACGCCCCTGAGTCCAATATAATAAGTTATACGAATTGGTCCACCTGTGGAAGGATGTTAGGGGGGGGGGGGGGGAAGAACTTCTTAAAAACGAAAAGAACTATAATCAATAAATTTCAATTTAAGTTCATTTTGTCCCTGAAATAAAAAATCAAACACTGTATCTAAATTTCACTTTTTTAAGGGAAGCTTTATATGAAAAAAATTCTTTTTGATAAAATTCTATTCACCTAATTTTGTTTAAAATCGCTTTGATTATGGTTTTTAGTTGTCTTTTAATATATATATATGTACGATGCAATGAATATCCAAAATTGTCTTTCAGGGTTAAAAGTTCAACAAAACTGTTCTCTAGTGATTTTGCTGCCTCCGTACTGTAGTGAGAATCTGTACTGCGAGTACGCTACCTTCGTACGTACGGGGAAAGTAAATATTGTCACTACTACAGGCAGGCTGCATACTCGCGGTAGTTTTTACTACTATAGGCACCTTAAATTATCTAAAATCTGTTTACAAATAAAATACGTTTTATTACGAACAATATAACATCGTAAGTCCAAAGGAACTGTTTTAGCCCAAAAATAAAATTAGTTTAAGACTTGATAAAGATATCTGTTATCAATGGCAGGTAGTACAATAATGTAAGCTAAGAAGAATTAGGGGACAGAGACACAGAGTTGTATATTTCATAACAAGATTTCACATAAACACATGAAATAATAATCAATGATCAAACCACAATATGAAATAGGAGAAAAAAAGACTAAGATCTTTCTACCACAACAAGTGTTCTTCGTCAGAATCCAAACCCCCACAGAAACACAAAATGCAGAAACATCATGGTGAGGGGTTTAAAGGAGTGAGTATTTTAAAAGGGTGTAAAATGCAGGAAAAGTGCCTTTTAAAATACCACTCTTCCTTCTCAACCCCTCGCCATCATGTTTCTGCATCTTGTTTCAGTTGGGTTTTTGACTCTGACGAAGACCGCTTGTTATGGTTGAATGATTTTAGTCTTTTTTCCCCATTTTATTTTGTGGTTCGATCATGGAGTTGTTTTTTTTTATGTAATGCCTGACTGTAATCTTTTTTCTTTTTTTTTTTTTCGTTTAGATCCTTAATCCAATCAATGAAGCAAATACTGATTGGTCTCAAAATGAAATCATCAGACTGACAGATTTGAACAACAGTCAACCAAATAAATATAACTATAGTCGAACTCCAGACATAATCTACTATGTTCAAGTACACTCAAAACAATACGGTAAGATAATAAATAAGAAAATAAGTGTTTACGTTATTTGTTGAAACAAAACTAATATACAATTTATTACAGATTCCCTCATTTATCCAGGAGCTTGGCATCAATTTAACAATGTTACTTTTGAGTTTCCTAGAAAAGTGCTTTTGGAAGCTGGCCCTGAGGGCCAAAGCTGTCAGGACAATGACTTACCCTTGCATTGTGTTGGCGATTTCTGCAGCTGTACTTATCTTAAACAAGTCCCTCTCAACGCCTTGGTTGAAATTGTTTTCGTTGATATCAGTAAGTCCACAAATTCAGTTATATTTGATTTAATCTTAAACTTTAAGAATAAGAAAGATTTTAGAGGTAAACATAGAACACTTCAAAAAAAATATATTAATATGCTGTCAAGTTGAGATGCCATAATTCATTTGTTGAAACTTAACCGAAAATTACGAAATCGAATTTTTATCGGAAATAACTTCTAGACCACTCCTAAACCCTGAGGCTAATAAAATACTTTATACGAATTGTTCCCTCTGTGGGTGTGTTTGGTGGCGGGGTTAGCAGAATATCTTAAAATGATTTGTTGTTTTTTTTTTAAATTTCGTAGATGAGACTACCTTTCCTTCGACGTTTGAAGCAAGCAAGCAACTGTGGAAATAAAACCCGGTTTAAGGTTACCCGGTGAGGAACTCTGTTTAAAAAAGGTCTCCACCTTCTTATTCACATAATAAGAAGCTGTACCTTCTGAAGCATTACTCTGAGGAATAGAGGGAGGGAAAGTGATAGAATGATGAGAAAGTGAAAGACAGAGAGAGAAGAGGGGTTGGTAGACTTAGGGTAGTTTAGGGGAGAGGAATGTAGGATAGAGTGATAACGAAAAGATTTGAGAGAAACCCCTAACAGAATGAGGAGAGGGGGAAACCACTTACTAGTCAGAGGGAGAGTGAGAGATAGGGAAAAGAGGTGAGAGATAGAGGGGTGATAAATCTGTAACTAGCCGCAGAAAAGAGAAAAAGAATATTAAAGTGGAAGAGTTAGGGAAGATGAAAAACTATCGCAAACAAAAGGAGGGCGTAAACGATACAGTAGATGAGAGACCTATAGAGGCAGAACAGATAAAAACTTATAATCAAATAGGATTTGAAAAGTGAAAAGGAAAGATACGGAAAAAAGTAGTAAAGAGAGACAGAGAGGCAGAGGTGGAGAATATAGATTAATAATTAATAATTAATAATTAGATTGATTGCTAATGTTGATCAAATGAGAGAGTTAGAAAAAAAGGGACAAACAGAGAGGCCAACAAAAAAAATTGAAGATGGAAAGAGAGAAGACTAAAGGAATAATAGAGATGGAATGGAGTCTAATCTATAATAAATCTATATGGAGTCTAATCTATAATGAATAATATGGAGTCTAATCTATAATGAATATATATGGAGTCTAATCTATAATAAATCAATATAGAGTCTAATCTATAATAAATATATATGGATTCTAATCTATAATAAATCTATATGGAGTCTAATCTATAATAAATATATATGGAGTCTAATCTATAATAAATCTATATAGGGTCTATCTATAATGAATATATATGGAGTATAATATAATAAATCTATATGGAGTCTAATCTATAATGAATATATATGGAGTCTAATCTATAAGAAATCTATATGGAGCCTAATCTATAATAAATCTATATGGAGTCTAATCTATAATAAATCTATATGAGGTCTAATCTATAATAAATCTATATGAGGTCTAATCTATAATAAATCTATATGGAGTCTAATCTCTAATTAATCTATATGGAGTCTAATCTATAATAAATCTATATAGTCTAATCTATAATAAATCTATATGGGGTCTAATCTATAATAAATCTATATGGAGTCTAATCTATAATAAATAGTAAGAATGGGCGAGATGGATAGCAATAAAGAAGAAAGTGATCAGAGAGAGTTCATATTTCTCAGAAAAAACATAATCCCTTTCTATCACTCTTTATCCCTCTTTCTATCTCTGTCTCATGAAAAAGTTTGTAATCTCCTTCCTCCTTATCACTATATTATCAATTTTAATCTCTCGATATAATGCTATCTCTCTCTTTCCCTCTTGTGCCTTTTCAGAAATCTCTCCTTTTATCCCTCCTCCTTCCCTCTTTCAATATTATCCCTCCTCCTTCCCTCTTTCAATATTATCCCTCCTCCTTCCCTCTTTCAATATTATCCCTCCTCCTTCCCTCTTTCAATATTATCCCTCCTCCTTCCCTCTTTCAATATTATCCCTCCTCCTTCCCTCTTTCAATATTATCCCTCCTCCTTCCCTCTTTCAATATTATCCCTCCTCCTTCCCTCTTTCAATATTATCCCTCCTCCTTCCCTCTTTCAATATTATCCCTCCTCTTCCCTCTTTCAATATTATCCCTCCTCCTTCCCTCTTTCAATATTATCCCTCCTCCTTCCCTCTTTCAATATTATCCCTCCTCCTTCCCTCTTTCAATATTATCCCTCCTCCTTCCCTCTTTCAATATTATCCCTCCTCCTTCCCTCTTTCAATATTATCCCTCCTCCTTCCCTCTTTCAATATTATCCCTCCTTCTTCCCTCTTTCAATATTATCCCTCCTTCTTCCCTCTTTCAATATTATCCCCTCCTCTCCTTTTCCCTCTTTCCTCTAATATTATCCCTCTCTCTCTTCCCTCTTTCAATCATATATCCCTCCTTCTTCCCTCTTTCAATATTATCCCTCCTCCTTCCCTCTTTCAATATTATCCCTCCTCTTCCCTCTCATATATCCCTCTCTTCCTCTTTCAATATTATCCCTCCTTCTTCCCTCTTTCAATATTATCCTCTCTCCTCTTCAATATTATCCTCCTCTCCCTCTTTCAATATTATCTCCTCCTCTTCATATCCCTCTTTCAATATTATCCCTCCTCCTCCCTCTTTCAATATTATCCCTCCTCCTTCCCTCTTTCAATATTATCCCTCCTTCTTCCCTCTTTCATATTCAAGAATGTGTAACAAAAACAAATATAATTTAGTCATTTGATTTTGGAATCATACCTAATTTAATTCTAAAGTAGCTTTATGTTATATAATTTTAAAAAAAAAAACAAAGAAAAAAAGGGATTAATATGGAAAAATACTCGTACCACCCCAAAATATGTTTCCTTCGGGACGAACCTTTTTGAGAGGCACTTAAATGAATGGCATGATACGTCAATATCTGGTGTTGGGTAAAAGTGATGACTACGTGCTGAAGTAGTGTTGACAAGACAAATAGAAATCAAATGACTATGAATAGGCCTGTCTATCTTGACAGGTGATATCAAAGAGTGTTAAAAACAAATTTCAAGAAGTAGTGGTTTTGTTTCTTAAATAAAACTTTAAAAAAAATAAATTTTATAAAAATATTTCTAATTCCAGAGGATATTTATTGGCTAATTTATTCATTATATTTTCTAATAGTCTACCTGCCAGCCTTTTGTCTTGGTACTTCCTTATAATAATTTATTCCTTTTTCGCAGGTATTAATCGTTTCCAAGACCATCCTATACATTTACATGGCTACCAGTTCTATGTTATCGCCTCTAAAACTATTGGAACTAATATCACATTGGAAAAAATAAAACAAGACAATGAAGCAGGCCTCATAGAGAAGAAGCTCTATCAAGCTCCTGAGAAAGATTCTATTTCAGTCCCCAACATGGGATACTCCATCATTAGATTCGTCGCAGATAACCCAGGTACTTTATAGCACTTTGGACAATGAAACTTCAAAGTAAACGTCAAAGGTAGTAAACGACAAACATATAAACAAATGGCAAACGCAAAGTTTATGCTTTTTTCAGTTTTTTATAACATTTTTAGCGCTTAGATACGTCACAAAATGTTTGGAATAAAAGTTTTAGTAAATAATATTTTTTTTTGACATTTTTTATTGTTTATGTTTTTAAATTTTACTGATATAAATTCGATAGGCTCTATAAAGTCTTCATTATGAACAGAGGTGGGATTCAAATTTTTTAAGAACCGGTTCGCGCGAACCGGTTCTTAAAATATTATGAGTTCGGCGAGTTAAATAGCTCAAGGAAGTTTTCCCGCTCATTGCTCGTTGCTTTAACATGATCACTTGCGATCGGTCTTTCTTTCATATTTTCTATTATTGCTTACAGTAGCTTTTGACGAGGTAGGCTAACCAATCTGTGGTTTTCAGTAAACTAGATCTCTTTGAATGCGTCCGAAGCAACCCTCTCATCAATTTCTTTTTCAAATATCCCTATATTGTCCTTAAGCAAATCAAATACTTTAATAGACCTCTTTATGAGGTTTTCTCCTCTGAACAAAGTTTTGCCTCTTGCTTGTAGGGCATTACTGAGCAATGACATTTCATTCAAAATATCAATCATTAAAGCTAGGTCCTTCAGAAAATGTTTGTTAAAATGACAGGCTGTCATCCCTGAATTATTTATCTAAGCAAACACTTACTTTAATCTGGCGATTTCAGGAAATTAGATCTAAAAACATTCAATATTTGATTCAAAACTAAAAGTTAAAACTAGGCCTAATGTAGGCTAGACCAACTCAACATCTGCATTGTCATGAGCAGTTTGAGTACTGTAACAGTTACGCAAACGAAACTAAATTGTTTATTAATATATAGGCTATATACATGCGCAAATTACGTTGTCACATATGCACAAGTTACGTGAGTCATGCGACACTTGTGGAGTTTGATAGTGGACTAATTTAATTAATACATATCTGAATAGGGGTTTACGTAATTTTAACAACCGGTTCGCCGAACTCATAATATTTTAAGCACCGGTTCGCACGAACCGGCTGAATCCCATCACTGCTTATGAAACTCTTACAGACAACGATATCGATTGGCCCATTATTAGTAGCGTACACAGAGGGTGAACGACTCGCTATATAAGAAGTAATATTTCACTATTCAAAAAAATGAAAACATCTGATGGAACAATATATCAAATGATTTAAAGAAAAGAACACGTAGAAACAATACGCAACTCACTTAAATATTTCAATCTCGTCGTCATCAGGAGGAGGAGATAAAGAAAGAGATGAGTTCTGCTCAGCTGGCAAACATCAACTGAGCTGATGCTCAGTCATCATCCTTCTGATGACGACGAGGTCGAAATATTTAAGTGAGTTGTTTATTGTTTCTACGTGTTCTTTTCTTTAAATCATGTAATATTTCGTTATTTTTATATAGGAAATTTGAGAGGGAAATTTTTTTGAGAAAACCAGGCTATTCCTCATCAAATTGGATTTTATTTGAGTATTTCTTTAGTATAAACGGGCACACAGAGAGATATCAAACTTTTTTTTCTTTTCATATAAAAGAGGAAGATCGAAAAATAATCTTCTTTTCCTCTTCATTGGAAAGATTTATACCTTGACAATATAGTAATGAGGCCAGCGAAATAGACTTGGAATCGATAAATCCTTAAAAACATAATATATTTTCTAACTTGAATCGGAAAAATAATCAAACATATTTTTTGAATGATCAAACTACGATATGAAATGGGAAAAAAGACTAAGATCAGTCAAAGTCAAAAACCCAACTGAAACATAAGATGCAGAACATTATGGTGAGAGGTTCAAAGGAGTGGGAGGGAAGAGTGGTATTTTAAAAGGGTGTTAAGTGCAGGAAAAGTGCCTTTTAAAATACCAACCCCCATTGGGTTGGTGATACATACATGTTGGTCATACATGGTTGGTTGGTCATACATGATACATGATGTTTCTACATCTTGTGGTTCAGTTGGGTTGTTGACTCTGAGGAAGTCCACTTGTTGTGGTTGAAAGATCGTAGTCTTTTTTTTCCCCATTTTCATTTTGTGGTTTGATCATTGATTGTTATTTCACGTGTTTATATGAAATCTTGTTATCATTGAGTATTTTTTGAAAATGAATAGATTAAACCAACTCATTGGAGAAACATAAAAATCAGGTGACATTGGAAATAAAATGGTGCCAACTGCTGAAGAATGGTTTCCATTCATCGAAAATTAACTCTCACTCCCGTCTCTACACTTATGGATTAGTTTATTTCCTCCCTGTAACTGGAAACGGCTACCTCCAGAACCACCTGTTGAAGACAGAGGTCTTCACTCTAGACCAGGGTCTTTACATTAAAATGTCAGAATGGGAGCCACCTCCTAGCCAGTACAACATTGACAATAAATACAAAATCCAACCTCAGATGCTCCACTGGCATCATATTAGCAAACAAAGCGTAACGTGATTGAAATACCATGAACTGGTGACAGTTGAAAAAAAAACCATTTTCTGCATTCAAACTACACCTATATTTAATTTTAAAAAATGAAACGGTCCGTTAGGACAAATTATCAAACGACAAGAATAAGAAACACGTTGAAACAACATAAAACTCACTTCAATATTTCGACCTCGTCGTCATCAGGAGAAGAAGAAGAAGATGAGTTTTTCGAGAATGGTGAAAAAAAATTCCCTTTGTATGGAGTTACAAAAATTAATTATATCAAAGAATTAGAATAAAAGAACACGTAGAAACAAAACAAAACTCACTTTAATATTTCGACCTCGTCATCATCAGGAGAAGAAGAAGAGGATGAGTTGTTCGATGAGGTCGAAATATTCCGACCACATTGTTGTTTCAACGTGTTCTTTTATTCTAATCCTTTTATAAATTTAATTTTAGTAACTCCATACAAAGGGAATTTTGTTTTCTCAAATATACGTTTCTTGAAAGTATATCTAAAATGCCCACTTTTCAGCAATAGCTAATATATTTCATTATAAGATATTAATAATTTATAACCAGTATGAATATGTACCACTCTTACTTATTAACTTTAGTTTAAAAAAATAAATTACTCTTTTAGATGTTAATCTTTCAATAGAATATTTCGATAATTTGTCTTATGTCGTATCCAGGATATTGGTTGCTGCACTGTCATGTTACTAACCATATGGAACTGGGAATGGCAATGGTTCTTCAAGTCGGTTCCCATGAAGAAATCAGACGTTCTGTTGGAAACTCAGCAAGTCAATCAACATCTTCCTCTGCCATCTTCATTTATACTGTAGTCTTATTTCACATAGTAAACACTGCAATTTCAAAATAAGTATTAAAGCAACTTTTAAAAATTAAACTATTCCAACAAAACTTCTTCACAATTACACCAATTATTAAATTCCAAATTCTATTACTAACAAGAAATGAATATAAAATCTCAATGGAATAATTAGTTACAAAAACTAATTTTTAGTTATTATTACTTAATAATATTAATTATTAAGTAATTATTATTATTACTAATTATTAAGTAATAATTAGTTACTTAAACAAGCGAGAAGCAATTTTTAAATTTCCCGCAATGAAAAACTATTTTAAAAGTACTATTTCCTTTGTTTTTTATCACCAAAACTATTTAAAAGGGAAATATTTTCGCAGCAGTTTCATAAAAAATATTCACGAATTTTCAAATTACTATTAATAATCAGAGAAGTTGACTACGCATGATAAAATTAATTGTAACTTCCAGCAGAAGTTATTAGTTTCAAATTTAGTAATATTAATTATGATTCGTTGATTTTGAAGTCCATTTTATCATTAACATTAATTAGAAGTAAACATAATAACAAATTAGAATAAACTTTATCTTTTTAATTGATCATAATAAGTGTTATACAATATCATTGTAAATTTATTACAATTCACTTATTTAAACAATTCATTTTTTGTAATTTAATTTATAATTAATTCGCGTTTAATTAATTTCTCATACAAACTGACTTCTCATTTTTAAAATGAAAGGCTTTCAATTCATTTTACCAAAGCTTACTTTTTTGTTGACTTAAGAATACAGATCAAATCAAGGAAACAAAAAGTGTTATTATTATATAAAATAAAGAGTAATATTCCATTTAAATTGAAGTAATATAAAATTTAACAATTTTGATAAGAACAAATATTTTATGTTTGATAGGTTGGGAAATTGTATAGAACATTTCTTAACTAGTAATAGTTTTCTCTTAGGCTTTCATGAGAACAGGTATACTCATCCTGATTACTTTATCAAATTACAAATGTTTCCATTTTTTGTATTGTTTCTGTTTACTGTATAATCTTTTCCCTGTAAATCTGTAAACTGATGGTTATTCAAGTTTTACTGTATGTGACCGTTACATTAAACAAGTGAAGAATAAATAAAACACTCAAGAAACTAAAATGAATCTCTTTTAAATTTCCAGTCTTTTAATTCTCATAAAAATGCAATAAAAAGGAACTGTTTGATCTTACTTTCTTCTTGTGTTTGTTGTATAGTTGTGTAGTGTTGGAAGGTTAACAGTTCTTTATAAATACACTTATTGGCAGGTTAACAGTTTTGTAGCAATAAATACAGGAAATGTTTGTGTGTACTTTTTTGCGTATATGTAACATTTAGCGACTGTGATTGGAATGACTTATCTGTAACAAGATTGTATTATTTAATCTAATTAAAGCTACCACAATATAGAAAAAATTATCTAATTAGATGACCAATTGAAAATGTCTATATTTAACTAAATAACTTTCTATATAATTTAGTAAAAAACAGAAACTTAGTAAGTAAGTGTTTATTTACTAAGGATAATAAATTTAAAAGAAATGATTAGTTTAGTAAACTTTATATCTTGGACTTAACTAGATGTAGCTTTCTTCAAAATATTTGTGAACTTTATACTTAGTTTATTTATTCATATGTTGTATATTTATTCGTGTATGTTGATAGAAAGTCTGAATTCAATATATAAATACTGAAAAGCAGTGAAATGGTACAAAGTAGTGACAATAATATCTCTGATGAAAATGGAACAGATGAGTCATTACTGTAATACTACACTATTTTGAAAAAAAAATTTAAAAACATCGTATAATTATAATAGATTGATATAATTATGACTCATTATACCAAGATGTGATTAAATACTCTATAAGAATCATTGAACAAAAAATATATAATACATTTTGTTTTTTTTTAACTTCTTGTAATAAATATTTTTCTAAAAATTTTCTTTTATTTAATGTTCCTAAATCCTTTTCTAGAATTAAACAAGATATAAGAAACAGTTAGTAAAATATAAAAATGAATATGAAAACAGAATAATATACGTTATAGTAGAATTGGAATGTTATCTACAACCAAAACAGAATAGAAATAGATTTTTTCTTAGCTCTAAAAATACTAAACTCCGTGGAGGAAGTAAGATTTTCTTATAAAATTGCTTGACCAAAGATAACAAACTTTATGTTAGCTTCCAAGACTCAAATATTACATGTAAGTTTGATTTGATATCCAAATGTTTGAAGGAGTAAATATATTTATAAATATGTAAATCAAATTTATGGTAGTTTTTACAATTTTTTGTGATAAAAAAACATGCTAAATTGATATATTATGGCTAATTAATCATTCTTCCAAGATAATCTTAATTAATTTTATTTATGATTTATACATGTATATTTTTTGTAGAACAAAATTATTATATTTCATCAGGTAATTAAATAGTAAAATAATAACATGCTGCATAAATATTTACCACAAGTTTCGATATTTCTAAAATGACAGGATGGTATTTCAACATAGCAGTTCTTAGGAAGGTATGTTTAAGAACAGTCTCAATCTTTAGAGATGGCTTATACCAGAGGTTCCAAAAGTGGGTTCCGCAGAACCCAGGGGTTCCTTAATGGACTGTTTGGGGTTCCGCGAAAAACATTTTTCTAAAAATTTTTTTTTGTGGGTATGGACTTATTCTATATTTCTTGTCAATCATGAAACCGAATAAAGTTTATATCTACATATACCCATAAGTAGAAGTGGTCAAATTTAATTCATATTTAGGATGAATCACTAGTCAGGGTTTAGAACTATCTGATTCCTGAATTTCCTGCTATTGCAAAAGTAGTACTTCACACATTGCTGGCATTTCTCACTACCTACTTATGTGGAACTGGATTTTCCCTGTAAACTACCATAGAAACCAAATATCGAAGTAGACTTCATGATGGGACTAACTTTAGAATCAGACTGTCAACTATAAAGCCAAAAATGATTGCAAAACAAATTCTGTGTTAAAATTGCTAGTAATTATGTTTTATATGTTATGCGCTTGTAGAAAATATGAAAATTAAAATATTTTAGTTTGAAATTTTTATTCGAAAAATACATATTGCAGTAATATTACTTTTTTAATTGTTTTTAAACATACATACTATTTAAAAAGGCATATGAAAATATTTATATTATGATTATATGAAACCATTAGAATCTGGGGTTCCCAGAAAAGTTACTGAAACCAAAAAGGGTTCCACGTCGAAAAAAGTTTGAAAACTCTGGCTTATACTAAGTAATCCTCATTATAATCCTAAATGGGTAAGAAAATTAAGGATGCCCTATGTAAAGTAAATTAAATAAAATAGTATTGATAGTTAATTAGCAGAAACAATGATAACTGGCTATGTAAGCACTAAAATAATATAACATCTAACCAACCCAACCTGAGCAGTCAGTAGAAAAATAGAAAATCCTCTTTATTAGTATATTACAATCGAATGATTAAAAGAGAATCCAATAAGATCGTCCTCAGATATAAAAAATTAAAATTAAACTATTTTTTAATTTCGTATTCAATAAAATATGAACATATCAAAATGATAGTCGATACAGGATTGTTCAAGATTCTAACGTAGTGCAATCAGTTAGTATGTGGTATTTACTCATCGTAGGGTAAAAAGCTAAATGAAATAGTCTCCCCATATAAAAATTTAATGGTATAAACAACGCGTTTCGAACACGTAGTGTTCTTCCTGAGGGTGAGTTGAGTGTCTGTGGTACAACTGCAGTTGTACAACAGACACTCACCCTTAGTTAATGCCTCAGGAAGAACACTACGTGTTCGAAATGCGTAGTTTATACCATTAAATTTTTATATGCGGAGACTATTCCATTAGCTTTTTAACCTACAATTGTTCAAGATTTGGTTAACTAGGTTCAAGTTATTATCATATTACTATGTAACAAATAAATTTGAATAAAAAAATCTGGAGTTGTCTCCACTCACCTTTACTGTGAGTACATTCATTATCAGAAATAATGTACAATCAACTTAATAATTTTTTTTTTTTAAATATTTGTTCTAAATTACACCAAATTTAATGAAAACGTAATTACAATTTATAATTATGCAACATTCATTACAATTTATGACTATGCATTTAATTATAACACTATAATTATTAAATTATAAGTTCCAAATTTCTAATTATATAATTTGAACAACCTTCCTTTTCACTAGTGAAAGCTTGAAAGGTTTAATTCTATCAAATGAATAGAATGAAATTGTTAAAAGTAGCATCATTTAAAATTCTATGATTTAGCAAACATTTTAATAACCATAAAACTGGTCTGAAACCATAAGTTAGACTTGTAACATTCATTGAAATATGTTACAAAATGATAAACCAAAATAAAATGTCTCTAATTAGAAAGAGTTAGTACAAGCATACACACACACAGAAACGTATATGAGAAATGATCACTTCATTTGATTTTAATTATTTTATATAGTACATTTTATTTTAATTGGTGTAGTTAGTTATGCAACTTTTAATAAAATACTTATATTGGAATTTCACAAATTTCTTAAATTGAAATTTAAGATAAACAATTCCAACATGTGGCTATCGATGAAACTTAATTCTCTATATTGCTTTATTACAATTTGTAATAAAACAAAATTACTGATAATTTGATTACTCACATACATATATTTTTTAACATTATACGAGTGTAACAGAAACAATGTGCGATTGCGATGTTCTGAGGAGGCAAATGACGTACCTGATAGATAATCAACATATTGCATTCACTTTCGAATTGAATCAATATTTCAAGGAATATGCATTTTCTTGAAATTTTACTTCCCTTACAACAGTCACTAATCATAAATGTTGTTAAATCAGCACATTTGTTCACTTGATTTGTGTTTGTGATCTTGAACCTAATACCTTATCACACTTCCTTGCACTCTATTTACCTCTTTCCTTTTAATCTATTTCCAATTTATTTACTGGCTTAGTTCTTTGGAATCTCACTATCATTCTTTGTTTATATAACAACAAATTTTTCTCATATTTTTTATAATGATAAATGAAGTTTTATAATTAAATTGAACAAAATGATTCTTATTTTAGAATGTAGTATTAAATTTTAATTATTGTATTTTAAAAATTACAATTTCAATTTTTTATTTATAGCACAGCTTTAATACATATACTGTACAAGTTCATTTCATCATGAATAATAAAATTTTCATAATAATAAAAGAAAAAAAAAATGAACCCCACAAAGGAAGCCAATTCTTGAAGTAATTTGGTGTAATATTAATTTCAACGGACCAATTGCAAATTTTAAGAGGATTTGTGGACAGGAGGAGTTGTGTTCATAAAAGGCGTTGAAGGTTACAAATACATAAATGTTGTCAAAGGCTTATACATGGATATGATATTTATTTATTGAACAGCACAGTTATTTATTGAATCAATATAAATTTATTTAAAAAAATAATTTATTATACAATTTCTTCTAACATATTGCAGTATAAAAATTAAATAGAATTGTATTGCAATAATACATATTACGGATCATTAAGAGAATCCAATTTTAAACTTAGTATAATTTGACGTTTTAAGATTTCATTTAATTTTAAGGGAAGAGTTTTGTGATTTAAGAGTCTAGATCCTACTGAAGTATCTACAAAGAAATAATTATTATCTACATTATATTTATTAATTAACCATCTTAATAACTTATAACAAATAAAACAATAACAGCTCTACTAGTCTCCTTTTTCTCTTTCAAATTGGACAAGTAAACCTAAATTCTTAATTCGCGGTAAATCAAATTAAGTTTGAGATCCTTTAAAAAAAATATAGAATCATTCAAACGAGGAAAAGTTAAAAAAAACTACAACAGTTTACCAAAAATATATTCAAATGTACAATATTGTGAATGTACAAGCCCAACAACTAAACTTAACACATCTTTGACATGACGCCATTTTAATTCAAAGCCTATTTAACCATATTCCTTAATCCACAATGGTAAAATGCAAATCATTTAACAGGGTACATTCCGATTCTTTACCTAATTATACACAATGATAACTATTAAAAACTGACCACAATCATGTTTTATTGGTAAACTGGTCTTATTAATACCAAATTAAATGTTCCTTATAAAATACGAGGTAAATTAAAACAATTAAATGGTATACTCATTCAGTTTCATCAACCGCTTCGATGAGCTCCAGGATGGACTGATAAGTATTGTATACTCCTGAGAACTGACGATGCAAAACGCGGTTTATGTAAACCTTTGCCGTAAATTCTTCACCATCTAACTCAATGAATTTGTTCATAACTGGCAACCCATTTACACGAGTAACACAAGCCAAAAGGAAGGCACCATTATCTTGCATAACATGAAGACTCCACGCTGGTCTACTAATGGAAACTTCAGCCATCAATTCATATATGGTGCTTTCTGGTTCAGGTTCAACTGTCGAATCAGGGGCTACAGTTCCTACCTCCTTATCACTGAAAGTTGATAATATGTTTACTGATTCACTGCCATCATCTTCAGAATCTAAACTTTCATTATGTTCAACCATGCTCTGAGTTGTAGTAAAATAGCGTCCAAAATCATCAGGAGTACCACCTTTCTTCAATTCACCATTCATACCTTCGTCATCTGATTCAGCAAATTTTGGTTTTTTCATTTTACTGCTGTCATCAACTCTGTTCACATCTGAACTTTGACTATCACTCCGCTCAGAAATAATTGCTCTTTTTCTTGTTCTTCGAGTTGATGGAATTTCAGAATCCGTAGATCCACTTTTTTTTGTAACTCGTGATTCCTTCTTCTTAGAATCTACAGTATCAGTTTTAACATTCTCTTTGAACTTTGGTTTTTTCATGGAAGAATTCTTAACGTTTTCTAGTGAAGAATTTGCACTCTCTGAAGTTATTTTTGATTCGTCAGAATTTGTAGGTGACGAAGGTGCTACTCTGGTCTTTTGATTATTTTGGTCAGAAGGTACTTTAGACTTTTCTGGTGATTCAGATTTTTTTTCAGCTTTCATGGGGATCACTTTCATTGGTTTGCTAGGAGATGCAGAATCACCCGACACTTTAGAAATAGTCACAACATTTTTGTTTTTCACCTTATTTACTTCAGCATCCTTATTCTCTGAAGATTCTGACAACCTAGTCACAACCACTTCTAAACCCAAAGCACTAGGATCTTCAAGGACTTTTTCAATATTATTTTCATTAAATATTGGTTCCGTTTTGTTAGAAGAAACTTTTGTTTTGCTTGGAGAAATTTTTCCACGTTCTTTATTTACATCTGATTGAGCAACAGAAGAGTTTTCCTTTTTAACCACTGCAACCTTTCCTGAGCTTTTTGACACCTGCGGTTTCACTGTCTCCTTCGACTTAGTTCCACTCAACTTTGAAACTGTATCCTTAGATTGAGGTTTTATTCCCGAAATTTTTGGTGTAGCACTTTCTTTAGGAGGATCATTTTTCACAGATTTGGTAGTAGAGTCAGTTTTAAGTTGTGGAGTTTTTCCAGTTGGTGATGTAGGAATCTTTTTCTTACCAACTTTCTTTGAAGATGAATCTTCTGATTGCGATTCTTTCTGATTAAAAAGTTCTTTCACAGAAAACTTTTCCTTCCTAACTCTACTTGATATTCTTACTGGTGTCATATCTCCTTCTTTAGTAGTTATAGTTAATGATTTGGACTCACCTTTTTTTAAATTTGATGAAGTAGATGGCATAGTCGAATACTTTTTTTAATTTTCAAGAACAGCAATACAGGTCAACAGAATTAGTTTTGTACATGTAAATCAAACCATTCCTAAATTGACTCTCAAAACCATTTGCTGTTAATAGTACGTTACCTAGAAATAGAGAGCTCTAAAATCATTGAAGAGAGACTAATCTAACTTTCTACGATCCCTTAACTGAATAAAACATACATACATGAATGGAACAACGACGAATACAATTATAATATTGTCATTTGATTATAAAACACCAAGTTACGTTGTGAAGGTAAGTATGCTCGAACATAGTTCAGTATTGGAAAACGTAAACAGTACGCCAAAAACATTCCCACTCAGGGCTGCTGGACTTAGAAAAACGTAATTCACTAAAGTTTCAATTTTTTATAAAAAAGAGATCAGGTTTTTGTTTAGCATCAAATTTTAATTTAACCTTTAAGTTTTTACTTTTCTTTTTTTTAATATTATTAAATATATTTGATAGTAAAGGTTGGTAGAGGAGTTTTATAAGGCCAAGTTTCAAACATTGCAACTATTTATCGTTAGTCTGATTATACTATAGGAAGGTAGCGTAAGTGCAGCTCCAGTTGTAATCAGTGATTTTTATTAGTCTAAGAGGCAGTCAACAGTTTAACGCTTATGATATTAAGCACAACATTTTAAAGTGTTTTCTATGTAGGTGATTAAAATGGCCTGTTCCCAATTGTGATTTCACATGGGAAGGTTGCAATACGTCTATATTGAATATTAATACCATTAATATTTCTCTGTAAAATATGAAATAGATTAATAAGGTAAATTAATTTCTTTGACTGGATGTGTTATTTATTTTTTGTAATGATATGTTAATTATTTTTTTTTAGCACGATGACTTCTACAAGCGTTAATGGTGATGTCAAGAAGCATAGACCTTCTCCTCTAATGAAATTTTCTTCATATTTACTAGCTCTTCGTCCATGGTCATTAAGTGTCTCATTAATGCCAACTTTGCTGGGTTTCATGTGTGCCTATAAGTTGACTGTTGAATTTAGTTGGATAATACTTCTTTTGACATTATTGACAATAATTTCTGTTCATTGTGCTGGGAATGTAGTCAATACGTATTTCGATTACGTGAAGGGAATTGATGGAGGAAAGAGTGATGATAGAACACTTGTTGATAATATTTTAACTTTAGATGAAGTTGTTTCTCTCGGAGTCATTCTTTATTCTGTAAGCTGCCTGAGTTTTATTATTCTCGCTTTAATATCTCCAGCCAGAATGGAACATTTGGCACTTGTTTACTTTGGAGGTTTGTCAGGTTCATTCTTATATACTGGTGGCATTGGGATTAAATATATAGCTCTCGGAGATGTCTTGATTTTAATTATGTTTGGACCAATCTCAGTTTTATTTGCTTTTCTATCTCAAACTGGAAGGATCGAATGGGGTATAATTTATTTTGCCCTACCTCTTGCTCTTAATACGGAAGCTATTCTTCATAGCAATAATACAAGAGATCTTGAATCTGACAAGCGAGCAGGCATTGTAACATTAGCTATTTTGATAGGGCAGTCTGCTTCTCACATACTTTATGCAGTTTTACTATTTACTCCTTACATTGCTTTTGTTGTATTGTCATTGAGAAACTCTTTATGGTTTTCATTGCCTCTTGTAACATTACCAGCTGCGTTCAGAGTTGAAAAACAGTTCAGGAATTCTGGTTTCATTCAAGAGGTTCCTCGAGAAACTGCTAAACTTAATCTCTATTTTGGTGTCCTATATGTATTAGCACTGGCTCTAACTAATGTTAAAAGTCTTCCATTTGTTAATTAATATAAATTTTATTGTATTTATAAAAATTTCATTATTTATAAAAGCCACTACATATGTTCATGGCGCTCAGTAATATAAATAATTATCCTTCTTTTTTTTTTTTAAATTAAATAGAAGCGTTACCTGAATTGAAACATATTCTCCTTTTAATTGAAATTTTATTTATTAGTACTTTTGGTAAAGCATGATAATTTATAGTTGCTAAGATAGGTGACACAACGTTTTTATCGCTGAAAATGGCATTCATCACATTAAACTTTTGAAAAATTGATTTTGTTCATACAATTATTAGAATTTATTAGCAAATTGTGTGAGAGCACCAATATTGAACACAGGTAAATTATATCGGTTAAACATGTGAAATGTTGAAGGTAAATTTTCAACATATTGTAATATTTAATGATCAAACCACAATAAGAAAATGGGAAAACAAGACTAAGATCTTTTAACCGTAACAAGCGGTCTTCGTCAGAGTCAAAAACCCAACTGAATTGTTACGGTTGAAAGATCTTAGTCTTGTTTTCCCATTTTCTTATTGTGGTTTGATCATTGATTGTTATTCGAGTGTTTATGTGAAATCTTTATATTGTAATATTTATGTTACCCTATGCGTAATTTGTGGACACTTGTTCGTTTTTATTTATTTTGTGAAAATAGTTTCGAAAATATTACTGTAGATTGTGGGCATGAAATAACCTGGAGTATCGACGATCAAACTATTTATTTTCGTATTTTTATTTTTCATATATTTTATGTAATTTTACCATGTGTCAAATCACTACTGATGTCACAATTTTGTTGTTATAGTTTATTTGATACTGGAAACAAAGCATTTTATTAAAATAATTTCTTTTTAAATTTATTTAAAAGAATAAAGAAGTACAAATATACCGGTTTCTTTTTTTTTTTAATTTAGTTATGTTATTTAACAGAATCATACGTACTAATTTTTGGTTTATTCCCAATGATTTGTGATTTGTAGGGGGGGGTCTCTGAATCTTAAGAAATCCTAGTTCCTTACCATAAACAAGTTAGTAAAAAATACTTTTTATTTCTAATTTGGATATGAGAAGGAATAATAAAAAAGAAACTAAATTCTTGAAATATACTATTATTTTGCAGCTGCTTTATTAAGGTTACAAAAGTTGTAACCATCCTGGCCGGGACGGTTTCCTGCCGTTGTGTTTCCGGCGTGCTTGGTCGCCCTTTCTATTTTCTCCTGAAGACGGATCATCCGAAAATTTGAGTTTGTAAGTGTGTCTCTTTCTCTGTGTGTTGCTTTTCTTCGTTTTTGAGCTGATTTGCGTCCAGTTGGGATCGTTTTTTCGAATTTGAGTGTATATATATATATAATATGAACTACATTGACATAAAGAACACACAGAAATGAAACAGAAACTCACTACTATATTTCGATGGCCTCGTCATCAGGAGGATAGAAACGAGTCGCTCCGCAGGCAGACCACGACTTATATATATATATATATAAACACGTGAAATAAAAATCAACGTTTGACCCCCAGAAAGTTATAACTCAGAAATGGAGATTTAAGATCTTTTGAATAAGTAACGTTCCACGTCCGTGTCACACAATATCGTTGATTTATATATATATATATAAATATATTGAAATGTAGAAATATATAGAAATGTACCAGTTTCTTTTTTTGTTAAATTTAGTTATGTTATTCAACAGAACCATATGTTAAAATTTTTGGTTTATTCCCAATGATTTGTAGGGGGTCGCTGAATTTTAAGAAATCCTAGTCCTTACTATAAACAAATTAGTAAAAAAAAAATACTTTTTATTTCTAATTTGGATATGAGAAGGATTAATTAAAAAGAAACTAAATTCTTGAAATATGGTAATTATTTTGCAGCTACTTATTAAGGTTACAAAAGTCGTAAACATTTTCTTCTATTTTTTTATCGGTTAAGATTGGAAGTGAAATGGTCCGGTTCATACGGCAAGTTTGGTGGTTTAGAATTTCTTTTTCAACTTCTTATATTCTTCATTGACATGCAAACGTTTCAGTGTGCTAATCACAATATATAGCTATTACATCCACATCCAAGTAGAAAATACATTAGATCAATAAAGTTTACCTAATATTTTACAACGTATTGAAAAACACATTTTTTTTTAAGAAAGTACTTTTTCTAGTTGTGCATTATTAACCTTTCATCCTCACATATAGGATTAATTTTATTTACTAGAATTCCTTTCCTGTTCATACTCTGAACAATTTTTAAAAAAAATTGTTACTTTTTTTCTAATCTTTTATAAATGATTATTATTTTAAAATTATAATAGAAATGTATTTTCAAATCAGGGACTTAATGTAATACCCTAATTGAAATTGGTTTATTAGTAATATCAAATGTTTATTTTATTGTATTTTTAATACAATTATCGAAGTTTTTTCAGGTTTTAGAATTATATATGCACCTTTAGTTGTTTATAAAAATTAAAAACAAAAACAAGTTGTTGTTGTTGAGATTATGAAGACAATAAATTAGAAGTGAATTTCTAGATAAATGAAGTAGGTATTAGTTTTATAACTACTGCTTACAATCTGTAATCTCTAGAAACAGAATTTTATTTAAAATTGGTATTCTTGGTTATGAGATATTTCCATAGAGCCGAAGTTATATTTTATCGCTAAATTAAAGTACTTAAGAAGGAAAAATGACCTTTGACCTTGCGGAAACGTGTTAAATGTTATTAATTCTCTTTTCCTTTTAAGTTGTATTTATCAAAAGTGATGATTCACAATGTTTATCACTTATGTATATAGTATGTTATGTATTAAAGTGTATGGATGTTATTTTTTTTCATATTTGGTTATTTTATTTATTGTTGACTCATAAAAGATGTACTTTTATAAACTTTTGTAGTATTTTTATATGATAACAATATAGAACATTGCATATGGTTTCTATAATTTAATTAAATCCCAATTTGAAAGTCATCCTGGAAGGATTAAATCAAAAAGGAGTCTGTAACCTATCACACTGGACCTAGCAAAAGTGTTGAGCTTCTTGGAGGCGTTGGAGCTAACTGGGGGTACTATAGTACAGAAGGGGAGGAAAGTACAATAGTTCTTACGATGCAGTACTATAATGACCTCTATAAAACAAATAAACCTATTACGTGCGATGTATTTTACAAAATATAATCAGTAAAAAGTATTTATTTTTTTTATAGTTTAAATAAGTAATAAACAAACAATAGAAGTTGATAGGAATAAACAACACAGTTGTTTATGGAACTATATTTAAAAGTATATACTTATAATTATCTTTTAGAAGTATAGTTCCTACTCATCAGTTTTTCTGTTCATTACGAAAAATTTTATTTTGTATTGATCACATTAATATTATGTGCCTTGAATTTACATTTAGTTCATAGCATAAAACAAAGTGCTATTCGTTACATCTTTATAGATAAAATATAAAGTTTGTCTGTCTGTTAGCTATTCAAATAAAATTGGAGACATTTAGATATTAAGAAACATGAAACTTATATAACTTTTTTCTAGCGAACTAACTAAGGTATTCATTTTTGAAATAAAATTTTACTATTTATTACATAACATCTGCATTATCCGATTAGGCGATTCAGGGTATATTACACCCGATTTATAGGAAAAAAAAATATATCTCTTTTTTCGGATATACTACCGCCCATAACCAATCTGAAAAAAAAACATGTAAAATACGAAGTTTGTCTGTCCGTAATAGAAATAAAACTGGAGACATTTAGATACAAAGAAAACATTGATCTTATATAACTTTTTTCGGGGGGAATAACTAGGGTTTTTTTTTTTAAAAAAATAACACAACTTTACTATTTATTACATAATATCTGCAGAACGATCCACAATGGCGATATGCAGTGTATGTTTCTTTCTTTATATAGGAAAAATAAAAAAATAGATCCCTTTTTTGGAATTTACCGGCCATAACCAAAACACCGAGGCATAACCTTCCAACCTGGGTAGATCAACTAGTGTAAAGATTGTCTGTTTCTTTGTTTGTTATTGAACTCCTCCCACAGTTTTTTGGAATAGACCCACATAACCATGTATATTCCACATATATTATTGAAAACGACGCCAAATTTAGCTGATATTTATTTCCTAAAAAGCTTCACCATTTTTCTAAATAACACTGTCGTTATTCGTCAACATGTTTCGAATAATTAATATTCATTTTTCATTTTTGTTTTCAGACTATATACATGAAAAAAAATATATCGAGTTGCAATTAACATTATCTAAATTGCTAATGCAATTTGATTACTGACGCAGTGTTTGTTGTGTATTATACAAATAAATGTGAAGAGCAGCACATGAGTCAATACATAGTGGAGGTATTTTATTTTATTTTTACTTAATTCAATATCAGTCAGTTGAATAGGAGCTGAGTAGAATTACTCAGACTGACTAGCTCCCTGTGGACTGGTAGATCCGAGTCAGATTTCACTCTGGCCTCGAAAAAAACTAAACATGCGTCTCTAGGGGTGGACTTTTAATCTGTTTTGATGTACACATGTTCCTTGACCCTATCGCCATACCATCTAAATTACACCAGGGTTGATGGTTTTGAACGTCAAACCTTTTCGCAACGTCAGGAAAGACCAATTGCATCCCAGTGACTTAGCAAGGGGTGGGCGGGAGGGGAGGCTCGCGGTGCCAGGGGGGGGGCGACATTTTGAAGGGGTAAAAAAAATTAAAATAAAAAAAAAGCTAACAAAAATCTGAAATTGAGTTTTTAAGGTCCTAATTGTTTTTATGTTTTATGAGTACAACAGTTTTTTCAACTCAAAAATTTGCAAATTAGAAATATTTTTTATTTCAAATTTTTCAAAACTAGTTTTTCAAAGGGTTGAAAGTTTATTATATTTGTTTGCATCGCCAGTTAATTTAATTTAACAATTGTTTTATGATTTGATATTTGATGTTATGAATTATAAAACAAAATTTTTTTTTGTTTGGAAAAATGATTGGCTTTCTTTGCTGACGACAGTATATGATGTATGAATACCAGTACTGTAATAAGATATAAGTCTGTGGCTAATAACAGCAATCTAAAATTAGATCCTTGATTGAAAATATATATTTTGAGGAATTTTCTGGAATTTTGAAGGTTAAAGGATTATCAACGGCCAAGGGGGGGGGGGGGGATCGTACGACCGCCCCCGGGTGGCAAAAATAGTTTTGCTACGTCACTGCTGAATCCTCCACAAACTAGGAAAACGAGACATCAGTCGGAAAGTGCCCAAGGTAGAGGTGGCTTCCACGACTTACATCAACAAATGCTATAAATATCATATAACAAATTTATTTGTAGAACTATGAAAAAGGTTTTAAAATAAAACCGAAACGTCGGCAACGAGAGTTTGATTTTTGAACCTAGAAAATCGATTAAATAACACACCTATTCTATCAAACGGTCGATATATTATTGAATCAGTGATATATATATATATATATATATATATACTAAATATAAGAAACGGTCCACAAGGACCACAAAACTGTATATAAAACTAAATATATATATATATATATATAAAATTTAAAACACAATGGTAAAAGGAAAACAATGAAAGGCCTCAGAGCATTTAGTTTTATTGTTTTCCTTTTTTCCATTGTAGTTTAAACTTCATTGATGGCATCACCTGTTTATTTACTGTGATTTTTCTGCATATATATATAAATATAGAGATACTATTAAAAACTGGATGTCTGTTTCCACTTTGTTCAATTTCGTCTTATATTTTTCCAAATTACGAAATTTCGTCTTTAATTCTGAGTTCAACATAAAAATTAAATCACCATAATTGCATTGAAGAAGGAGTGCTCCCAACTTTTACAAATATATATATATATATATATATATCGTTAAAATGTATTAAAAAGTCGTTAACGACTATTTTACTTATTGCTTCTATTTTTCTCACGATCTTCCTTTGTGAAAATAAAATTGCCAAAGCAAGTTAGCAACGACATTCAGCAAGGCTCATAAAATAGAGGGTTGCGGTTAAAACACAAAAAACTCTTGACCGTTTTAAATGTACATCTGTGATGTGCTTATCAGTTTGTTAAAAAAATTATTTCGTATTATATTACTGGTAGCTCCATTCAATCCCCTTTGTATCAAGAAATATATATTTTAAAAAAAATCGGAGAATATAAAGGATATTTACATATTTTTTTTTGTCAGTGCATAAGTTGTATGCCGATTTAGCTTATGGTGTGGAGAACGTCTCCATTATCAAGCCATTGTTTTACTTCCTTTAAGCAAAAAGGGCCCCTCTGGTGGCCTACTTGCCAAGCCTTTGGTCTCCCCACCCTTAACATGGAGGTTACTATGTGGTTACATGGCCAATATTGCTTAAGCTCAGTGATCTACTAAAAAAACCATTGTATTTTATGAAGCAATAACCAGGAATAATTCTACTGAAACAAGTTGAAAAACCTAATTCATTACCTAGCGATTTTGATAAAGTGTTGACAATTTATCACAGTTGGGTTGATGGCCAGTGACCAAAACAAAAGCAGGTTGTTAGTTTTTTCTTACCTACCTTCCCTTTAGAGTAATCAAGATGAAAAAGAAGACAAAAAGATGGGAGCCAGTGATAATGATGAAGCCTCAGGACCAAATCCAATCGCATTCTTACACCGGCAGCCAACCTTTCATACCTTCTTACGAACGAGTCAGTGATAATATAATCAAGCGTAAAACACCCAACACTACAATCCAGTTGATTATAAATTATGCTAATCGTTTAATTACTTGGCAAACTTAAAAGTTCGCTAAAAGTCTAATAGTATTCAAAGTTTTGTTTCTTGAGGATTTTTGGTCTAAAGAAATTACACTCCTGTTTATACGCCGACGTTTCGCCCAAAAATTGTTTGGCATTTTCAAGGCTTGTTTTTGAGGATAAAACTATTTACACTCCATGCCTCTATCTAAGATTCTTCGTATCTGATATGATAAATAATTTCTTCCTCAAATACAAGCCTTGAAAATGCCAAACAATTTTTGGGCGAAACATCGGCGTATAAATAGGAGTGTAATTTCTTTAGACTAAAATAATTTCTGGACCCCCAGCGTTTAAAGAGGCAGAGGTTATAAGGGTTTCCCTACTCTCCAGTAGGGATTTTGGAGTATATTTCTTTGTCTTAAATGGCAACTCTTACTTATTTGTAGTAATATTTATTTCAATATAAGTTTATGGGTTGAAAACGGGATATTTCAGTTTAATCCCGTTCCCGTTTAATTAGTTTTTGCTATATTCTTGGTTTGGGAGAAGATCAAACACTTGTTTGAGTCCAATAAATAGACATTATTTACTTGAAATTATAATTGATCAATTACAACAAAATCCATCCATGTTTACATTTTGAAATTATTAAAACAAATTAGTTTTATAAACATTTTGGCTATTGTTGATTTGTCAACTCTGGGAGTCGTAAACTCCCTCTGTTCCAACCTCAAGAAACCAATCTTTGAACTTTAAAAATCAGTTGTCGAGAAGCTATATCTATATCTATATGTGGTAGTATTAGTAGAACTAATACATTGGACGCCGTTTAATGTAATCACTGATAATGTTATCATTCGGTTAATATTATCGGATTCCCTGATCCCCGCCTCCCAACATACGATATGCATTACAAATATATCGCTTATTCTGATTAGAACATCGGTTATTGTTATGGATTTCTTTCCAAACCTGGGCACATCTTCGTTGAGTTCAGTTGTAGCGTAAATGCCCCTTCGAGAAGTTGTTCTAAGATTCCTGATTTTATCTGTGACATAGCAAGGGAAAAGGTTTCATTATTTCTATCCTCGACTTCAGTTTTCTGCTATTTTTAAACTATTTAACTATTTTTTTATGCTTATGTCGCCTAAAGCAATCAGTTTCAGTTACTTCTAACAGACTAACAATTTTGACAACCGATCTGATGCATAGAACAAAGACTACGGGACAGTGACTCTTTTGTGTTTCATTCATTTTTTTACCCTTCAAGATGAAGAAACGCAAAGATTTAAGCTTCAAAGAAAAAGCTGCAATTTTAGAAAGCTATAGTAAATTAGATAAGATAGGGCCAAGTGAAGATGCATCAAAACTACAAATATCCCAGCTGCTTTTATGCAAAATTCTAAAAAGCCGCACAGGCCTCGAAAGGTATCCAAAATTGTTTGGTGCGAAATAAGGTAAACTGGAAAAGACACTGAAGTCGAATTCGCTTTGAAAATGTGGTTTTCAAAGGGAATTCAACAACTTCTCGAAGGGGCATTTACGCTACAACTGAACTCAACGAAGATGTCCTCATTTTTGGAATTCAATGCTATCGAAAGATTTAGGTTTCCTAAATAAATAACTTATTATATTGCTTATAGCTTAAATAGGTTTTTTTTACTACATCTACAGCTGTAGCCTCATGAACGGTAAAATGGCAATCGGTTATTGTTAACAATTTGGCTGTCTATAAAAGTGATTACATTAAACGGCATCCACTGTACTTTACTATTGTTTTAGCATTGGTAGAACTAATCAATTTACATGATTAATTCTACAATCTTCTGCAAGTGTTATTCTTAATCAAGTAAGCTGAGAACTCGTCTTATCTTCGAGATTGCTCAGACTTAGAATCAAGTCTAAGATTAAAACAACACCAAGTCTCTGTAAACAACGCAAGGCAATTGTTTGCAGTTCACATTACAAGGCTATTATTTTGGAGTATGTTAACAGGAGTTTATTACAAATCATTGTAGTGGGCCAAGGAACGAAAACATGACTCATTTTTGATTCAGCAATCATTAACTATAGGACGAGCCACATTACTGAGGCGCAAACTGTATGTGTTGTTACCTATCCAAGTTGTAACTAAGCCCGATGTTGCTTAACACCGGTGATAGAGGAAGAAACCGAGGGAGAGATAACTATTCGAGGGAATAACACCTCATGACTCATAGTGCATGCAATATTTTATCTCCCGAAAAGGTTCTATAATAATAATAATAAGTATAGAACTAATTAATAATGACTCTTAATAATCCAAAATAAAGATTTGCGAAAGTTAACTAAAAGTTTAAAAACAAAACAGACTAGAATAATTAACACTACAGCTGGCCTGTAAAAATCAGGCTTGCCACCCTAACTCTTCCCAAACTTATTTCACTTGATATAATAAAATCGATATCAATAAAATAATTTGACTGCCTGAAGTTTCATTATCATCCCCACAATTTTTCATTATTGCCTTTTTTTTTTTTAGGTACTAGGATTAAATGTCTTACATTATTACCTGAAAACTAGACGTAAAAAGTTACTTTTCGTCCTTTCTGCAGATAAAATCAATAACTCAATGATTTCTGCCAAGTATTTTCAATAATTACAATGCAATGGTTGGGATGCTTTGTTTAATCAGCTGCATATTTATTCATATGACACACCTGTTTTTCTAAACCAACAATAGCTAACTGTTTCCAAGAGTTTATTTTACAAGGCATATTAATTATATAGGTTTAATTTTTTATTAACTAGTTTAACGACAAATTATTTTGAAAAAAACTATCAAAAGTATAATCTAAAATATATAAATTGAATTATTTTGATAAAATTATGAGGGTTATGTTTTTCACTAGATCTTGCTTGTGTTTACTTCCTGCTAATTATATTTCTCTAATTTAAATTTGATTAATTATTTGCAATTATCTAATTATATCGCAGTTGTCTATGTTATTTTTCAATCAACCTTTAAACTCAATTTAATCTTTACTATCACTTAGAAGACTAGTTATTATAGGCACATTTATGGATGAAAGAATGTCTGTATGCAAAAATTGTATGTACACACATGACAGGTATGTTATGTGTTACTGTATATATTTATATATAATTAAAGTTATAACTAAAAAACAAAAAATTGACAACAGTTCAAGATGTACTATCTATTCAGAATTAATGACTTTGTGAACTAGCAATTCTCAACCCTTACTAATGAACAGGCAAGAAAAAATCAACAAACAAGTTCTTACGCTATATCAAGCCGAGGAATGAACTTACAAGGCACCTGGACTGCCTGCTCATGAGTAAAAACTTAAAGTATGAGCACCAATTATGCTGCGATTTAGTAGTAGTAACACATTCCATGTTACGAAACTTGAGTGCTTAAAAATGTGCAACGGGACACGACTCTGAGATCATGCTCTGCACAGGTACGCAATAGAGGAGGACATCATGACTGGGTGTTGCACTGGGGAGTCTGTGTGTATACCACGCGTACCATTGATTCCGAGTGATTATCCGTTTCCATCAAACGATTACAATGTTCTGTCAGCGTCTGTTTTGCAATGATGGTTACTAAGTAGCAAGGGGAAACTCTATCTACCACAAGAATTGAAGTGAGTGAGACCAAGTTTTTCTCACATGGTCAACTGTAGTTTACTTGCTCAAGAGTCAGAGGTTCCAACTCTTTGTTTTCCATTAATCTGAAGGACAGACAGCTAATGTAGTGTATACAGAGGCATTTGTTTAACACTGTACTAATAATGATATTGTATACTATTCTATAATTTCTCATATTTTGGAATACCATGTATAATCGAATTTTTGATTTCGTCAAAGACGGGTACGTTTGCTAGTATATATAGATATATATTTTGGTATTCTATACACTTCATCAAGGATGGTTTGAATAATTTCAAATTTGAAGTGTTTTCAAATTTTATGAAAAAACTTACGGTTTTACCACACTCTTCAACATCAGTAGAGAGAATATTTTCACTAGTAAATCATGTTAAAACAAAACAAACAAGTTCTCTCAAAGTAGGGTAAAAAGCTAATAAAATGGTCTCCACATATAAAAATTTAATTGTATAAACAACTGGTTTTGAACTCGTAGTGTTCGTCCTCAGACATTAACTAAGGGTGAGTGTCTGTGGTACAACTGTTTACCACAGACATTCACCCTTAGTTAATGCCTGAGGAAAAACACTATGTGTTCGAAACGCGTTGTTAAATTTTTGATATGTGGAGACCATTTCATTAGCTTTTTTCCCCTAGAATGAGTAAATACCACATAATAACTGATTGCACTAAGTTACAATTCTCTCAAAACTGATACAGTGAAAGATAGATTGTCTGTGAAACAAGCACTAACAAGAAATAAACAACTGTTACTCATGATCGCCTAAAACAGAATTAGTGAGAGATGTCGAAAATGGAGTATTCTATCAGCGCTACATGAAATTTTTGGAACAACAAAAATCATCCCTTAAAGTCAATATTCAGCCCGCAGAAATAAGTTCTACTTTTGAAGAGGAATTATAAATAACTATTACGTCACAAATCATTTGGCCTCACATAAGTAACACTGAATTATTATTCAGTATAATCTAGGTTTTTTTTTTTTCTTGTATTATCTGGGTGGATACAAAATTAGCAATTGGGAACCCATCTCAGTATTCTGAAGAAAAAAAAAAAGATATAATATTGTAGGTTAGGTTGCAGTGGCAGTCCCACAAGGGAACACAAGTAGGCCAAGCATTGGCCCTTTGTGATACCACACAATGAAGATTGATTCTACAGTGGGAGTACTAAATTTTGCCTTACTCAAATGTATTTAGAGTAGGGATCTTTAACGAGTACCTGACATAGTACAGGCTCGGGACCGACGGTTTAACGTCCTTCTCCGAGGGACGACGTGCTCAGATTTATTCACCTCCCGCGTGAATAAATCGAGGGCCATGTGAGGATTGATATAATATTGTAATTTAATTCAAAATGATTTCTTGAGGATTAGGTCCAAAGATTAACTACTCCTGACTATAAGCCGATGTTTTGCCGAAGATTGTTCAGCATTCTGAATTTTTTTTTTTTTTTTGTAAAGGAAAAACTATTTAAGGCATTTATCCATCATAAAAGACACGAAAACAAAGGGTCGGTTTATAATCAGAAGTAGTTAATCTTTGGCTATAATCTTTCAAAGAACCTATTTTGAATAGTAAAATTCAGTGGTCGGGAAGCTATATCAGTATTGTAAATTAAACTGCTTATGTGATTCCCTTGCTAATTCTCACAAGTATAACATAGTTCATTCAACTTAGCTATTTAATTTTCTAAAGTTGTTTAAAATTGAATATCTTGTTTAGTTAATACATTGAAGACTTGCATGTCCTAACCCTCCATTAAGCAGAGTATCATGATATGATTCTATGATACCATGCATTGGAACAATCAAACGGTGGAGGGGAGGGGGGTCTGGTCATCCCCCCTCCATTTCATTTAAGTAATGAAGTTTCTTAATCATGTTTAGATAGAACTAATATATACCCTCGGAACAAAAAACATCCAAAGTAACATCTGTAATTAGTTATTATCCTATGTTAATTAGAATTATGTAGAGAACAATAGATAAGTTTCACCACGACAGCTTACTATTAAATAAATAAAAAAAAAATCATTAATAATTACAAATCATTTTTAGGTTTGACTACGCTTGTAAATATATTCTGTTGAACTTAACGTTCTCATTGGTTAACCATTGCATAACCCATGTCACTCATTATCTAACCTATGCTAAACATTCCTGAACCCAAGTGAACAATTGCCTATTACATGTCACCCATTACCCATTGCATAGCCCATGTCACCCATTATCCATTGCCTAGCCCTTAACAACTATTACCCATTAGTGAATGTCAAACCAGGCATGAGCAACCTCTTGTGAACTGGGGGCCTCAATTTATAATATATATTATATAATAGTATATATATATATATATATTGGTGCCTAGTACCAATATATATATATATATATATATACATATATATATGACGTTTAGTGCCTAGCTCCTTTTTTACGCTAGTGCTGCTCTCTTCGGTTGACTCTTTATTTCTTCATTCGCGCTCCGTTCTTCGACGTGGGGAGATCTCTCTCACTTCGTCCTCTCTACTAGTCTACTCTCCTGATGACGAACAACAGTTCGAAATATTGAATTCTGTAAGTTTTCTTTGCATTCTCTTTTCTGTGTCGTGCTTTGTGTAATTTAAAGTTATATATATATTGGTGTATGAAGGCAGCAGGTCTTCTTTTAAACAGGTATAATTAAAGTTGGCAGCAGCTTCTGCATTCTCCTTTGGAAAATACCCGAAAGTTACCGAAAACTAGTTAGGAAACTAGAGAACATCAGTAAGAAATTGGTCAACGCAGAAGCTGCTGCCAACTTTATATATATATATATATATAATATTTCACTAATAAACCGAAATACGTTCCAAAATGGACACAATACGAGTTTAAAATTCAAGAATAGTAACACACAGAGTAAGGAAACACACTTACAGACTCAAATTTTTGGGTAATCCGTCTTCAGAAGAAAAGAGAGAGGAAGACCAAGCACGTTGTAGACGCTTGGTTCGCAAACACGCCTAATTCACAAATACGCGTCTAACCTCATTAACCTGGTCTAACGTCTTACATAAAAACAACACATGAGTTATAGTCAGAACTATGAACATGATGAGTGTACCAAAACAACAAAAAAAGTTTTGAAGTTAAGAGTGTACAGAGTGAGAGAAATACAAAATGTCACCTTACTCTGTTAAAATAGAACACAAGTGAATATTCCATATGTTTAATGATGTACTCAGACAATCTATTTGGTCATTTAACATGAATTTCAGGAAAATGAGCCAGTCAATATGTTTCTTCTAATGTCCATGGAGTACGGAAGACGGTGGCTGAAGGAAAAGAAAAAGAACCGTAAAGTATTATTATCTGAAGATGATACCGTATTCATCCAGAGGAGTTATGTGATTAGAGGCCTGCTAAAGAAGCGAGTGAAAGAGCAGGAAAAGAAGAGATTCGTCATGAAAGAGTGAGTTGTAACTTACAGTAGCAATGATTCTATCAATTCATGAACGAGCACATGGTTTAACTTTTCAGTATTCAATGTCATTGCAATCAAACGAATTATTTAAATACAATATATATGTAAGTGTTACATTTAAAGCATTGCAAATATTATTAGGGAATTTTATAATTTATGCTAAGCCCAGTTTATAATGTATAAGTTTAAATTATAAGAAATTTATATATATATATATATATATACGAGTTCGAGATTAACAAAGAGCAACACACAAGGTAGGGAAACACACTTACAGACTCAAATTTTCGGGTAATCCGTCTTCAGGAGAAAAGAGAATGGGAGAACAACCCATTACTTGCCGTTGCGTCTACAACGTGCTTGTTCTCCCATTCTCTTTTCTCCTGAAGACGGATTACCCGAAAATTTGAGTCTGTAAGTGTGTTTCCCTACCTTGTGTGTTGCTCTTTGTTAATCTCGAACTCGTATTGGTTCCAGTTTGGATCGTATTTCGTTTTATCAGTGAATATATATATAAAGATTTCACATAAACACGTGAAATAACAATCAATGATCAAACCACAATAAGAAATGGGAAAACAAGACTAAGATCTTTCAACCGTAACAAGCGGTCTTCGTCAGAGTCAAAAATCCAACTCAGACGAAGACCGCTTGTTTCGGTTGAAAGATCTTAGTCTTGTTTTCCCATTCTTATTGTGGTTTGATCATATATATATATATATATATATATATATATAATATGTATATAATATATTACATTATTATGTAATATATGTAATACATTATTACATATATTATAATAATATATTATTATGTAATTATATTATAATTATTACAATTATAATATAGTTTATAATATTATGATTTATAGGTCACTCTAGTGGTTAAAGTAATCGCTTCTGAACTGGTAGGTCAGGGGTTCGAGACCCACCTGACCCTCGATTTATTCACGTGCGAGGTCCCTCGCACATCGTCGAGGAGATGTATAAATGCTAATTTATCTTAGCACATGGTCCCTCGGAGAGGATGTTAAGCTGTGACTCCAGAGCCTGTACGATATCATGTGCAGTGTTAAAGATCCCTACTCTAAATATATTTGAGTTAGACAAAATTTAGGGCTCCTAATGTAGAATCAACAGGTAATATGGCTCACCTATTACTAAAATGGGTGCCAAATAAGAAATGAGACACAATTCAGCCCCCTAGAACAGTACTTATAAGTGTTGAGCGTTGGAAAACAAAACAAACTTTATGCCCAATGGAAAAAGTCAAAAGCAAAGTAATAAATAACATTTTTATCGAAGAAGAGAAGCAGAATAAATGTACTTCTGAGACGCTAATTTTTTCTTCATTTGAATACTAATTTCCAACATATTGTGAAATAAGGACAATCCCTTCAGATAGAGATAATCTGAGTGATTATATCTTGACTAATGAAGTTGTCAAAGTAATTATTGGGAATTGGAAATATAATTATTGGTAATTATAAACAAAGTAAAAGTTTATAATTGTCGGCCACACAAATGAGCTATCTATTTAGTTACCATATTTATAACTTTGTAATTTTCAAACTGTTTAACATAAGGAACTCCATAATAATGAATAATGATAAATAACGACTTTGGCTTTTTTAAGAACGTTATTAAAAGTTATACACTTTAGCCTTCGATGTGTCACGCCATCATCAGCAATAAATTTCTAATATGAATTATATAAACACTTAAACCAACACTAACTTATCTTGAAGTATACTTGAAGTTTACATTGGTTTAAGCGTTTCTTTTTCTGTTGTTTTATAAGTTTATAGCCTGAAAATGATCAAATTTTTAATAAAGATTTTCAGAAATTAAATTCGTCGACATATCAGTTTAACTAGGCTAGGTTAGCTAGCAGTACGAGTGCAACGAGGTTACACACGCAGGCCTAACAGAAGGCCTTTTATGATACCAGATAATAAACACTCACTACATTGGGAGTCCTGAATTTTGCCTAACTCAAGTGTAATTTAGAGTAGGTATTTGTAACGAGTATCCGACATCGTTGAGCCTCACAAATGACAGCTTAACAATCTCTCCGAGTGACAACATGCTCAGATTTTTTTCATTTCCTGCTTGAATAAAACGAAATCCAGAGTAGGTATTGAACCCCGGATCTACCAGACCTGAGGCAAAAACATTGACACTGGGCTAACCTTATCTATTTAACTAAGTTCTTTCTAAAGAAACAATAACATTTTGGACGATTTATTTCTTCCTACATAATAAAATATTTACTTTTAATGTAAGAGAAATATCTCAATAATAGTAATGTAATAATTATAAAATACTCTTTCCAAAAAAAGAATATTTTCAATTTCTGCTAATAAAAATCTAGACTTCAAAAACCTCGCAAAAATAGATTGACAACAAACAAAGAAAAAAATGGCCTACACACAACTTTACTATAAGTAAATTTAATATCAATTTTCTTGGGTATATAATATATAATGTCTCATTTAAGCACAATGTAAACATTTGAATGATATGGCTTGTATACTTGTAGCTCTCACAAGCTTTGAGTTTGAATTATAAGTCGAATTTTTACATTTTATTAAAAAAAAAAAATATTTTTTGTTGTTTTAAAATTCTGAATATATTTTTAGTTTGTTGCATTTGTAATTTTAAAGGTAATGCCAAAATTTTAAAACTATAGAATAAGTAGTTTAGGAGAAAAAAATGTTTTTAAAAACCGGTTTTGGTAAAAAAAGTGACTTTCCCGTCATATATAATTCCTCCCAAACAATAGGGATCTTCTTCCTTATGAGGCCCTTTTTTGTGTGAAATATCAACTTGATCCATCAAAGATTCTGGACCGTAGCGTGGTTCTGGACACTCACCCACCCACACATAGACATCATGGAATAAACTTCATAAAACGACTTTTGGGACCTCAAAACATGTAATACCGTCAAAATCTGGAGATCGATTTTTTTCACAATCACTATACTTTATTAATAGTAAAGTAAAAATTTGATAAATGACAACATTTTTATTTCCCACTTCAAAAAAGTTTTCGAGTGCCATTATTTACTACATATTAGTTTTTCAATTCTTCTAGTCAGTTAAAGGACGGTTAATTCACTAATTTCCTAAGTCTACAGAAACTTTTTGGTTTCTTTCAGAATTGTAACATGAGAAGAAAAGACTGATGTTTTCAAATGCTTTAACTAGAAATACTAGTAGAATTGATATATTATCATATCAGTTGTTTTACTTAAAATAAATTTCCTATTTAATTTTCTTTAACTATCTAATTCATCTTATGTTCCACCGATGTTGCACTCCATGCATAATTTCTTTGAAAGAAAAAAAAAAGATAGAAATTTAATTCCTATTTATCTCAGAAAATTTTTTCAACTGAGAACTCATAAATCAATAAATATTTGTAATATATATTAAAGAAAAATCGAAATAGATGAACACAATTTTTTTTTATGTTCCATTGAAATATGTTAACACAAAATATATAGATTAGAGGTGGTTAGATTAGCTCGTAAAGGTTAGATTAGTTCATTAATATATTGAATATTTTTCCGCACTTTAATTAATTTGAATTATTTATATCAGATTTCAGAATATACCTGCAAAAGTAAAAGTAAGTAAATGTTTCCTGAACCTTAAGGAACAAACAGACAAATCGCCCACCAAGTCAAAAGAAACACTTACAGATGGACCAGAGTGCAAAAATACATTCTCTGCTTGATTAAAGGACCGAACTGCTACTACCGACTTCAAATCGAATAAACAACTGTCTCAACCTGTGTTGCTCTCTATTCAAAGAATCTATAAACATACCAAAAAATAGTGTTTGTTCACACTATTGATGATAAATATTATCCGATTTGAATGAAAGGGGTCTAATGTACATGAAAAAGATTCTTTGTAAATTAAAAACTATACCTAAATGAATGACAATTGAAACTACAGAGGAGAGAAGAAATCCTAGAAGATGTGAAGGTAATGGCAAGCATGTACTCATGGAATTTGGGTATTTTAGATCCTTATGTACAGTTTAGGTGGTCAACGAAGATCATTCGCTGACAAATATTGATTAATAGTGAATAAGGTGTGCCCTTGTTTGGGGGATGTTTACATTACAATTGAGTCAGGTAGGCAGGTAGAAGAAGGTAGTTATGATGACAAATCTATGGAGGTAGGCTCTGACACTACCATGAGCAGACAGCGCTTTATAAAGTATTAAGTTCAGAAGGTTGACTCTTTTCTTGATTTGGTAAAAGAAAGTAATATTTTACGTTTTGGTGGACTATTTTTGTATAAATAGATTAACAGTTTAGGAGAACAGGAATCATGGAGACAAACAAAAGCCATTGACAATTTGACAGAAACTATAATGTGAATGCTATACAAGACCCTCATTATAAAATGAGTACTGTTTTCAGTTATTTCAACTTGTATGCTGTTAAAACGTGGCTTGAAGGGTTGGTTCGGGACCCCTTATTGGGTATTCGGGGTTACCCTGATAGTATAAGGCATTCCGCTATCCACCACCTGCGGACCCGCCTGGTAGCCACCCAAGCCCCAGGGCCCCCCCTGACTAATATGAGCCACCCCTGACGACCTTGAGCCTCCTCCTTCCTGACTAACGTAAGCACCCCCTGACTAATATGAGCCACCCCTGACTACCTTGAGCCCCCTCCTCCCTGACTAATGTAAGCACCCCCTGACTAATATGAGCCACCCCTGTCTACCTTGAGCCCCCTCCTCCCTGACTAATGTAAGCACCCCCTGACTAATTAGCCACCCCTGAATACCTTGAGTCCCCTCCTCCCTGACTAATGTAAGCACCCCCTGACTAATATGAGCCACCCCTGACTACCTTGAGTCCCCTCCTCCCTGACTAATGTAAGCACCCCCTGACTAATATGAGCCACCCCTGACTACCTTGAGCTCCCCCTCCCTGACTAAGGTAAGCACCCCCTGACTAATATGAGCCACCCCTGACTACCTTGGGTCCCCTCCTCCCTGACTAATGTAAGCACCCCCTGACTCATGTGAGCATCCTCTGACTAACTTGATCCCCCCTTGACTAATTTGAGTTCACTCTGACTAGCTTAAAGAGTCAATATCTACGAGAATGTAACTAATTTATTGCTACAATACAAATTATGAATAAGATAACAAAAAAATAAAAAAAAAACTTGTTCAATAAATACAAACTACTGATATGGCATGATATAGCACTTCTATAGACACCTCATATTTGCAATAAGAAATACAGAATTATACTCGTACAAACAGAGTAGTTCTATCCATTTGTAGTCTTCAAATGCATTTCTTATCCTATGGCGTATGAATTACACGTGAGAGTATAAGAGGAATACATGTGCCAGAATAGGTTTAAGCATCATAAGACTATGTAGATGTCTACCTAACAACTACAAATAACTTTACACAATACCATACAAGCGATAACCTAACCACACCTCTCTATACACCTCAAAGCGTTTAAACTCAGAATAGCATACATGTTAAATGATACAGTAGAATAGAAATAATTCCGTTAATGTAGACTTAAAGATCGTAAAACACAACCTAAAAATAACATAAGCTTATACGTGAATAGAATTTAAGAATAAGTAATAACAGATAAGAATATAATCATATAAACATATAATAATACCTCTAAATATAATAATAATAATACCTCTTTGTACACCTGAAAAACTTTTCTACCTCTAAATGGTTACACTAATATAATTTGCATGATGGGTAGAATATACATATGTATGTAAATGTTGACCTATATCATACAACACATACCTATTTAACAACTATAAGTTCATAGACACAGTCGAATTAAAATAAGAATGTAATCATCCCTCTTTGTACACCTGGAAAGCTTTTCTACCCCTAAAAACAGATAAGTTACAAGAAAAAGTAGAATATACATAGCTATGTAAAAGATGACTTATACTCGTAGATCATAAAACACATAGTTACTTACAACTATAAAGCAGTATAACTATAATAAGAATAATCATACCTGTTTATACACATCAAAACCGCTTCTACCCCTAAAAACAGATATGTTACAAGAAAGAGTAGAATAGTCATAGTAAAAGTCATATGTAAGATGACTATGTAATATGACATAGAATAGTCATATGTAAAAGATGAAGTGTTTATACACATAAAAACCACTTCTAACCCAAAAACATTTATGTTGCATGACAGAGTAGAATAGGCATAGCTGTACAAAGGTTGGCCTATTGACTGTAAAATACATACCTATTTAACTACTCTAAGTTGAATATTATCTTACAATACATAATTGAATATCAGAATGTAGTCATACCTCTTCAGAATTGTCAAATGTGTTTCTATTCCTTAATCAATTGATTTAATTGGTTGAGTAGGAGAGAAACAGCTATAAAATAAACTTTTAAATATCATAGATAAGCTATTCAATTTAACAGATGTAAGTTACCTCAAGAGTAATATTAAAATAAGATTTAGGTATACATATCCACATACCTGAAAAGTGTTTCTACCTGCAAAACGACATGAACATGAACAATGAAAATACGAAAATACTTTTGAAAACAAAAATTTATAGTTATAAAACATCTATTGTATACAAGAACTATAACTTATTTTATACAGTAGAACAAAAAAATAAGAATGTGATCAACACCTCTTTATCACTTCAAATACATTTCTACTCTCCAAAATATATCAGCTGCTTGGAGAGTGGTTGAGAAACATATATGTAACTAAAGACTTAAATACATCAAACAACATACATGATAGAAATCCATTCAACATACATGAGGTACCTCACACATATACCTTTAATATAATTAAAGAAACATGTAACCAAACCTCTTCCTACACATCAATAGTATTACTAGTCCCATAACATATGAGTTACACAAGAGAGTAGATTGAAACAGTAATGCATACATAGGTTTCAAAAATTTAAAACTCCTATGTATTCAACGATAACATACCTGCACAGTAGAATTACAATAAGAATGTAATCACACATCTTCATATCCCTGGAAAGCCTTTGTCATGTTTCTAGTGTAGTGGATCTGAATCTGCTTGAAGTTGGGGAGTTCTTAATTCTACAAATAGCGGAAAGCACACTGTACACAAATCTCCGAGAAATGTTTTAATTGCATCAAATACAATACGATAAAAAAAATCATTATAAAAAACAGATATAAAAGAAGAGACTTACTTTCAGAATGTTTCTTCTTCTACCCAAGGAAATATAAATTTGATGAGCCTTGGCTTCTTCTTCTGTGTGTGGGGCTAAAACGTTTGATAGGGATAGGGAGGAGCTCGACTTTCTTCCTCAAATCGATTGAATGAATCGTTTTTATGTATAGATTGTTTTGACTATAGTATAATCTTGCAGATTGTAGAATTTTTCTCAGAGTGGTGAAGAAATGTCATCTTGTCATTGGTAGAATATATTCGCTGCATATAAAATATATTTGAGGTGAGTAGGTCTTCTTAAGAAGAAAATCGCTATTACTTATCACTCATAATAATGTTGCGTTCACAAAAAGAGATGTGATGTGTAAGATGAGGTACGGTGGCTACGCTTTTATGTTGGATATATTATTTTGAATCACTGAGAGACACCTAGAAATCCTATAGACACCCTTGAGAATCACTCTTATAGAGACCTAACAGATTACGATCTGTCTGGGAAGAACAGTGTAAGTAAGAGGGATTCAAACAGTGTAAGACGTTGAGTGTGCTTTGCTGGGTTCTGTAATAAACTGAACACATAAACCTGAAATGATTACATGCATAAACACATAACATGCCCACTAACCTGTGTACAGGTATCCTTTCGTCTGTACCTGTAACAATACACACATGTTAACATTACCTCAATGGTAATATAAAATAGGGTGGAATCTTTGTCAGTCATGGTTGTGACTAGTCATAATCAAATAATTCTTGTATATGGCAAACATAAAGTAATTCTTATCGTTTTATTAATTTACAAACACACCTATTAAACCCTAATAAGTTCTTAATACAAACAAAAATAGTTAATATTACTTTCCCATTATATTACCTTAGTGCATTGTTGGGCATGTTTTTTTGACAAAGAATATTAGCAGACTGTTTCAGTTCAATAAATAAAAAACATATTTTTTATATCGAACTTTATGAAAAAAACATGTATTTTACGTTTGTTTGATATCGTTGAATAAAAAGAAATAATTCATTTAATAGTTGTAAAAAATGAAATTAACTACCAATTACATTGTAATTTATTACATATAATTTAACAAATATGTGTTGAAACATAGTTAAATTATAGTTAAAATACTAGTATTGACATAAAATATCAACTGACATTATACCGAATTTCATTATACCGAATAGTATTCATTCAATTCAATTCAATAGTATTCATTGTTATTATTACTTTCCCATTATATCACCTTAGTCCATTGTCAGCCATGTTTTTTTGAAGAAGAATATTAGCGGACTGGTTCAGTTCAATAAGTAAAATTTATGATTAGAACACTTATTATAGGTTTATTTTATGTCGGTGAATCAAAAAGGAGCAATTATTTTAATACAAGGAAAGCAGAAAATTAACTACCATTTAAATGTTAATTTATTGCAATAAATTCACCATATATGTGTCGTAACATAGTCAAATTGTCGTTAAAAGAGTATTGTTGACATAAAATATCAAGCGACATTATCTTCAAACAGAAAAAAAATGTTAATATTACTTTCTTATTATATTACCTAGGTGAATTGTCGGCCGTGTTTTTTTGACGAAAAGTAATAGCGGACTAACTTAGTTGAATATAGATAAAACGTAATTTTTATATCATCATTTATGATAATAACTTGTATTCTGGGTTTGTTTGTTATCGGTGAATAAAAAGAAGTATTTAAGTTAATAGTTGCAAAGAAGGAAATTAACTACTAATTAAATTGTAATTTATTGCATATAACTTAACATATATGTGTTGATATGTAGTTAAAAGACTAGTATTTACAGAAAATATCAAGTTACATTATGTGTGAACAAAGAAAAGTTGTTGAATTTACCTTGGCATAAGCCACAGTTCATTTTCCGCCATGATTCTTCGATGAAGGGACGTTGCAGACTTTTAGGGAGTCCAAGAGTTCACTTACACAGACCTAGAACAGAGTGGCCAACCCCATTATGAATTCTTTTGACTTCATTATAAAATCAAACAAATTTGTTAAATGTCTCATAAAAATTGAAATTTTTTTGATAGTTATTTTGTTTGAAAGTTTTCTTTTTACACTGTTTAGTGATAAATTTATTCTTATTGCTATATGTTTTACATTTATAAGGAATTGAGAATAATAGTTATAATTTAAAATAAAACATTTTTTTAAAATAACTTTCTAGGAATAAGTTCTATGAAACATATTAAATTTGTAAATATCTTAAAATAAAACATGTGTGCATATTATATTTGACTGCCTTCCATTGACTACATGCATGTGCTATCCTTCCCATAATCATTAATATAATTCCTAATTATGGACATTTAGAAAACTGACTTTTGAGTACTTAATATAAAAGATTATACTATAGTGATAATCTCAGTAAATGAAAAACTGTAAACAGAAATATTGTACAAAGTATAATTTGTGCACAACATAAAAATAACTGAAGTAGTATGCACTCAACAGTACTGTGAGTAAATATATTATCGAATTCATTGATAATCAATTTAATTAATTGATTGATATAATGTGGGTGTCTTCATTATCCATATTATAAAGAGAGTATACTGAATAATTATAGATTTTGGAAAAATATTTGCAATTCATTATTCAAAGTCTCCCAATAGAAGGATTTTTAAACCTTTAAAATAGGTTGTAGTGCAAAAGATTACATTTGTAGAAGTAACAACAACAGTTCATATTTCAATTAATTCATTCTAATGAATGCCTACAAGCATTTTACTGGTTGTAATGAAAATGTAATCAATATTTAAAGCTGTTGAAAAAAAAGTTTGTAGTGGTCATTTTTAAACAATGCTCAACACTATTAATTGTATCAATACCCATTACAAAAATAAATTATCTTTCTTTTTTAGATTACAATTGCAATATGAAATTTACTTCTCTTTAATAACTTAAGTAACTTACACTTTCTTAATGTACCTTCTTGATGAATGTTTAATTAACATAATCTCATTTTTAAGAAGTCTAAGTCGTAATATGTTTCGTATATACAATGTACAATGCTTAATACTAGATTATTTATGAAGTATGAACATGTTCATTTTTAATATGATGTATATCAAATATATTCTGTTTTCTTAATGCTACTAAATTATAAGAAGTATAACTTCCATAATTCATTTTAAGAACTTAATGGAATTATTATTTCTTCATTCATCTTAAATTATAACAATTTTAAGAAGTAAATTATGCAACAATATTTTAATTCGTTTCGCATATTTCGAAGTAAATAGGTATATTGTGAAATATTCTGTAGCAAACATGTACCATTAATAAATAGCTAATTATACTTCATAAATAAACCATAATAAGCATTTTAAATCTTTTTTAAAATTATGTTTAATCTACAAAGGTTTATTTTAGCAAAAAGATACAAAATGTGTTAACCAAAAAGATTGCTGATTTAAAAGTCAACCTATCATATTCATTGAAAGTAATCATTAAGTAGTCATCTAATTATTTACACATGCCAATACTATTAAACTGTTTTAGTACTTATGATATTGCACAAGTAAGTTAAAATGAAAATCGTACTTACTGTTTGAAGTTATCACTGTATGAAATATCAAGTTGAGTGAATAAACTAAATTATTAGAACTTTAATTAAAGGCACTTCCGGAAGCGTAACATTTTACGTTACGCCATGGAGAATAATGGCGCAGTTTTGTTTTATTTATAGCTTTATTAAAATAAAAATTATTTTCATAATTTTCAACAATTTTAACAGTTCATTTGTTTATTTATATATTTAGTAAATATCTATGCTCAACTGTTCTATGTACAGAAAATTAGAATAATTAAAAAAATATTCCTCTCTGCCGTACTCTGTTATAAGGATGCTATGAATGTATATTGAGAACAAATATATTAGTAATTAGCCAGTTTATATGCTCAAATCAAAGCCAAAGCCAGCTATTCATTATAATTTAAAAACTTTTATAGTTGGGAGTTTCTAATTTTTGAAAATAATAAATATGAACTATTAAACTAGAATAGTGAAAAAACTGGAAATTTGTCAACAAAAATAAATCTTCTTTCTTGAGGAAAGAGTCTATTCGTTACATTTCAATATCATAGAAAGATACTACAATTTACAAAGATAAAGTAATTATAACTGATATCAAGTTTTCTTCAAGATAGCAATATATAGATTTATTAAAGCATTTTGTGAGACAAATCCATCATGCCATGGAAGACAAAGGCAATTTATTTATGTTTATTGGCGGTGATTTTTACATGTAAAAATATTATTCCTCTTATATCTTATATAAGTCAATAAATTGTTTAAATTTTTCCATTATAAACATCAATTTTATCTCGCTTAAAAATTTTTTAAGTCAATGTAAACAATGTAAAAAAATCTGGAGTGGCCTACACTCAACTTTACTATAAGTAACTTAATATCAAATTTCTTGAGTATATAACACATAACGACTCATTTAAGCAAAACGTAAACATCTAAATGGGATATGATTATTAGTCTTTCATTCCTGAGGTAGTACAGATAGTGATTGAAGGACATATCAATATATAAGCTTATTTTTGTACATCACACAGCTGATGCAAATAATTTCATTATATGAAATTATGCTGTATAACTACAGCAGTAATAACATTTTTGAAAAACCAAAGTGAACATTTCTTGATACGAAATATTCTCCTACAAGTGAACATGGCTTTTGTTCAAATAGCCAGTTGATTTCTTACATCGTTTACTTGACATCTTTCTACATTGATTATTAAAGTAAAATTTTCAAATTTAAAACAGGAAAAAAACCCTTTTTTTCTCTGAAAAACATCATAAACATCGAAGAAAAAATGTTGTTTTAACATGATTTATAATTAAAGATGTACGATAATTACATTTATTAATCTCTAAACGAAAGATTTCAATTTTGAATTATCTTTTACATTGTTGGTTTTTTATAGAATTATTATACTGGGAATATTATGGCTTCTTAGTATTTAATAAGATCATTTTCCTTACCCTTTTTCAAATAACATATATACAATTTTTTCTGAGTGAGTGTTATCCTTTTCCTGCCTCCTGTACTCTGTTATAAGGTTGCTATGAATGTATATTGAGAAAAAATATATTAGTAATTAGCCAGTTTACATACTCAAATCGAAATCAAAGCCAGCTATTTAATATAATTTAAATCTTTTATAGTTGGTAGCTTCTAATTTTTGAAAATAATAAATATGAACTATTAGACTAGAATTGTAAACAAAAAAACTGGATATTTCTCAACAAACATAAGTCCTCTTTCTTGAGGAAAGAGTCATTCATCGCATTTAAATAGCATGGAAAGGTACTACATTCACAATGATAATGTAATTGTAACTGATATTAAGTTTTGCTCAAGAGTGCAATATTTATTAAAGCATTTTATGAGACAAATCCATAATGCCATGGAAGACATGGACGAAATTTATTAACTGAATCGACTGAAATAAAATTGATGTTTAGAGGGTTAATGAAATGATTTGAAATGTTTAAATGACTTATATGAGGTGTAAGAAGAATAATAAGTCATTACATTTATTTGAATAATAAGTGTAAGGATTTAAATCTTCTATTATACAGATAATCATATTTTTTTTTAGAAAATCAAGGTAACATTACTAGAATATTGATGTGAGCTTTTGCTTAAAATGTAAAACTAAAACTGAAATGAGAACATAAAGATTTTAATGAAGTTGTTAAAAATTGACTTTGCATATGTGGATATTTCACCTTATTTCAATTGAAATAATTAAATTTCAGCAGCTTTCATAATTAAAACGTTTATTGCCAATGTTTAATCTTAAAGATTTACTATTTTTAATTGGGCTATAAATACAATACTTTAATTTTCTTCCTTAGATTGGAAAGAGGTGACTATGATTTGAGGTTTTTATATGAATATATACGTAGTTAAAAGAAAATATCATATTATTTAGCACACTTTGTCTTTATGGACAAGGTTTTAGCGTAGACTTCTTTAATTAATTGGGCTATAAATACAATACTTTGTCTTCCTTATATTGGAAAGGGATGGCTATGATTTAGAGGTTTTTACATAAATATAAAATAAAACATCATATTATTTAGCACAATTTGTCTTTATGGACAAGGTTTAACGCAGAGTTCTTTAAATAAATAAACCTTACATTTATTAAGGTTTCACATTGACACGTTGATGCTTTTACTGGAAAATAAATACCTGATTTATAATCTAGAGGTAGTGGATAACAGAAATTCACATTACTAACTCAACTTTATGAATATATAATAATATTTGTGAAGAATGTAACGTGTAAAACAAATATCTACATGAATAAAACACACCAAACTTATTACAATCCCATATTAGTAACAAATATGTTATTACTGGTTATTTTAAGACAACTATATCTTTCTGTACAAAATAAACAACTTTTTCTTACTAATAAATCTTATCTAATGCTAATAAAATATGATCGAGAATAATTATTTAGATAATTGAAAATAAACAACAATTTTGATGCACAGTTCAAAGATTGAATTATACTACAATGAATAATACCTAATTGTTATAAGTTATGTAGGTTATATTCATTTATACTAGAAATTAGATACTTAAAACTGTTTGATGTTTTTGATTTCAATTATTTATTTCTAAATTAAAACATGATTACAACATAATGTTTCTGAATTTATTTTTCATTTTGTATTAATTAAATTTATGTAAAACTAAAACTGAGGACTTAGTTTTAGTTTCACTTTCCTCTATCCCAATGAACCATAACACCATATATAACTCACAATGTACAGGTTAGATGATGTATGTTGATTTTGATAATTATAATTTTAAACAATAAACCATGTTTATGGTTTAAATTATAATTGTAGTTGACTCTCAACCAATAATAATAAAGAAAAGCTAAGTATTCTTGAGTTTGGTCATAAAAACATACATCTTGATATTAGTATCACGTTTAGTATGACTTATTTGGCTTTATCAAAGCTAAGAAATTAGTAAAAAGCACAATTAACAGTCATTAAAATCTACTGTGCAGTTTAAATGACTAATTAATTAGAAGAAGTAATGACATAAATAGTAGTTTTATCAGAAATGTGTAACTAATCACACATTTAAGCTACGATTTTATTTCTTACTTATTGTTAACACATTAAAACTGTAGAACTGTTTTTAAGAATAATAATTATGTTTTAATGTTTGTTAACTCTAATGATAACAAAAAAACGTGAAAAATTTGGGATTGTTGTGATATATTAATGTTTTACATTTGGTTAGAGACCAAACCTACTAAAATATTCATTTTTTTACTGTAGATAAACCATTATTATGGGTTAATGTAATTTTATCAAATTTGATGTAGTCATTAATTTTCATTGATTAACTTTATTACGAATTCATATTTTTATAATAATTGTATTGATATAATAATTATAAGGTAGAAATAATTAACTAGTAATAACAATACTATCAGTTTCTAAATCTGGATATAGTCTACTTCAGATTCTGTGATAAATTTAAGAAAAATATGACTTTGTTTGTGTTAATTTGATTATCTATTTCTATAGAATTAATAAAAGAATATTTCCTATTATCATAATATTTGAAGTTTGTTGATATAGCGTTCTGGTTAAAGCGCATGCGTGACACTACATTGACTACATTGACACTACTATAGCCAATGATAGTTGGGTATACATCTCATCATCAAGAATTAACCAATTATATTAGCAGATACATGATTTTGAATCAGTTGTTCTTTGGTTTTCTTACGAGTAGCAGTATACGCGTCTTTTTTCCAAAACTCCAGGTAATTTTTCTAGTTTTGCCATCTATTTGATATATTTATCTGCAACATTAGAATAATAATAGTACTTATGTTGTGTTAGTGTTTAAAAAAAGGTTTTTTTTCCTTTTTAATAAAGATGTTATTAGTTACATGAATACAAATAGTAACACTTGACGACGCCATGTTTAATTTATAAAACAAACCAACTTAATTTCAGAGACTCACCAACAGCATTTTATGTTGGTTGTTTGATTTTTCTTACTTTCTGTTAGAATAAAACTTCATTTGAAGCATTGATTTTTCATATAATTTCATTTTCACAATTCACTATTAGTAAATCCAAATCAAATTCAAATCTATAAATTATTAAATCATATATCTTTTTTAAAACTGGAATATAAAAAAAATCGACGAATATTTCTGAAAACTCACATAAAAGAAAATGAAAAAAACACATGTTGAATTAGGATTCATCAAAAACATACGTTTAATAAACAAAGTGGAATCTCATGGATAACATTTTCCAGAAATTCTGAGATATAGGTGTCACTTTAATTGTGAAAAGTAGGTAATACTCGTATTTAAAAATTCCGTAGTGTAGGTTCTAAACAACAAATTAAGGATGCGTGATTTTTTCTTGAAAAGAACAAACAGTAACTATTAATTTTTTGGCAATTCCTGTTTATAGGCAGAAGTCCACAAATCAGAAAGATATTGTATATTGTTATTATAAGTAAGTACTTATATAAGTTTTAAAAGTGTTTTATAATCAGTTATGTACATATCGTTAATATCACATGTGCAGTTAATATCACTTAATAGCAGTTGTGAAAATAAAGATTTGTGAACACCCTTCAGGTCACATGTTTGATGGGTTAATTTGATATTACGCTCAAAAATTACACTTATAGTTTAGATTTTTTTTTTAATGAAACATTTATTCAGCATGCTTTATATAGATATTATATGCTGCAATATAACTAATTAGATTTATATTTTATATTTTTGACCCGATCCCCTAGCGGGTTAAATAGGTCTGCCCTTTACGGTCTTTTTGTTTGATCTGTGATTCTACATTGAGACTCCTAAATTTTGCCTAACTCAAGTGTATTTAGAGTAGGGATCTTAAACGAGTACCTGATATCGCACTGTCTCGGGACCGAAGGTTTAACGTCCTCTCAGAGGGACGATTTACTTAGATTTATTCACCTCCTGCGTGGGTAAATCGAGGGCCAGGTGGGCATCGAACCCTGGGCTACCAGTTCAGAAGCGAGTAAGTTAACCACTTAGCTAACCTGGCCCCTTAATTAGATTTAAAATCACTACATTTCTTCGCTACTTGCTACAGCATATCGTATTTTTAGTTATAGTTGGAATACATAATTTTAATACTAAATATTTTTAACTTTATACATGAAAAGTTATTACAAAAGTTTGGATTATAATAATTTATAAATCTTATTTCTTTAATTATTCCACCATAATAAAAGTTTCTCAAATCTATTTGATTCATGAATTTTTTAAGATAATCAAACATTTGACTGTTCTTCACAATTGTACTTGTGTCTAGATGCCAGAAATTTCCCGTAGATATTGTGAAGTTCATGAATCCGTCTTGCTCTTGATGGAGGTTCGGCGAGTTAAATAATATGTGATTCCACGTTTGAGGTATTAAATTGCCACTAGGACACCAGTCGTTATCAATGATCCGAAATCTATTGAGGTAGCCTTTGGTTCGACCATGGCTAAAGAGTGCTTTTGTTATTATATGTTTGTTGAGAAATATCCAGGTTTTTTTTACAATTCTAGTCTAATTGTTCATATTTATATTTTCAAAAATTAGAAGTTCCCAACTATAAAAGATTTAAATTATATTGAATAGCTGGCTTTGACTTCGATTTGAGTATGTAAACTGGCTAATTACTAATATATTTTTTCTCAATATACATTCATAGCAAACTTATAACAGAGTACAGAAGGCAGGAAAAGGATAACACTCACTCAGAAAAAATTCGTATATATGATATTTGACAAAGGGGAAGGAAAATGATCTTATTAAATACTAAGAAGCCATAAAATTCCCAGTATAATAATTCTATAAAAAACCAACAATGTAAAAGATAATTCAAAATTGAAATCTTTCGTTTAGAGATTAATAAATGTAATTATCGTACATCTTTAGTTATAAATCATGTTAAAACAACATTTTTTCTTCGATGTTTATGATGTTTTTCAGAGAAAATAAGGGTATTTTCCTGTTTTAAATTTGAAAATTTTACTTTAATATTCAATGTAGAAGGATGTCAAGTAAACGATGTAAGAAATTCACTGGCTATTTGAACAAAAGCCATGTTCTCTTGTAGGAGAATATTTCGTATCAAGAAATGATCACTTTGGTTTTTCAAAAATGATATTACTGCTGTAGTTATACTAATGAAATTATTTGCATCAGCTGTGTGATGTACAAAAATAAGCTTATATATTGATATGTCCTTCAATCACTATCTGTACTACCTCAGGAATGAAAGACTAATAATCATATCCCATTTAGATGTTTACGTTATGCTTAAATGAGTCGTTATGTGTTATATACTCAAGAAATTTGATATTAAGTTACTTATACTAAAGTTGAGTGTAGGCCACTCCAGATTTTTTTTTATGAATTGCTAATTTTTTGTTCCATTTTTGGTGAAATTTTCATTATTTTTTAATGAGCCATTTAGCGTCAAAAAAACATTTTGTGATAACAGAAATCGTGCTGTAACGCCCCTTTAGCGAATGTAATTTTGAAAAAAAAATATCTCAATTCATTCTCCATATATCTTCTATTTTTAGGCATAGTTTCTTTTTGATCTGTCAAACAGTATGGCTTGTATCGCTCTCACAAGGTTTGAGATTGAATTATAAGTCAACATTTTTACATTTTATTGAAAAAAAAATATTCTCTGTTGTTTTAAAATTTTCTATATATTTTTTGTTTGTTCCATTTGTAACCTCAAAGATAATGTCAAAATTTCAAAACTCTAGGGTTATCAGTTTAGGAGAAATAAATGTTTTCTAAAAAACGGTTTTGGCAAAAAAAGTGACTTTTCCATCATGCATAATTCTTCCCAAACAATAGGGATCTTCGTCTTTATGGGGCCCATTTTTGTGTAAAATATCAACTTGATCCATAAAAGATTCTGGACCGCAGCGTGGTAACAAGCAATGCTAACACACTCACCCACCCACAGACATCATCGTAAAAACTTTGTAAAACGACTTCTGGGACCTCAAAACATGCAATTCTGTCAAAATCTCGAGATCGAATTTTTTCACGATCACTATAGTATTTTACTTATAGTAAAGTAAAAATATCGAAAATTCGACTAGTATAGCATAACTAGTATAGTAGGTGATCCGTTAGTCCAGGATAAACGAACAGTTTTTGTAGCTTTGTTCTTTTTTGGCGTGATTGAAATTTTATCATTTTTTTTATAAATTGCTAATTTTTTGTTCCATTTTTTAATTAGCCGTTTAGCGTCAAAAAAACATTTTTTGAAAACAGAAATCGTAGTTTAACGCCCCTTTGGTGAATGTAATTTTGAAGAAAATTACCTCATCTCATTTTCCACATAATGTTCTATTTTTAGGCACAGTTTCATTTTGATCCGTCAAACAGTATGGCTTGTATCGCTCTCAGAAGCTTTGAGATTGAATTATGATCAGGAAATTTTCACTTTGGCTTTTCAAAAATGTTTTTACTGCTGTAGTTATACCAATTATATTATATGAATCACAAGTGTGATATAAAAAAATAAACATATATAACGATAAGTGGATCTATCACTATCTATACTACCTCAGGAATGAAAGACTAATAAGCATCTCCCATTTTGATGTTTACATTATGCTTAAATGAGACGTTATTATTTTATACCCAAGAAGTTTGATATTAAGTTTACTTATAGTAAAGTCATTTTTTCTAGTTATATTTATCTCCTTTCCTATTCATCTATTCATCAATTGCATTCATGTGAGACCTGCGGTATGTTTTGCGAAAAGGCTCCAATCTTTTCCTACCAGTTAAATTTGTCGTACATTTTATGATTCCAGAAAATGATTTTTTACGCTAATCGTTGAAGGGTAAAGAAGGAAATTTTTAAGAAAAAGTACGCTATTAAAATAAAAATGTAAGAATTTTAATCGCAAAAGCCATATAGCTAGAAAAAATGAAACTCAACTTGACTAATGGATATCCTGCTGTATGAATCGCAATATATGTCTTATATGCTAGAATATATATATGAGCAACTCAAACTCTAAGAACTAATGGTATATCTTGCTGTATGACCAGGGCTAATTTATGGTTGTCACCGAAAATGTTGCAATAGCTATAACAACTGTCCACCGAAATTGTTATAGCTCCTTTCAACATATCTAATTGCCAGACACATTTCTTTTTTGTGTTTAACAACTCATATGAGAAGTAATGGAGCAAGGGAAAAGTATTTTTTTTCGATTTTATGAAATATGTTGCAATAGCTATAATCCCACTTGTCCTACCGATTTAATAATGTTATAAATTTTGTATCCTTGTCAACATATCTAATTGCCAGACACATTTCTTTTTTGTGTTTAACAACTCATATGAGAAGTAATGGAGCAAGGGAAAAGTATTTTTTTTGATTTTTATGAACATATGGCAATAGTTTTTATCCCACTTGTCCTATGATTTAATAATCTTAAAATTTTGTATTTTGTCATAATACCAGTGGCGTAGCAACTATTTCTAGTAATATTGAAATATCTGTTATCAAGAAATAATCGAAATAAGAGTTGGTCAAGTGACATGTTTCATGAGAATAAATGAAGATTAAAATAATACATATTTATTATGATCAAACCACAATAAGAAATGGGAAAACAAGACTAAGATCTTTCAACCATAACAAGCAGTCTTCGTCAGAGTCAAAAACCCAACTGAAACACTAGATGCAGAGAACATCTGGTGAGGGGTTGAGAAGAGTGGCATTTTAAAAGGGTGAAAGCGCAGGAAAAGACTAATGTCCAGAAAGGGATGTTTGGGGAAACAAAGTAGTACAGTAAGAAAGAGTAAAAAACTATCCCCTAGCTGTCAACCCTCTTAGAAGAGGCTATTGCCCTATAACGAAAGTTAGTATCAAGTTTGAAGAGACCGTTACTAATGTTTATAATATTAGATCTATTAAATTTAATTAGAGACGATTCAATAATATTTCTTAACAACATTGATTTTTCATAGGTAATAAATTTAGCTCCCGTACAATCAATATGATGATTTTAATTTTTTATATGCAAGAATAAGGCACTACTTTTTTCTTGTCTACTTACGTTGTATTGTGTTGTTTCACTCGTGTCTTTAATGATTTACCAGTTTGACCAATATAAATTTTATGGCAATTTTTGCACGGAATTTTATAAATACTACCGGACTCCAATTCGCTGGTAGAGTTTTTTATTAACATATTGCCCACGCTATTACGATTAGAAAACACTATATTAAAATCAAGTTGTTTGGCTAATCTTGGAAGGGGGTCCAATGACTCATGACATGGCAAAACTATAGAATTTGACAATGAACAGGGCTCTGTTGAAGTATTAGAGAAATTTTTTTTTAGCACCCTTCAAAGCTAAATCGATATAAGAGGAGGGGTATTTTAATAAAAGGGCAATTGACCTAATGTTGTTAATCTCTTCATTAAGGAATTGAGGAGAGCACACTCTTAACGCCCTCAAAAACATATTTCTAAAAACAGAAATTTTAACATTTTTTGGATGGGAAGAATAAAAGTGAACATATGAATCATTCGTAGGTTTTCTATATACACTAAAGCGTAACTCTTTAGGTAACCTATGGACCAGGACATCTAAGAAGGGCAAATTACCAATTACTTCTTCTTCTATTGTGAATTTGATTGTCGGCACTAATGAATTACATATATATTATGTGTACATGTAATAAGATTAAGTATATAATACAAAATCTTATATACATATATTATAACATTTTATCATTATAAAACACGTCACCTAGCCAATTTCTATTTCGATTAACTATCATGGCGGGAAATTGGTTTGTATGCATGAACTAGAAGATCGTGAATGCCGATAATGCGGTTCACTTCAATAAAACATACCTTACAGAAAATCTGCTATCTATCTACACTAATACAGTTCTACATTAACGGACGTCTACCTGTAACAGTAATCTATTAGTTTAGAATCGACAATCAAGTAAAATCAGGATGCCGAATGGATGAAATCCATTAGTAGTGTAACTCTTAATCTATTTTAATTATTATTAATAATTTATTTAAATAATGAGAACAGGTGTTGAACCTTAATTGGAACAAATAATTAAACCGTTATGTTAAAAATAGGTGATAGAAACAGCAATTAAAAAACTAAATGAAAATTAAGCAAACCAATGAGATATTTAGGAATTTAAAAAGAACAAAATATGTAATCGTTTATTTTTGAATACAAATAATATGGTTTCTGTTGTAGCAGACACCAGCTATACAGTTCATATCACACAGTATACAAGTGAAAAGTAAGAGGCAGTTAACAGATGACGCTTTTACGATGCAACTAGAAAGGAAGTTTAATCTACAGATAATTAATACGCTAAGCTGTGTTTTTTTTTAAAAAGTAAAATATCACAGATTTCAAACCACAAGAGGGTATCTTCACAACTATGCAGTTTATATATGTATATGTTTTTTTTTTTATATATTTTCCCCTTCAAGTAGGAAGGGGAAATCTAGTATTAATAATAGTTAGAGCCTCTTTTTGTCTAATTTCTTGTAAAAGCATGGAGTTGCTAATATTTTGGAGATACCGATCCAATATTTCTACGTAGAAAGAGGGTATTTGTATATGATAATAAACTGAACTAAGTAGTTGTGTGCCAAAAACTTATTAAAAATTAATCCCTCTCATTGCGGTACATGAGTTTACCATCTTCAAATATCGTTAGGAACATCCATCAAAGGCATAGGTACAAGGCATATATGTATATTATATGTATATATATATGTACATATACAAAGTCACACAAAACTAATTTTACACTAATCCAAGAAAATTTACAAAAAAAAATATATAAATTGCACAAACTACACCAGTAACAAACGTTAAACTGATATTAGGAGGTATTCATAAGTATTTACCAATTTTTAAATAAAGTAGGCTAGAATTAATTCATTTAAATATAAGGTTATACCTTAAATTTCGAAATTGGGAATGAAATTAAAAAAATTACATATCTCTTATATGGTATAAAAATTTATTTAATATTTTGATTCCAAAGTCAAAGCGGCAGTTAAAATTGTTGACAATTTTAGAATTTGACAATGAACAGGGCTCTTTGAAAAAGGAAAACCAAAAATTCATACCAAGGGCATCTTTTTGTTAAATCATATACCTGCCAGCGACTACGGCCTTTTAGATGTACATACTAACAAAGTTCTGTTTCTGAGAAGAATTTCTGAGGTACTGTACTAATAATTACTGTTGAAGTTTTTATAGTCTACTAGCAAATCGATGAACTTTCATTCAATAAGAGACAAATTAATACAATGATGACCACCTATAACTATTTATGAATAGTGGCTTTTTATAATTGATTCTGAAATTAAAAAAGTTCAAAAAAATAAAGTTATTTTAAAAATCTATTTCAACTCTGACCCAAAGTTCATAGCCATGTTAAAATACACTGGCTCCCAATACATCACCGAAGTTTATAAATAAATACGGGACGTTGTTGGGTGAAACCAAGTAAATGTTGAGACCATGGGTAATATGATTCACCCATGGTACATAAACCATGTACCTTGTGTACCTCTTGAATAATACATAAGACATGGAGTCTTTAAGTGTAGGACTTGGCAAAAGGATGAGACGAAACATTTTACTAACAAATAAAAAAAAACGACTTCTAGTTTCAGCAAAATTTTTTTTAAGCTTGACGGATAAGAAATTAGTTTCTCAAGCAGCTCCAGAGTGAATGTACTGGTCATTACAGGCTGGATGTATCAAAGAGCCGGGCAATAGACAATAACAGAATACAAGTGACTCTCCAATAGAATAGACCTAAAAACTCAGAGACTGGAAGAAGACTATCAATTATTTTCCGAAAATAAAAAACAAACGCCCAAATTAAAAAGAGAAAAACATATACAGGGTTAGGCAAAATGATCTGAAACATTTGTAGGTTAAATAAAAGGCAAATAAAGTAAATAAGCAATAAAGTGTTTTTATTTTCGAAAAGTACATATAACGCCATTTTGTTTTGTTTCTGTATAATGCCATTTTTTTTAAAAAAAACCTAATGAAGCAAAATGCCAATTTGTTTTGTTTCTGTATAATGCCATTTTTTTTAAAAAAAAACCTAATGAAACAAAATGGCATTATATGTACTTTTCGAAAATAAAAACACTTTATTGTTTATTGACTTTATTTGCCTTTTATTTAACCTACAAAATGTGTCAGATAATTTTGCTTGACTCTGTATAACTTCAAAACTGTGCTAAGACAATGGACAATAGCAATGAGTTAGCTATGCCAGTTGGAAAACTTATATATAAGAATCGTATGAAAATTAAATCACACATGTAGACGACTATATGCATCAGTATGACTTGAGTCAAGCTGTTTCAACTGCTTTTTAAACTGGCCTTCACCTTGAGTTATCCTTTCCAACTTTACACTTTTAGTAATGAGACAAGTGTTTTAAACACAACAATATCCTGAAACACACTAACCAATCGAGCCCGAGTTAAGCTGCAGAGAGCCGCAGTTCCATGACTATAAAAACAGGTCTAAACTTTGAATATAATTCACAAAGCCTGAATTCGCATATAACCTGAATCAAAATAAAAATTGTTCAACTCGCACATTTACAGATACATGGAAATTATAAAATAAATACATGAATTTACAAAAACAGTTAAAATAACAGTAATAAATTTCTAATCAACAATATTTGAGTGATAGGAAAAGAAACACTACTTTAATTACAAGTAAACATTAATTCAAAAAAAAAAAATTGCAATCTCCAGCTCTAAACATATATCTGAGTCGTTGATTTTGAAAGTGAACCAAACCTATTTAAAAAAAAAAAATAATACAAGTTAAATCTTTTACAGATGAACAATTTACAATGAATATCGTTGAAAAAGAAATTAAATTTTTTACTATTGATTTACCTGTTCAACTTATCTTTGGTTTATTATCATTTGTAATAAGGTTTAACTTTAATTTTTGTAAAATTAACATTCTCATCTCGCTTTCATAATCAATGCCTCATTCCCTTTATATTGTATGAATTTTCCTTCACTTCAAAGTAGGTTATTGAATGTTAAGAAAGTTTTTGGCATAATAAAAAAAAGGAATTATTTTAAATAAAATTAATTAAGATTTAATTTCAAAAATTAAAATATGTAAACCGATAATTAGTCTTAAATTGCTTCAAAATATTACCCTGAATCATCAAAAGCACATTAAATAATATTTTCTACAAAATCTCTCTTTTCAAATTTCACCTGTTTAAAAAAAAATTGAATAACTATAATAAAAAATTGGCAACACGTTCCCAAAAGTATTCAACTTTTTGCAAGAAAAACAAAAGGTATAATACAAAAAAAAATAGTATTTATTTTAACCAAAGAATTCATAACAGTAAAATATTTATTACTAATATTTAACTAGTAGAATATCTATATATAAGTCGATAATTCGATTCCAAAAACTTTCATAACATTCTTTACTTTTAAGCGAATGAAAACTCATACAATATAAAGGGAATGAGGCATTGATTATGAAAGCGAGACGAGACTATGAATTTTAAAAAAAATTAAAGATAAACCTTATTACAAATGATAACTAACCAAAGTTAAGTTGAACAGGTAAATCAATAGTAACATTTCTTTTTGAACGATATTCATAGTAAATTGTTTATCTGTAAAAGATTTAACTGAAATTTTTTTTTTCAAAATAGGTTTGGTTCACTTTCAAAATCAACGACTCAGATATATGTTAGAGTTGGAGAATTGCAATTTTTTTTTTGTATTAATGTTTACATATAATTTAGCAGTGTTTCTTTTCCTATCACTCAAACATTGTTGATTGGAAATTTATTATTATTATGTTTAACTGGTTTATGTTGAACTTATACAAAAAAAAAAGTTGAAAATTCCATTTTTCACAATATAGAAATGTTATATTATTATAGGTTAACAAGATTTCACATAACAGGTGAAATAAGAATTAATGATCAAACCACAAGACGAAATGGGAAAATAAGACTTAAGATCTTTCAACCGTAACAAGGGGTCTTCGTCAGAGTCAAAAATCTAACTAGACTCTGACGAAGACCGCTTGTTACGGTTGAAAGATCTTAAATCTTGTTTTCCCATTTCATATTGTGGTTTATCATTGATTATTATAGGTTATTGGGGGAATCATTAATGACACATCGTTTTTCTCTTGTAAAGCCCAAATATCTTTAAAGCCTCTACCAGGCTTTTTTCTATCGAGTGGGCCACAAAAAAACAAGAAGAGAAATATTCACAATACCTTTATATACAAATGAATAACCACCTCAGATTGTAAATAAAACCAAAAGAATTTGTACATAATTAAAACAACTAAACCATTTTGAAGACAAACCCACACATTTTAAATGAGTCTATTTCTTCAAAAACAATAGAAACGTTTTCATATTTTTATTTATGGTTTCTTAAAACCTATAATCCCTTATTTCATTAATATACTACACAGTGTTAATTCACCTGTCTTTACCAGACATTCATTGTTCATATTGTGTATAGCCAATATTTCCTAAAACTCAAACATATGAGATACGAAGGAAACCGTAACTATAATTTTTTTTATAGAAGTATTCTACTATAAATAACGATGTCAATATATGAGAATACATATAAAATATATTTGCTAAAAATATTTAAAAATAAAATTAATGAAACTTACTACAAATATGAGGTTTAATATAATATCCATTACCAATATAAAGTTTTATTACATTCAAAGATACTAAGAATTATGTACATGAGTTTAGAAAAGATAAAGCTAAATCACATTTAGAAAATTTACAAATATACAATGGTAGAGCTCCTTTTTTTTATGAGCTATTTGTACCTGGAATATACAAAAAAAATGTTTTAAACACAATAAATAATTTAAAAAAACCTATCATATAAAAATGGGGTCAGATTAGGATAAAATATATAGTGGATCAAAAGTTCATTAGAGGAAATAATATTACTTAAATTCACTTAATTATCGTAATGTCCCAAGACAATTAAGTGAAAGCCACGCAGCCGAGACACCGAATGAGAAATAAAACTAGCTGGGTGGAGGTGATTCATGGTTCTTCAAGGCCGTCTTGCTGCTGACTGGAGAAGTAAGCAGCGAGTCCTCCGAATTCACTAGTGGAAGGCGCATGGGAAGGCGGCGGTGGAGCATGATGCGGGGGAGGGTAGGGGGCGGAGTAGTGGTGAGGCAAGGCCTGGTGATGGTGCGGGGGTGGGTAGAAGGGACTTTGCTGGAAATAGGGAGCAGGAGGTGGTCCCCACCCACGTTCAAGATGTTGCGGAGCCATCAGCTTTTGTTGAGGTACTACACGAATACCTGGCTGCTTATCAGGCGGTTTGATTGGTACTGCAGGAGCTGCACGAGGAACAGTTTCTATTGGTACCTTTGTGGCCACTGGAGCAGGCGGAGGTGGGGGTGGGGGAGGGGCAGCAGGCGCGGGTGGAGACGGTGACGGTGATGGGGAAACTGACCGCTCCTTAACTTCTTCACGGAGCTCCAGACTCCTTTTTACACAGGCTTCTTCTTCTAAATACTCTTCTTCTTCATCTTCTTCATCACCACTACCAACCCAAACTTCTTCTACATCTTCATTTAATTTTTCTTCTGAGAGAGACTGTGCTTCAGCGACTTTGTCCTCTGGTTGTGCTTCTTCATTCTTCTTCTTCTCTTCTGATTCCTCAGCCTTTTCCTTTTCCTCATTTACATTATTTTCAACTTTATTAGAAGCAACTTCTTCTTCTTCTAACACCTCATCAGCAACTTCATCATCTCCATCAATTTCTGAACCTATTAAAACAACAAAAATAATCAAGCTCTTCTTTCTTTAACAAACAGATCACATACTAACAGTAGAAAATTTTAATTCCTATATTTAACAGTTCTGACTCAAGGACTGTAAATCTTCTGAAGAGATTTCATGAAAAAATGAGTTTTTTTCAAATTTCAGTAGTTATTAATTTAAATCCATCAGGAATTAGTCCAAGAAATCTGTCAATTGTTTGCGTAATTAAAAAAAATGTTACGTAACTGTATAAAAATTGAGTTTTGTGTAGGAAGAAACGCAAAGAATACTCTATGAGTACAGGATAAACATGTCCCTTTATTTACTCAAGAGAAGTTAATGAGAGTGTGCAATAGAGCTGCACTGACAATCCTATGACGTCATAGATCGGTTTTGGCATCACCATCTTCAAGATGAGAGTTTCAAGGGAAAAATTTCGAATTTTATTTAAACAAAATTATTGCTCTTTCAATATCGAGAAAAGCGACTTTTACAATAGCAACAACAACAACAATTATTTCATTTATGGGATATTTCTTTTTTTACTTTTTTTTTTCATTTAGTAACACAAACTTTTATAAGGCTTCATTTTTTTTTGTAAGCAGATTCAATCATTCATAAATGACTAACAAGATATTCGAATTAAACTTGAAAAACGGAATTTGCAAATTTCCTTTAGATTAGTTTTTTTTTTAATTTAAAAACTTTTTTTATGCGAATTTCCATTTCTTTCTGAGTTTTACTAAAAGATTTCATTTCAGGGTTTGGTACTTAAGGCTTCCTCAAGTTGGGAGAAATCTAAAAGCTGCCACGTAAGTTACACAACATATTACTCAAGGATAGATTTATGTATGTATAATTTATCGTATATACCATAAATGCAAATAACTTTTACTTATACAATTATATAAAGTATTAATGTTGTAACATAACAGGTGTATAATCAATATCGATGCTAAATTTACTCATGAATAATAACAACGCGATTCCGGCACGTCAGTTCTTCGTGTTGCATCAACTAGTGAAATGGATGGAGTCTTTTTTATTCATTATACTTTTTGATGAAGATCGCTGCAAGTTAGAAACTTGTTGTTTATATACATTTGTATGTGGAAAAGAATTTTTTTTTGCCAAAAACATTGCTCATGCGTGGCAATCAATACAATGTTAAGCTCAAGTACCTTATTAATATAATTCTTTGATTGGATTTCACTCATGGTCAAACCGTTATTTATATTTAAATTATTATACTTTATTACATTTGATTGGTAATACCATTACCAATCAAAAAGAAAACTGTTTTAAACATTTATAACAGTTGGGCTACTCATCCTTTACAACGTAACGTTATAGAGGTCTCAACACCTTAACTAAGTGGTTTCCAAACTTGATGTTACTACATCTCCCTTAAAAATATTTAATCATAAAAACACAAACTCCCTGAAGATTTCATAAAAACACAAACATTTTTACTCTTATAAAATTTATTCATGCAAACTAATGGAAAACGATATTTTATTATTGTTTTTAATGAGATGGATGTGCTTGTCTATTAGCACAAAGTTTATCAAATCTTGGTGTTTATAACGATATAGCTACTCGTAGCTCTTTTTCTATAATTAAATGAGATCGATATTTGGATTTCATTGCAGCCAAGGTAGAAAATCATTTTTTACATAGAAAACTTTAGCAGTAATTTGGAAAATTGTTCACTGTGACTAATGTCCGAGCCTCCCAGTTTGGAAAACTCTGCCTTATCTGGAGCACCTTCTCCGTTCTATATCTTTCAAATCTATGTTCATCTTCCACAAGATCTGACACCTTGTCTTGTCAGACTCAAGTAAAGGAGTTTATCCTAGAGACTGACAAAGTTCAAAAGTGAACTAATATAGAATCAAAAATACGAAATGAGATCATTCACTTGTAAAACTAATATTACTTATTTAATCATGTTAGGAAAAGTATTAAGTCTCCACACAAAAAAGTGGTGTGTGACTTTTTTGTGTGGAGACTTAATACTTTTCCTAACATGAGTAAGTACCACACTATAACAGATTGTAACACTAATATTACTTATTTAAGGATATTTATGAACAAAATTAAAAACTAAGCATCATTTTCGTTATATTTTGTCATCAAAATAGAAGCCTGTCACAGAAACAACATAAAGGGATCTCAATTAGACTGTAATATTTCACGAACTATTCAAACTGCTATTGAGTGGTATTTCCTCACTATCACGTAATATTTGAATTTAAAGAATTGAATACAACACAAATACCGCAACGTGATAAATCACACATTAAGAAAAGGATAACTGCAACAAAAAACTTTTAATGTAAAATATTTAAAAATAATTAAAAACCTAGAAAATGTTTTCTATAAAACGAATGATTTGTAAAGTAAATTAATAATTTGAACTTTCAACATCATATATAACTATCACCACACTAAAAAAAAAAAAACAGTAAAGCTGTCTAGATAGAAGTAATTAAAATGAGTAAGTAATCATTTACCACTAGACTCTGATGCTAGTTTTTTCTCCTTTTCCAGTTGGAAGTCATCTTCATCGTCACTTCTGATTATTCTCTTCGTCTTTCCCACCTTGCTTTCCACCTGTGAATACCCAGAAAGTAGGTAACTATTATGGCGGCCAAATGAAAACTAATCCATGTCCAACCAACCCCTTAGTCACATGACCTCAACAACTTGTGCTAATACAGATGAAATTAATATGTCTTATAAGAACAAAAAAGAATCTGAGAAAACATTTATATGCTAATTTCATTCAATATTTCTACGTTTTTTAATATATACTTACTATTAGATACCCGTAAATATAAACACACATACTTGAAAAATAAATCATAATAAACTCCAAAATGCATACCTCTTAGTAGTAAGTAAACTCTTTCAATTTCTGGCAGTCATTGATACAATTTCAAAGTAAAACTTTCATTCATGAATTCTTTTTCTACTCTAATGAAAACCATTAGTATTTGAAAAGTTTAAGAATTCTATAAATGATATAAAGCATTTTCATAAATACTGATTCATTAAATCATTAGTTGTGCAATTCGTAATTGTGTGGTATTTACTCATTCTGAGGTCAAATGGATAAACAAACAAAAGTCTCCACAGAAATGAAGTTTTGTTCAACAACAACAACGCATTTCGAACACTTTGTGTCCTCGTCAGGAAGACACCGAAGGATGTGGTGATGAACACAAAGTGTTCGAAACGCGTTGATGTTGTTGCATAAAACTTCATTTTTGTGGAGACTTTTGTTTGTTTATCCATTTTACCTCAGAAATACTGATTCATTTCTTGACTTTAGGGGGCCAGGTTAGCTTAGTGGTTAACGTACTCGCCTCTAAACTGGTTAGTGAAGGGTTCGATCTCCACCTGGCCCTCAATTTATTCATACGGGAGGTGAATAAATCTGAGCACCTCATCTCTCGGAGCGGACATTAAATCGTCTGTCCGAGCCTGTTTGATGTCAAGTACTTGTTAAAGATCCCTACTATAAATACACTTGAGTGTTAGGGAAAGTTACTGAAACAAAAAGGGTTCCGCGTCGAAAAAAGTTTAAGAAACTCAGTACCAGTATATTATTTCAGCACATTTTTGTTAATGAATATTTATTTTGGTTTAGGCATTTGGAAGCAATATAACAAACTATATGCATTGTAAAAATTTTTGCAAAATTTAGGCCTCCCAATGTAGAATCAATCTTCATTGTGTCAAAAAAAATCTTCAAAAATGGACTCACAACGCGTAAATACGTCAAAATATCGATGACAATTTTTTCATAATTAGTATAATTTATTTTTAAAAAAGGAAAAAAATATAGTGAAGTTGATTAAAAAGGCACTATTAGTTTTATATTAAATTTGTAAATTTATTAAAATCGATAATGTCAAGAGAAAAAAAATGATTGCATAATACATGTGATTGGCTGTAAAGCTTCCTCAGAGGCAAATGTATTTCCTGCAACACTTATATTTACCTAATCATAAACAATATAACAATTAACGGCATTGACTGATCCACGAGTTTCACCTTTATACGTTTACTGATATAAATTGATAGTAGATCACTCATTTTAAAAAACAGACACACATCTACCCAAATAGAAATATCAAAATATATTAAAGCTTTTGAGCTTGTTATATTAGCACAGAGATTCCCAAAGTGGGTTCTACGGAACCCAGGGGTTCCGCGAAAAACATTTAGAGAAAAAAAATGGTCTATTTTTTTTTAGTGGGTATGGATTTATTCTGTTTCTTGTGAATCATGAAACCGAATAATACTTATACACATAAGTAGAAGTGGATAAAATTTTATTCATATTTAGGCTGAATTACTAGTCAGTTTTTGGAACTATCTGATTCCCGAATTTCCTGCTATTGCAAAAGTAGTACTTCACACATTGCTGCCATTTCCACTACCTAGTTATGTGAAACTGGATTTTCCCTTTAATCTGCCATAGAAAGCAAATACCGAAGTAGACTTTTAATGCTGGGGCTAACTTAAGAATCAAACTCTCAACTATAAAGCCAAAAATGATAACAAAACAAACTCTGTGTTAAAATTGCTAGCAATTCTGTTTTCTGTGTTATGCACTTGTAGAAAATACGAAATTTAATTTTTTTTATTTTTGAATTTTTATTTTTTTAAACATACATACTATTTAAAAAGGCATATGAAAATATTTATATTATGATTGTATGAAATCATTAGAATCTGGGGTTCTTGGGAAAGTTACTGAAACAAAAAGGGTTCCGCGTCGAAAAAAGTTTGAGAAACTCTGTACCAGTATATTATTTCAGCATATTTTTGTTAATGATTATTTATTTTGATTTAGGCATTTGGAAGCAATATAACAAACTATATGCATTGTAAAAATCATAGGCAAATGAATTCAGGTGTAGTAAAGGTGTTGCTCAGTACACATACCTCCTCTGATTCAGGAGACTCCTCTTGGTAGTTTATCTTCTTTCCTCGTGTTCTGTTCTTTAAGTAATCGTCATCATCTTCAGACAGACCAAACCTCACCTAAAAGTTTAACATTACTCTTCAAAACAGACTAGGATAACCATTAAATAATCAAAAATAGTTAAACATTCAATCTTACATTTAACAAACTAAGCAATTTTGATATTAATAAAATAATTCAATATCTCCACACATATATATCCAACAGTATTTTTCTTTTTTATGAAGGTTTGGTCTAGCGTCGAAAAGTAACCTTTAAGCCAATGTTTCGTCTAACTTCAGGAAATTAATTACAATAACATGGAAAAAATATAAGTTACATTATTTATACGTGGATCTGCATTATTACCTTGGTATTTTTCTATTACAAAACAAAGTTTACATGGCCGTTATATTCAATTCAAACTGTCCTGACAGAAAATGGACAGATTTTTTTGAACAATTTTCTGATGGATTTACATTAAAAAGTACAGAGGTTTCAAAGAGTGTGTACAAATCTCATTTTTTTCATAAAACAATATTACATTTCAATGTAATTTACATGAGGTTTTTTTTTTAAATTTGTCTAGGTTATAATATTATTTGTCTATGTAATACTTAATATTCTTAAAACTGTCACTAAGAACAGTGCTGTAGTTTGATTTGAATACAGGTTTCATGTAAACTTTTTTTTTGCAATAGAAAAATACCAAGGTAATAATGGATATTCATATAAATTATGTAACTTATATTATTTTATGTTATTGTAATTAATTTCTGTATTGGTGTAGGCTTGAAAATATCTACAAAAATAGACGAAACGTTAGCTTAAAGATGTTTTACTATTCATGGCTAGACTAGACCTCGATATAGAAAAATTATATTAATCAAATATACTCTCATCATTCCAACGTAGTGCAATCAGTTATTATGTGGTATTTACTCATTGTAGGGTAAAAAGCCAATGAAATGGTCTCCACATATAAAAATTTAATCGTATAAACAACGAGTTTCGAACAATTCCCAGTCAGTTGTACCACAGACACTCACCCGTAGTTAATGCCTGAAGAAGAACACTAGGTGTTGGAAACGCGTTGTTAATACAATTAAATTTTTATATGTGGAGACCATTTCATTGGCTTTTTACCCTACATCTTTTCCTCATTTCCATTACATTTTTTCTTCAATTGTTAGACCGTTTTCGGGACATGTTCATCATCTAGAGCAGTGTTTCCCAAAGTGAGAGCTACTGCCCCCCTAGGGGCGATGCTTTGATATCGGGGGGCGGTAATGCAAAAAGGAGTGGGGATTCTATTTCCATAAATTGAAAATGTTCATGCAATATAATTTCTAAATTTACGTGAAAACACGATATGTAAACTTCTAGGACACAGTTTCTTAAAATTATTTGTTTTGATAATTCATTTTTATGTTAAAAGTATATTCTCACCTAAGTTTCTTTGATTGTGTATTAATTCTTTTCCATAAATATGCTATGAAACAATACATCTATTGGATTCTAAATAAATATTCGTTTAGTAATTATTTTAATTTAATTATTAAAATGTTACTCATTTGGTTATTTAGTCTAGGAATCTGATTTTTATTCAAGGGTGTTGAGTTATAGGTTTATGGACCCAAGGGGGGCGGTCACTCGAAAAAGTTTGGGAAACACTGATCTAGAGCACACTCTCTGAAGTAGAAATATTATAAGAATATAACTCATCAGATAGATATGTTTCGAAACCATTAATTTAATTTGTCTTATAATCAAGTCTACTGTCTGAATATCTGCTTTTTTATCCTTTATAATATTAAAAGGTATATACCAGTTGAAATAAGACAATGTGTATTGTCTTAGAATATATCAACATTACGATTACTTTTCTTTATAAAATGGGAATTCCAAGGTTTCCCTAAGACATTAATCAACATTATATACCCATGTTAGTATCTCTAGTAATCATACCCTAGGCTTTGATGGTTTTGACTTCCTTCGCCTCGATGGACCATCGCTGTCAGAATCATCGTAGAACTTCTTCCTTCTGGGGGGTCGACCACCCTTCCCTCCAAACGATTTCCTGACAAAGAAGAAAACCGTAAACATTGTGTCATTATTATTGTTTTATTTATTGATAAAAAAAAATATTTTAAATTTTGGTAATTAAAAACATGATGGTGGTAAAAGTTTAATAAATATTTGTTTCATTTATCTTCAATGAAAAGGACAACTCTTCAAAAGCAATACTAACTCTTAATACAGAATACAGAATTCTAATAAAGAATATAGGTCATGGAACGTGACTGTTATCTGACCTTGCAGATTCAGAATAATTATGACTAAAATAATTATAATTATTTGCCAATATTGATGTATTGTAGGATTAACATGGACTTAAATATTAAATTTAAGTTCCATTAGGTAAGTATAATAATAACTTTTGAAGAATATCTTGCAATCCTTTCTCTCTCTCTCTCATGTACATACACAGACACATAGAGAAGAAAAAGAGCTTGTGGGACAGAGAGAGAGGAGAGACGAGACTGAGAGAAAGAGAAAGAGAGAGACGAGCCTGAGCAGAGAGAGAGAGAGAGAGAGAGAGAGAGAGAGAGAGAGAGAGAGAGAGAGAGAGAGAGACACGAGAGAGAGAGAGAGAGAGAGACAAATGTGCTGAACCAGTGTACTTCGAATAAGGGATACTCGAAACGTGTAAGATGAAGCAAACCCAATGCTTTCATTAATCTATCTGTCATAACAAGAGAAAATAAAAAAATATCTGTTATTCGGATAATTTTAGAGGGTTTTTGGTTATTTGTACGGAGAGGCTCTGTAAAATATAAATTATTTCCATTTGTATTTACATAAAACAAGGGGGAGCTAGGTTAGATCAGTTGTTAATGTCAGCTCTGGTAGGTAGGTCCGGGGCTCGATACCCATCTGCCCCTCGATTTATTCACATGGGAGGTGAATAAATATGAGCACGTCGTCACTCGGAGAGGCGTTAAACCATCTGCCCCGAGCCTGTACGATGTCAGACTCGTTAAAGATCATTACTCTAAATACACTTGAGTTAGGCAAAATTTAACGTAGACTCCCAACGTAAAATCAATCTTGATAGTGTGGTATCACAAAAGGCACAATGTTCGGCATATGTGTATTCCTTTATGGGGCAGCCACTGCAACCTGCAGGGTTACCTCCTCCTCCTACTACTACTACATAAAACAAGGAATAAGTTTTAACACAAAACAACTTTATGAAAACAACTATTCCCAAAGGCTTAGACTTCATACTGGTTGCTGACAATAGTAATATAATAATAGTTTTGGAGATAATTATTTCTAAAATCCCAGGAAGAATTATAAAAAAATCAAACACACAAATAACCAAACTAACAGAATATTACAAAAACATATAAGATTCAGTGATGGAAAAAAATAAAAGTAATTGTATTTTAGCCTGTGTTAGCTCATACTTTTTCTTGCGAGAGCCCCACGTTTTGTCCTCAGATTCTGAACTGGATGAAGACCGCCATTCAGGTCTGCCCTTCTTCTTTTTAGGTCCTTCACTCCAAGACGACTCGCTAGTGTCATCATTGACTGAATAATATATAACAAAAAAAAAAAACAACAATTAAAATAATCTTAACAAATGAAAGATAATATTGATATAGCTTCTCGACCACTGATATTTCAAGTTCACAGAAGAGGTTCTTGAGGATTTTGGTCATAAACATTCAGCTCCTGATTATAAGCCGACGTTTTGCCAAAAAGTTGTTTGGACTTTTCAAGGCTAAAAAACAATTTATTAACGACATAAACAAAGCAAGATAAATACATCCATGGAATACCAACCAACAGAAAACAAACCAAACAAACAAAAAATTCAGTAACAAGAGAATTTCTTACTGGTTTGGTTTTGGTTTCGGTATGTTTTCTGTTGGTTGGTATTCCGTGGATGTATTTGTCTTGCTTTACTTATGTTGTTAATAAATTGTTTTTTAGCCTTGAAAAGTCTAAACAACTTTTGGCTAAACGTCGGCATATAATCAGGAGTTGAATATTTATGACCAAAATCCTCAAGAACCCCTTCTGTGAACTTGAAATATCATAGTTATTATTTTAAGAAAAACTGACTAAATTCTCGGTCAATGCGCTGGCGAACAGCTCTCGACGATCTTCTAACAGGCTGCAATCGTTCTAATTCCGCACTATAATCTGAAGCAGTTTCTTCTTCCTCACCACCACTAAAATACAAAGTCAAATACATTATATTAATAGAATCAAATGATCCCTCAAATATTTTTATTGGAATTTTAGAAAATAATACATAAGAAATAATTATTAACACTAATATTATCACTACAGCAAATTAGGAAGCAACTTGGAACAATTGTAGAAGTTTTCATGACACCTTTTGAAATATTTGAAAATTTACAAGGAAGTTTTTTATTTTGTTAAAATAAGAAATCGCAAATACTAATTATTTATTGACTTTTTTAATAATAGTGGTGTAATTATTATTTGAAATTTTATCATTTCTGTTTTATGATAAAGGTTAAGTAATTGTGTTAAGAACTCAATTACTGTCTTTAAAAAATAGCAGTATTACTAAAAAAAATATATTGCAGAGTAGTGAACTGAAGAAACTGGACGAACTGTGTATGTAAATATAAACTGTAAATACATGTTATTCCTTATAAAAAAAAAATAAAATTATGTATTTCAGCAGAAGAAAAAAACAACATAAAACTGATTCCAATTAATTAAATTAATAAAACAAAACAACAATTAAAATATTAAATCTTCACAATTACATATGTTCTATTGATGTTACTGGAATCTAATTATATTTCACTATTATTCTTACAAACATTAATAGTTTTAAAGTGTTTTCAAAAGGGTTTAATTTTTCCCGTTTTTGAAAGATTGCATGAATTATATGGACTTAAAATGATTTTTCATAGTTTATATTTTCCTGTTTTATTAAATCGTTGCAAAAAAATTTTCTTCTATGTTAAAAAAAACATTGATTGAAGACAAATGATATATTCTTTATTTTATTGTAATGATTTTGGAATAGCATTTTTGTCGACTACTTACACTGAACCTTTGAAATCTGAATCACTGTCATCCACGGATTCGTCATCCAGGCAATTCAGTTTCCTTGGCTTTTTCCTGAAAGGGAATTTCGATGCCTTTGGCACAAATGGGGTCAGGCCTTCTTCCTACAGAACAAATAACATCAACAAGATTAACTAACATTATATGAATACAATTATATTATACTTTTACTCAAGAGGAGCAGAATAATAAATGCATATTCAACTAATAAAAAAAAAGCTTCAAAGGACCTATTTGACTTTACAAATGCCATGAATTCTATGCTTGCAAAGGACATGAAATGTTATTTTCTTGTGATTTTTCAGCATATCTATCCGTCAGATACCCAGTGAGCTTTGAATCTCTCTTTACTCTCTTCTATTGGCAGTTGACACAAAAATTATAACTCATTAGTTGTGTAATTCGTAATTGTGCGGTATTTACTCATACTGGGGTAAACGAATACATCAAAGTCGCCACACATAAAAAAGAAGCTCTTTTATTCTAAACGTTTCTAACACTTCGTGTTCATCATCAGGTAAACTTCCACATGAAGGAGTAGAGGACTGAGTCGGTTAGCTTAAATAAGCTAAAATTACAATTATGTAGATAAATGATCTACAGGTATAAATTGTCTATCAATTACTGAATAAAAATTTTCTTTCTAAAGTAAAAATAAAGTTTTTATTCCAATTAAATAATTAAATTTAATTACATATTTACAGTAAATATATTTAAAATAAATTGAAAATTAAAATTTAATTTTTTTTAAATTTATTTTTACTACGTTACCCTAAAAATGCACTAATAACTTTTAATTAAAAATTTAATGGCGTACACTCAACTTTGCTATAAGTAAACATAATATCAAACTCGTTGACAACCAAGTGAGTTATGCTATTTATTTTAATATGGCTATCGTGTAGATGCAATCTCAAACTCACTGGTAAAGTATTTTCAATTTTTCAGATAATCAATTTCATTATTTCCTTTGTTTAACTATATCAATTTTAATAGTCATAAGAAAGTTGAAATCACTGATTTAGAACAATCTGATATCTGAGTACAGTAAAGCTTTTCTCTTCTCATAAAAACAAGGTCATGTGCACATCCTTCCTTATAGTAACCTCTATTATTTAGAGCTTCCAGTAGATCATTCACAATTTATCCATTATTTACTCAATATGTACACTTACACAAATTATTCTTGCATTCGATTATTGTAATCAATTCTGTAGTTCCTGGTTTAATTCATCTGTATTTATATTGATTCAATGGATTCGAAAGTTTGTATGATGCAGCCCAGAGTAATTGTTTTAATTTTTAAAGATTTTTCTATTTTGTCAACAACAAGTTTTGAAACTAATTCTGCCACTTTTCCCTTGAGATAGATGCATTATCCCTTATAAAGATTCTTACTTGCCAGAAATTTCCATTTTTTTTTTATAAATAGAATTTTTTTGGTCATTTTTATTGTAATATTACTCTTTCGAAATGGTTAGCTCATTGAAAGGGGGCCAGGTTAGCTCAGTGGTTAACGTACTCGCCTCTGAAACTGATAGGACCGGGGTTCGATCCCCACCTGGCCCTCGATTTATTCATGCAAGAGGTGAATAAATCTGAGCACGTCGTCCCTCGGAGAAAGACGTTAAACTGTCGGTCCCGAGCCTGTACGATGTCAGGTACTCATTAAAGATTCCTATTCTAAATACATTTGAGATAGGCAAAATTTAGGACTCCCACTGTAGAATCAATCTTCATTGTGTGGTATCACAAAGGGCCAATGCTCGGCCTACGTGTGTTCTCTTGTGGACTACCACTGCAACCTAACCTAAGCTCATGAAATATTCGTATTTCTTCAATCGACGGAAATGTGGCATACAAATAGTAACCGTATTGTTATAAAGAAAGAAAAGTGCCTTTCCCATGCTCCATATTACCAACCCTAAATCACTGAAGTTCTTAATTACATCAAGAACTATATATCTGACGACAAGATATGCTAAAGGGTACAAAAGACAAACTGATTGCAGCATTCTCGCTAGAGAGCCATCCTTCACTATGGAAAACATAATAACATACCTGTTATTTGTTTTTATAGTTTAAGAAGTTTATTGTTTACATATTATATTTACTTTTAAAATATCTTCAAATATCTTGGAATAAACCTTCAAATAACAATTCTGTTTGAAAAGTTCAGATAAAAAAAAATCAGGAGTAGCCTACCCTTAAATTTACTATAAGTAAACATAATATCAAACTTCTTGACAACTTAAAAAAATAGCTTAACATTTTTGCAATATAGAACGAAGAAATTTATTCCTCGTACTTCAATATTAACCAAAGATAATTTGATTCATAAACACAAGAAAATTTGTTTTGTTAGAATGTGTAATATATATGCAGACTGATTAGAGCATTTTATTAGACGAATTCATAATACCAAAGAGAGCATCAGAAATTATGTTCGACTGGTGTTGATTTTGTACATAATATACGAATTTTATTTTTCTCACTCCTCATATTATGTCATTAAAACATTTAAAATTTTGTCGTGAAACCTCTAAACATTAATTTTATATCAGTCAATTCACTTAAAACATTTCTAAGTCAATGTAAATAAAAGGAAATAAATCCGACAAATATAGCAGGTGATCCGTTAGACCAGGATGAATATTCAGATTTTATAGCTTTATCGATTTTTGTGGTAATTGAAATTTCACGATTTTTTTTTGTTATAAATTAAAAATTTTCAACAAATAGCCCCTGTTCTACGAGAGCTGTAGCGCCAAAGATGATGATGATGAATCAACTTCGTAACACATAGGTTATAAATAAAGTTATCAATATAAGGGTTGTGTCAGCTTATACCAGATCGCGCTTGGTCTGCTGTGCAGTAATAGTAGCCATATCCTTGCCAGACCCCTTGGGCGGCGGAGGCACAACGTCGTCGTCCCCTATAGCCGAGCTGATCAGCTTGTCGTACTGGTCCAGTGCATAGGTCGACTGATTCGCCTGCCTCCTCACTCGAAGCTGATAGAAAGGCTCCTCATCTCCTGAATCCCCAACACTACTGCTCCGACTTGAAGAGGAACCTCTACTTCTGCTACCTCCTCTTGAAGATAAAGATGATGACGACGTTTCACTCATCTTTAGTTTAATCTAAAAATACAATCATGTATATTACCACATTTAATATTAAAAAGCCGGTATTTAGGTGCGTTTATTACTAACCTCAGTGGAACTAACCCAATAACTATAATTTAATTACAATTACAACAAAAACAATTTTATATCTACTAAAACAAAAAGCAATACAAAGACAATCAATATAAACATAAAGTAAAAGTTTTTTTTTCAAAAATAATAACTTATCGAGTATGCATCCATCAACGGTCACCTATATATATATATATATATATATACTCATATATTAGCTAATTATCTAGTTACGAGTTATTTAATATTTCAAGTTTTTTTTTAGTCCACTTTGTTTGAATAATTTACATTAATTTAAAAAAATAACCTTTGTGCCAGGAGGAGGTAAGACATTGGATAAAGAAATGCCAACGTATGCCAGTCTTTTTCTTCTCAGTTCATCATTTTCTCTCTTCTTCGCTCCTCTTTCAAATATCCTTAAGGTTTCCTTCAATCTGTTAACAATCAAGAATGTTTGTTTTTAATATAAACTAGTATAATTTGATATGAGAATTGGAAATGATAAGGCAGGGTATAGGTAATAGACTGTTTTGAATAAAAATATTGTGGGAATAAGGTTATTTTGAAGCCACAATTATAATTTTTATTATTCATCGACTACTTGCCTTATTTACATTAAAGGCCATTAAATGGTTTTAATAAATATATTACGCAACATATTTAATTATATAATTATTATATAATTGCAATATCAACATAATGTATTTTATTTTGTGATCATGAAAAAATTCCATCTCGATAATCGGCCCAGCAATTATTTTTACAAAAATACTACAAAATGTTCCATACATACAAGATATACAGAAAACTAAAGTTTATCGGGACTAGGTCAGTTCTTCGGGTTCAAATTAAAACTCTAATTGCCAATGTTTCGGTTTTTATTGAAAACATTTTCCATAGGCATCATCACAACCATGTGTTCTTCTTATATCCTCATAAAAACCCATAAAATTTTCAATAAAAACCGAAACGTTGGGAATGAGAGTTTAATTTGAGTTTAAAAAGTGTTCATTCAAAACTAGACAGTTGTTGTTGAAATCTACAGACTATTTTTCTTTGTTAAATATTTTTATAGAAACCGAAAAGTCGGCAATGAGAGTTAAATTTGGACCTGAAGAACTGACCAAGTCCCGAAAAACTTTAGTTTTGTTTCTATTTCTCGATCGATACTTTTATCAATATTTATATATATATATCTATAATCAATGACCAAACCACAATAAGAAAATGGGAAAAACAAGACTAATTCGTTCACAGACCGAGCTCCTATTGTAATTTACTCGTATTACGAAGCAATTTTTCGCATTAAAATTAATATGATAATAAATAATCTGTTCCATACCCAAAATGCCTGTTTTAGGTTTATTTTTTAAACAGAAAAGATGTAATTAGGAAAAATAAACAGTGCTGTACTTGTAAAATGAATAATAAAAATTAATGTAAGAAATAATAATGTTTTATTAATCTACTAAACTTAAAACAGAGGCCATATAGATATAAGGAAGACGGTGAAGCTGTGAATATGTTAGTGTTTGTCATGAAAATATGTCGATTGAAACGTCAGGTAGGACAATTCCTGGTCACTTTGAACTCTTGCAGATTGTTTCTTTGAAAACCTACCAAGAGAAAGCTGTATTGTTTTTTATCATAAAATGCTACGAAAATAACACCGCTATGCAAAGTTGAGCAAAGTAGCCGCATAACATGCACTTAATTTTTGTGCCAGCGTTGTTTCGACAGAGTTGCTCACTTTTTTGCCACATTTCCTTGTTATCGCTTGTAGGGAGAACCTCTGATATACTTTCCTCTATTTCTGGTATGTCTTACACTTCACCAGGAAAATATAAATATTTAATTATTACCAAACATATTATGCAAAAAATCACCTTGTGATTTTTGTGGGCTCAAATTTGCCAAACTGAATCAAAATGGTTTTTTTCTATAATAATACTCAAAAAACATCTTTTAATATCTTTGAAAACAGTTATTTAGTGTATTAGTTATACTTATTTTTAAAAGTTTCTTTAATAATTTCTGGCCTTAAACAATGTTATGTTATTTTTTTCTCTTATTCAGTATAGCTACATTTACAATTATTTAGTTCTAAAAAATCATTTTAGTGTTGCCTAATTTATGTTTTATTAAAAAAAATCTTTCTGCCTTTGCATAAATTATTTATTAATTATTCGAATTTTTACTTTACTATAAGTAAAGTATGTGATCATGAAGAAATTCAATCTTGATATTTTGATGGAATCACACACTCTTATTTATAAATGTTAGACTCGTACTACAAATTTTTCAGCAATTTTCCTTCACTTTGAAGCTTTATTTCCAGAAATATCTTCATTAGGACTTATATAAATTTCTTGCTTCATTTTTTAGATTGAATTATGAGATTGGTTTTTTTTTTCATAGTTTTAAACATATAAGGGACTTACTTGTCAATGAGAGTGGCGTGTTGACACTTGGGGCAAAACCAGTCACCTTCAGGAATATGCATGAGAGGTGGTCGTAAACAAGAGGCATGCCATCCTTGGTCACATTTATCGCAGAGAAGTATCCACTCTGGGTGATCTTTAGCTTGGCATTTCTCACAACAACGAGGGTCTTCATCTTCACCTTAACAAAAAAAAAAAAATAAAAAAAAATCAGTAAATGCCAGCCAGTTAAAGAAACAATAATAAGTATTATCAATAGACTTTATACCAGCAGTCCTTGCCCTTTTTTCAGCAGCTTGTTCTTCAGTTTCCTTTTCCAGATCAGATTCTGGTGAGAACTCATGATCAGAAACAACCTTAAATTGTAATTCTTCTTCTTCTTCCTCTTCTTCGTAATGATCCATTAAATCTTCTTCTTCATTACTTGTACTAAAACATACATCAATGTTATCGTGAACAGAATGCCATATTGTCGAGTAAAACTTTCCTAAATAAAGGAATTCTTTCAATGAAAGACATAGAATGTATTTATATTCAATAAACAACTATCAGAAATATTCAAAAGAAATAAACTCATACAGAGGAAATCCAGTACACTAGAAGGAACAACAAAAACTCACTACGACAACAATCCTACTATTATAACTGAACCATTATAATCAATACAATATACAATCCTAAGGTAGTACAATCAGTTATTCTGTGTTATTTACTCAGTGTAGGGTAAAAAGCCAATGAAATAGTCTCTACATGTAGAAATTTAATAGTACAAACAACGCGTTTCGAACACGTAGTGTTCTTCTTCAGACATTAACTAAAAAAATACTATGTCATCAGAGTTATCTACAGTATAGTAAATAGTACAAAATAATAAGATTTTCTTTTATTCTGTTTTGTGCCATTTACTTTATACTATAGATAACTCTCTGATAACATATTTTTTTAGTTAATGCCTGAAGAACCCTAGGTGTTCGAAACACGTTGTTTATACTATTAAATTTCTATATGCGGAGACTATTTTATTACTTTTTTTACCCTATATATACAATCCTTACAAAAAAGTAAGAATACTTTTTGAATTTCACGAGCTCTGTACTCTTAATTTCAAAATGTCTGTTGTTGTCTTGGTACACTTTCTTTTTATGTGAGAGATATAAAAGTGAGGCTCGTGTTTTGCGTGATCAACGATATTTTGCTAGTGATAAAATAATTACCTGTGGAATAACTTAATGACTTATAAACATTTTGTTTGTTCAAGTTGGCTCACCTTTCCTCACTATCAACATTTCAAGAGTTTTTGAGCACTTAAAATCATTTTTTTGACACAAAAATCAATACAAACTCTCTGCTATATTGTTGTCAACAGTATAAAATCGCCAAACACGCAAAGACCCATATAACCTCGTCTAACCTCTCACATAAAAAAAAACATGTTATACAGTCAAAACTGTGAACATATGGATCGTGACGAGTGTACAGAGCTCGAGAAATTCAAAAAGTCACCTACCTTACTTTTTGCTGACACTTCGTACAATGAAAAACAAAAAATAAACTTTTTCATAAAACTAAAAATCTGGAGTGGCCTACACTCTACTTTACTATAAGTAACTCAATGTCAAATTTCTTGAGTATATAAAACATAACGTATCATTTAAGCATAACATAAATATCTAAATGGGATATAATTATTAGCATTGCATTCGTGAGGTAGTACAGATAGTGATTGAAGGACATATCAATTTATAAGCTTATTTTTGTACATCACAAATAATTTATTATTTGCAAATAATTTCATTAGTATAACTACAGCAGTAATATCATTTTTGAAAAACCAATGTGAACATTTCTTGAAACGAAATATTATCCTACAAGAGAACATGGCTATTGTTCAAATAGCCAGTAGATTTCTTACATCGTTTACTTAACATCCTTCTACATTGAATATTAATGTAAAATTTTCAAATTTAAAACAGTAAAACACCCTTTTTTTCTCTGAAAAACATCTTAAACAGCGAAGAAAATGTTGTTTTAAGGTGATTTGTTAATTAAAGATGTACGATAATTACAGTTATTAATCTCTAAACGAAAGATTTATATTTTGAATTATCTTTTACATTTTTGGTTTTTAACAGAATTATTATACTGGGAATTTTATGGCTTCTTATTATTTAATAAGATCATTTTCCTTCCCCTTTGTCAAATAACATATATACGATTTTTTTTTTAATGAGTGTTATCATTTACCTGCACAATATTATTCCTCTTACATCTCTTATAAGTCAATAATATATTTTCATTTTTCCATTAGAAACATCAATTTTATCTCAATGGATTCGCTCAAAAAATTTCTAAGTCAATGTAAACAATGTAAAAAAATACAAAAAATTCGACAAGTATAGCAGGTGATCTCTTAGTCTAGGATAAACAAAGAGTTTTTATATCGTTATTGCTCTTTTCCGTAATTGAAACTTCATGATTTTTTTTTATGAATTGCTAATTTTTTGTTCCATTTTTGGTCAAATTTTCATTATTTTTTAAAGAGCCGTTTAGCGTCAAAAAAACATTTTCTGAAAACACAAATCGTACTGTAACGCCCCTTTAGCGAATGTAATTTTAGAAAAAAATATCTCAACTCATTGTCCATATAATGTTCTATTTATAGGCATAGTTTCATTCTTGTCCGTCAAACAGTATGGCTTGTATCGCTCTCACAAGGTTTGAGATTGATTTATAAGTCAAAATTTTTACATTTTATTGAAAAAAAAATATTTCCTGTTGATATAAAATTTTGAATATATTTTTCGTTTGTTCCATTTGTAACCTCAAAGATAATGTCAAAATCTCAAAACTCTAGGTTTAGTAGTTTAGGAGAAATAAATGTTTTAAAAAAAACGGTTTTTGGCAAAAAAAGTGACTTTCCCATCATGCATAATTCTTCCCAAACAATAGGGATCTTCGTCTAAATGGGGCCCATTTTTGTGCAAAATATCAACCTGATCCATCAAAGATTCTGGACCGTAGCGTGGTAACAAGCAATGCTAACACACGCACCCACCCACCCACCCACCCACAGACATCATCGTAAAAACTTCATAAAACGACTTCTGGGACCTCAAAACATGTAATTCCGTCAAAATCTCGAGATCGAATTTTTTCACGATCACTATACTTTACTTATAGTAAAGTAAAAATTATACAGAACACAAAACCAAAGAAAACATTTATTACGATCGATAATTTGAACAAACTCATCATCAGAGGAGAGGGAACATGAGGTCTGTGAATATCTCACTTCATTTTCTCTTCTGATGTTGTCCTGATTACCAAGTGTTTAAAATACTTATCATAGTAATCATTTCATTCTATTCTAAGGAATTTTAAGTTTATATGTATACGTTTCACGATGAATCACAAACACAGAACTAAGGAACAAACACATTTACAGTCTCTAATTTTCGGTTGAACCGTCATCAGGAGAATTGAGATAGGGACACCAAGCGCACTTTGACGCGACGGTTGGAGACCGTAGTAGACGGCAGCTTCCACATTAACGACCTTTTTTCTTCTGTTTTCTAGTTTCTTAACTAGTTTTCCTTGGTAGGGAGTGATATCATGAAGGAGTTGTCCCAGAGACATCGAAAAAATAATTCCTTAGGTTACTCAATAATATATTTTTACTTTACAAAAAAATATTGTAAAGCATTTGCTGATTTTTTTTTTTTTTTTTTTTTTTTGTTAAGGTGAAGATGAAGACCCTCGTTGTTGTGAGAAATGCCAAGCTAAAGATCACCCAGAGTGGATACTTCTCTGCGATAAATGTGACAAGTGTCAACACGCCACTCTCATTGACAAGTAAGTCCCTTATATGTTTAAAACTACAAAAAAAACCAAGAGTCTCGTAATTTCAATCTAAAAAATGAAGGAAGAAATCTATATAAGTCTTAAGTAAAGTTCTAGTTAGGAAACTAGAAAACAGCAGTAAAAAGGTCGTTAATCCGGAAGCTGTCGTCTACTTTAATAATATATATATATATATATATATATATAATTAAAACAAGAAGATTAAACAAAAGCAAAATAAAAAATTACCAAATATTAAAATAAAATAATATAAAAGGTAAGGAATGTTAAAAGGAAATAAAGATTCTAAGAAAACAGAAATGGACAGGAAGTACGAGAATTCAAGGAAACTATAAGAAAGGAATTAGACACAGGAAGCTACTCGGTGGAAGCAGAAAGTAACTGACAAAAAAGAACGGCACTACGCGTGCTAATCACAATTAAAAGAAACGGTCCAGCGGACTTTTTTACAAAAAAAAGTTTTTTTTGTAAAAAAGTCCGCTGGACCGTTTCTTTTAATTGTATATATATATATATCTTTCACGTCTAATATGAATATTCTTTCATATATATCTTTGGGATACTTGCCGTTGCGTCTACAACGTGCTTGGTCTCCCTTTCCCTTTTCTCCTGAAAACGGATTACCCGAAAATTTGAGTCTATATGTGTGTTTCCTTACTCTGTGTATTACTCTTCTTGAATTTTGAACTCGTGTATATATATATATATATATGATCAAACCACAATATGAAATGGAAAAAAAGACTAAGATCTTTCAACCGTAACAAGCGGTCTTCGTCAGAGTCAAAACCCAACTCTTAGTCTTTTTTTCCCATTTAATATTGTGGTTTGATCATCGATTGTTTTTCACGAGTTTATGCGAAATATTTATACAAATATACTCAAAATGAAAAGATCATATACGACCGAAATTAACTGAACATAGAATACGAAATACAAAAATTAATGCTATAATTTCTTTAATCCTTTTTATTTGGAGTTAAATTAAAGAAAAACACAATGAATTTAATCATTCTTGATAGAAAAAAATAACTGAAAAGGGAAAAAGAAATACCTTGAGTCTGAAGAGGACTTCCAAGGATTGTTGATATCATAGTTTAATTTGTCTCTTTTTTTCCTTCTTTTTCTCTTTGATTTTCCTTTTTTCGCATCATTTGATTCTTGTTGATCGAATTCTGCATCACTTACCTGTTTAAACATAATAAATAAAATACCATAAGCAAGTTTACTCTTATTAATCAATTCTATATATATATGAAAAAAATATCTTTCATAGTTTAATATATATTATTTTGAATTAATATGGAATAGGTTGAGATGAAAATCGTTTCACCTAAAACGAACCGTTTATTATTTAAACTAAAAGATCATTAAATCAAATTAACATAAATTAATTTCTGATAACTTATTTACACCAATTGGACTATTGGTTCAACACAATTCATATAGTCTAATTTCATATACACATAGAGTAGTTCCAATGAGTTTTCCAATATAAGTTCTAGATAGACTGCCTTTTTAACTCATATTAGTTTCCATTGACCATATTGGAAATTATCTTGTTGAACCAGCTGGCAATGGGTGGGCAGTAAAAGCAATGGAATATCAGAAATTCTGTTTATGCTAGTAATGATTGGTGAGAAAAACTGCTAAATTATGCATACGACTGACATCTGACATAGTGAAAATTATGTCCCAGACTGACATCCCACACTGACACTACTTATTCCTCTTTGGATCCTCTCTTCGGTTCACTATTTTCGTATATATGTATAATTATAAAAGTTCTCTATATATATAAATATTGATAAAAGTATCGACCGTGGAATAGAAACAAAACTAAAGTTTATCGGAACTCGGTCAGTTCTTCAGGTTCAAATTATACTCTCATTGCCAACGTTTCGGTCTTTATTTAAAACCTTTTTCATAGGCCTACAAAGACAGAGGAAATATAAGAAATATTACAATCATTCAAAAATCAAACATACATAAATTAGTTACAATTAAGAAATTACAATGGAAATTTTGACTATAGGTTAGTGAGAAAACTTACAGAAGTATACATTTTGAAACAGAAAAACTAAGTATTACATTACAAATTATTTTACAAAGAAAAATAGCATGTGGATTTTAACAACTGTAGTCTGAATGAACACGTGACACTGAACTGAAATAACCAAGTAAGGTAACCAAATTTCACCAGACAACCAAAAAGTCACTAACACAATTTTTCATCTATCAACAATGTTTAACTTAACACACCCGAATAAATACTATTTAAATTTGAAATGTCACTTCTATAATTAATGAATGACTGGTCCTTTCTAATATATAACATTTCCACAGTTTTCCTTCTCTGTTCATCCATTTCTTTGGCTATTATTTGTATTTTAACTATAGTCAAAATTTCTATTGTAATTTCTTAATTATAACTAATTGCACTTTTATGTATGTTTGATTTTTGAATGATTGTAATATTTCTTATATTTCCTCTTTTTTTGTAGGCCTATGAAAAAGGTTTTAAATAAAAACCGAAACGTTGACAAATTACAGTACAATTTGAACCTGAAGAACTGAATGAGTCCCGATAAACTTTAGTTTTATATATATATATATGAATTAAATACCATAATAAACAAATATATATTAATTATTTCATTGTTGTTAATTAATTATTGTTTATTGTGGTATTTAATTCATATATTACATCAAGAGTTATTGTTGATTATTAATTTATATATATATAATTATTTAGTCTTGTTTCCCCATCTTCTTATTGTAGTTTGATCATTGATTGTTATTTCACGTATTTATGTGAAATCAATCTTTATTTATATATATATACATATACGTTGGGTAGCAGCACATGCAATGACGATAACGGCTTTGTTGGTTCGGTATTAGAAGCTAGCCTTGAGTAAATAAGTTTTTTTAATTTGTTATGATTGTAAAGTAGATATGACAAATGTCCATTGTTTTTTTGTTAGTTTATAGCCCTGAGGATGTCTTAAAATAAAGACGAAACGTTGGCGAAAAGGTGATTCCGTATATTAACCCTGACCAAATTCCAAGAAGAAGAAAAAATGTTTATTATTAATTTGTGGTCAAGAAAACAATACCTTATTATATAATATATATGTATAATATAAAGGTCTATAACCGTCGCTAAACCGGTTCGCTGAATCAATTTTTTCCTCCTGATGTCGGTTCAAATCGGAAATTAAAAGACTATATGCGTGATTTCCATTTATTATTGTCAGTTTATAATGATCATTTATGGTTAATTATGTTCGTTCCTTATTACTGAAGAATAATATTATGAATATAGTACATGCGAACAGCTGATATTCTTTTGGACATATTGTATTAAAATTAGCAGCAGCTTCTACACTAACAATTCTCTTCTTTATTTCCTTGAAATTTTACCCCTAAAAGTTGGCAGTTTACAAAGTAGGTTTAATACGACCATAATAAATGAGTACATCTAGGGCACATACTAATATATTCCCACGGTTTTAAATAAATTCCATACTTACGAACATACCATGGCCTTCCTGGGTCATTTTAGGGTAATTACTATCTAATTAATACTAATAATAAATCCTGAACTACATATTATTATTATTTGAGGGTGACTATAGCATTGAGTCTTAAAAAAAAACTATTGTACTTCCCCTCTTCTATACTAAAGTACCCCAGCAGTTAGCTTCACGTTTCCAAGAAGCCCAGCACTTTTGCTGGTTCCAGCGGTAAAAGTTTTCCTATGGTTTTGTTGAGTGTCCCGAAGCACCTACCCCTGTGGAGCAAAGTTGCCTTGCAGTTGGTCAGTAGGTGCAACGGTGTTTCTTTCTCTTCTTTGCAGAATTTGCATAAACCATCATTGATAATGTCAATTGAGGCTCCCTACGTTTCAAGAGAAAGTAACTTCCTTTCTCCTTCTTCGGGTCCTTAGGTGCACTTGTGGGAGGTTGGCTCCCACTAGTTAGCGCTTTTGGACGCTCTGAGTTCCGGAGGATGGTCTCCGGACTTCCTTCTCCTTAGTATCACACAGGGGAAAATCCCTGTATCTCTCTACCGGTGGTATTTTGTCCATTCCGGCAGGGCACCGCATACCGGAGTAAGGCTATATACTCAAGGGGGTCGCCTGGTACCCTTGAGGCTCCGTACCTCATCCATCCTTCGGCACGGATCGCATAACACTGAACTACAAAATACTCACAATTGAATCAAAGAGCAAAAAGAGAACAGCTAAGGGTGGTAGGATAGGGAGCAGGTACCTAGCGGTCGTCTGCATGGCCTACCAGGGCTGCCCAACTCCCTCCAGAGGTCAATAAACTTGACCCCAGTCGACCATTTCATAATCCTCTGGTAAGTCTAATGTTACTTTGAAAAAGAAAAAGGACGGTAAATAGTTGGGAGGTAGTTGGCGAGTCATTGGCCTCCATAGGGCGACAGGCCGCTCTGGGAAGCCATACGAACGACCTATAGGTACCTGCTCACTACCCTTCCCTCAAACCGCTCAAGTTGTCTATTTCGTCCGTCCAATGAAGTACAAGTATTAGTCTAAAATCTGTTAATTAATTAGCAATAGCCTGAAGATGACCTAGGAAGGTCCAAAACTCGTTTTATAGTAGTGCTAAGTAGTAATGCGTTGATTAGTGTGATAATTGTAATGTATAGTAATTTTAACACTTGGTTAATGAAGAAGCTGCTTTTAGTTTTAACAAAATAAAAATAATTATACACTGATGCCAATAATTTAATCTACTGATCAGGGATTGTTATGAAAATACTTCAATATTGTTATGTTCTAAGCACAAATGTCAACTCAATTTGAACGGAATAGTTTAAACAAAATTATTGGTCGAATATAAACTTCAACATTTGTTTAGATAAATCATTTAAGAAAGCAATTCAAGAGAAATAGAGTATCAAATATTACTTGTAAACACATAAATTTGAGTTTAAAAGCACAAGTGAACACACCTTCGCGATTCTTTTCTTTCTTTTCTTCCCTTTCTTGTCATCTTCATCTGTTAACGATTTCTTGCTCTTTTTCTGAAAGAGTAATAATACAATTAGTATAGCATAAAACAATTATAATCACTATTGGGTACTAATAACTACATAATACTATATCAATAGTTATTTATTAATAAAGTCTTCAATTGATTAATATTAATACGAAACTGTAATTAATAAATTAAAAAACTGTGCGAAATTAATTTAATCATTCTGGGTTATTAATGAATAAGTAGTACTGAATTAAATAATTGTTAATGAAATTGCATATTAATGAAGATAGTTCTTCATTGGAATTGGAAGACGTTAATATATCAGAATTGGATGTTAATATCATTTACTGTATAAAACTTATTATAACCATTGGACATTACATTACAGTGAAATACAGGAGGATATATGTAATAATAAACAACAGTATCATCTTTTTAATATTATTCCTTCCATGTTAAAAGAGCTCAAAAGTCCAAAACATAATTAAAAAGCCTTTTTCAATTGTTCACATTGTACTGTCCTCGTAGATCATTTCATTTTTGTATTATAACTATAGATATAAAGTTCAATGTACGCCAAGAAACATAGAGAAATTAAAAGCACACACTTACAGTCTCTAATTTTCGGTTGAACCGTCTTCAGGAGAGATAAGAGAGGGAAACCAAGCGCACTGGTACAGAGACGGTTGTAAACCTTCCGGCTCTCTCCAACCGTCTCTGTACCAGTGCGCTTGGTTTCCCGCTCTTATCTCTCCTGAAGACGGTTCAACCGAAAATTAGAGACTGTAAGTGTATGCTTTTAATTTCTCTATGTTTCTTTATGTATATTGAACTGTATCTGTCTATTTCAGATCGTATTTTCATCGAAAAAGTGTATATATATTAAACTGTTTGTAAGAATTAATAAAGATTCACTTCAAAATTCCATATAGAAAAAAATTCCAATAGAAAAAGATCTTCACAGTTTGAAAAGCAAACTAAAACCTTAAGTCTTGGTTTATACCTTTCAAGCCATGAACATCTCCTCCAGATGACAAAGTATGGAAGTCAGTTTTTCTGTGTGTTTGCCTTGATATTTACTATGTATATGATGGTTAACACAATATAAGAATTCGATGGGTTAAGAAGCTTTATAACCTGGTGTTTAGTGGAAGTTTGTTTTGAGTTTAGAACGGCCTTCTCAAGGGCCTGCTGTTCTTGTTGTTCCTTCATTTTGATCTGAGCCAATCGCCTTGACTGCCGCACTCCTCTACCGCCTTCCTCGGCTAAAGCAGCTGCCACTTCGCTGGGCATCAACCCCATGAGACCGTAACCTAAACATCAAGACAAGTTTCTGTTCAAGTAAAGATTAGCTATAGTACATTTATGGAAACGAAATCACCTGAACTGTCTTATCGTGCAGGAATGGTGTCAAATAGTCTTCGTTTATATCTATGGTTTTCAAATAAAGATATGTGAGAATTCGTTAATATGGATTCTCATTAGGGATGTGAAGTAGATACAATAAGCTCCCAGCTCAGAAATATCTGCTTTTATATCTCATATAATTAAAGCAATAGAACGGGAACAAATAAGAAAGAACTAACACTTACGATTCTCGATAATTTCGGCTGTCTTGCCGAAATCAGGAGATGCAAAGGGAAAAAGGAAAAGGAACACAAGAGAGGAGACGTGAAAAGTTCCACCGACCCATAAAAAACTTTAACAAATAGGCAAGAACACAGAGTCACTACAGAACTCACTTCGATATTTCGACATCCGTCGACATCAGGAAGAAGTGCGAAGTACTCGCGTTGAGAAGCAAACTGCTACTCCTACATATTATATATATGTATATAAATATATATTATATATAATATACACAGTACAATGTACATAAAGAAACATAAAGAAATTAAAAGCACACACTTACAGTCTCAATTTTCGGTTGAACCGTCTTCAGGAGAGATAAGAGGGGGAAACAAAGCGCACTGGTACAGAGACGGTTGGAGAGAGACGGTGGGTCTCCAACTGTCTCTGTACCAGTGCGCTTGGTTTCCCTCTCTTATCTCTCCTGAAGACGGTTCAACCGAAAATTAGAGACTGTAAATGTGTGCTTTTAATTTCTCTATATTTCTTTATATACATTGAACTGTATTTGTCCATTTCGGATGGTATATTCATCGAAAAAGTATATATAATATACATTAAACAGAATTAGAACTGTTTCGCCATGTGGTGTATTGGAGTCGTAATCTAAGATGATGGGGCATAAGAGGCTGTTTTTCTTATGCGTTTCACCAGTCCTATATAAGTAGCCTGGGGAATATTCTCCAGTAACAGGTTGTAGAATCTTTTCTTCGAGGCTCCTGGTGGTAGCTCTTAATAGTTTATTGCCTCAGTTTTGAATGTTTTGGTTGGGTCTGTCCGCAATATATCCTACATATAAGCTTTCCAAACAAACTATTCCTCTATGTCTTGATAATGATTGGAGTTAACGGTCGAACAGCCTCCATAATTCTAATACGGTTGTTGTTACAACGAAATACTTATATTTCGTAGTCTTGACTGGAAAAGGGAAAAAAAAACTGTGTATAGAGAATACTCCATTGCGTTTAACGTGACTTGTATATCGATGAGACTGCTCCCTATATACATTAATACATATATATGAAAAACTGACATAGCAGATGTCAAACCACAACTATTGAACGGGACTTAAAAGCCATATATTTCTTTATTTAAAATTGCAATCATTTCTTCTTAATATACAGTGTCAAGCAAAATGACCTGACACATTTGTAGGTTAAATAAAAGACAAATAAAGTTAATAAACAATAAAGTGTTTTTATTTTCGAAAATTACATATAATGATATTTTGTTTTGTTTCTGCATAATGCCATTGTTTCTTTTTCAAAACCATATGAAATAAAATGGCATTATATGTACTTTTTGGAAATAAAAACACAAAAAAACTAAAAACGAAACTAAAATTACTTATAATGCCATTTTGTTTTGTTTCTGTATAATGCCATTGTTGTTTTTTTTATACCACATGAAACAAAATGGTATTATATGTAATTTTCGAAAATAAAAACACTTTATTGTTTATTGACTTTATTTGCCTTTTATTTAACCTACAAATATGTCAGATTATTTTGCCTGACCCTGTATATGTATGTATAAATTAGATTTCATAATTGACTAATCATATAATTGAATATGAATTGACTTTAATTTTAACTTTTTTTTGAAACAAATATACCTCAATTACCACAATGCGTTCTCAATATATACTCAACATAATTGAATAGCTATATTTACACAAAACATTCTTCTATATTGAGTTTCAATGCAGATATCAATTAAAACTTATTATTACATAAAATTACTTACTTTTAACCTTTTTAGGTTTCTTTTTCTCTACTTCCTTTTCTTTTTCTGGACTTTCTTCTTCGTCTTTGATACTTTCCTTCTTCCTTTTCCTTTCCAATGCTGATTTCTTGTTTTTACTGACAGCCGGCTTTTCTCTATTAGTATTCTTTTTCACACTTTCGTTGTTTTCGGATTCAGTATCATCATTGTCAACAGTTTCTACATCTATTTTACTTTCCTCATCTTCAATTTCTTCTTCATTCAATTCTTCTATATTTGGTTTACATTTGTTCTTTTCATTTTTACCTGTAATTAAAATTCAATGAAAAACCATAAAATAAAGAAACTGATACACAGGGAAGCTACTTAAAGATATGATAGGTAAAAAGATAAATTACCTTTGGTTTTGGGTGCTGGCTTTTTCTTATTGGCTTTTCCCTTGGTAAAAGTCGGTTGGTTATTTCCTTTGATACTTATAACAGGTTTGGATGTTGGCTTCAGTTTAGCAGGAACACTTTTCTTTGTCGAAGCCTCGGATTCGTTTGTTTTTATCTGTGTTGACCTCCTTGTACTTCTTCTTGATGTCGTTTCCTCTACTTCCTCCTCCATTTTATCTTTACTTTCTTCTTTGAAATTCACATCTTTACTTATACTACTACCTCCTTCAACATCTTCTGAAACGCCATTCCTATTATCAACATCATTTGTTTTAATTGGTTTTTCCTTTTCTGAATTATCCGCCCGTTTCTTTTTCTTAGAAGCTTTTTTATTTTTTTCTTTGGTAACCTCTATAACCACAGGTACTTTACATTCACTATCCTCTGTTTTCAATTCTTCATTTACTTCCAAGTCTTGACTTGGTTCTTTTTCTTCTGTATAACAAGGAAGAGATAAATTATTATTTGCTTCTTCATCCTGATTTGTTTCAACTTCTTCAGTTGGAGCCACACTTGAAGCATTATTAGTTGCAGTTTCTTCAGTCTTTTCCTCCTCTTCAGGAAGTGCACCATTATTACATTCTTTATCCGTTTCTAATTTTTCATTTTTTGTTTCTGCCTTGGTACCATTTAAGGAAATTATATTATCACTTGTTTGTGATCCTGGTTCTTTTGTACATATATTATCTATACTCCATACTGATTTAACATTTTTCTCACCTTCAGAATCTTTGTTTTCATTATTCTGTAGTTCAGTATTTCCTGTATCACAGTCCATTCCATTACCTTCTCCCACGAATAACATTAAGGGTTCTTCTATGGCTTCTCCTACTGGTGAGTCTAAAGCAAACTCACTTGAACTTTTATAAGACGACCTTTCCAAATTAGAATTTGAATCCGAGTTTTTAGGAACCAATAGTACTTCTCTGTCGGAGCTACGACTACAGTCATTACTTCCATTGTAAAATATATTTCCTGCATGGCATTCCTCTCCGGATCCCTCACCTTTCACCATCAAAACAGGATCTTCCACAGCTTCACTAACCTCTTCAGTAGAATCATCACGAGAATTTTCATTTTCATTAATATCATCATTCACTTTATCTTTATCATGCACTACTTCTTCTTCTTCTTCTTCTCCTTCTTCACATTCCATTCTAAGTTCATCATCTCCATTTTCAAGTTGCACTGGCTCTTTGTCTTCATTTAAAGATTTCTTACAAATATTAATATTCTCATCTTCCTGTTCCTGTTTTTCAGCATTATTCTCAACTGTAATAGGCTTCTCGCAAGGTTCATCTGATTTCAATTTTTCTTTGTCACACATTTCAGAATTATTTTCAGCACTATCCTCATTTGATTTCATAGTTTCATCATCATCATTGAACTTTTGCGACATCTGAGCAAGAATTTCCTTGTGTGATTCTGCCGTTAATCCTAAACCACTTCCAATAACAATAAAAGGTTCTTTTCTAAACATAACAGGACTGCTAACATACGGTTTCCTCTCTAAGCTTAAAGCTTCAGTTTTTACTGAGGGATCAGTATCAACTGGGTCTGATGAAGGAGGATCCATATCTACTTCTTGCTTGATATCAACTTCATCTATCTTCATAGTATCTTCAGGTACATTATCATCATTCACTATAGGTTTATCTTCTTTTCCTTTTTCATCATTGCCATTAGTTAATTCAGGGCCATTAGGAATAGCTTCTGTTTTATCAAGGTTTTGACCATCGCCTTGGCTCTCATCAGTTTGTTGTTGACCAGTATCTACAATAGGCTTCTCTGCACTATTGCTGTCTTCATTCAAAATTAAATTTAATTCCTTTTGTCCCTCACCAGAACATAAACTATCGATAAGATCCACTAAACCCATTCTGTCTCTACAAACCCAACAATAAACAATTAGAAAATAACATTACTTTTAGAAATAATTAAGAATAATTCTGAATGTATACATACTTGGCCGCCAACTCCCATGTTTCATCGTCAAGATCTTCTCTATAAACTCTTATATGGGTGGTGGGATCAAACTGACACCAGTATAGCAAACCATTCTGATCTCTTCCTAAAGGTTCACACCTCAGTTCAGAAGAAGTTAACTTATTCACTTCACTTTTGAATCTTAAATTAAAGTCAAACTGAGCTTCCAACAAATGCTGAAATATATTATCTATGGTAAATTTAAGGCATCAAAACAATTACATAAACCAAAAGATTGACAAGTAGTACCTTTAGCAACTGAAGTTTTACTTCAATCCTAGAATTTTTGTACCCAAACCTCTCTAATTCCCATCCATCTTGTTTTGAATAGCTGTGACAAAACTTTATTACAGCTCTTTCCCATTTGTCAGCTGTCACTGTTTTTCGTGCTTTTCTCAGTAACTTTATGTGCAAATCCACTAATGGTTGAGGAACTGTAATATTAATTAAAATAAGGTCAACTCATAATCTATTCTATAACCAATTCAACTAATGCAATTAAAGAACAAACTTACAAAAAAATGAATATCATACACATTAAAAAACACAAAAATCAGATACTGTAAAACTGATTATCACTAACCTTCAACGGTATTTTCCAACATTTCCTGAAGTTCAATGAATGTAGGGTGTGTAATTCCACATTTTTGAGCAAATTTTTCAAAAAATGAGCAAATTATAGCAAAATTTGGATCGGAAGCACAATTTTGACAAGTAGTATCTTTCTCGGCGGCCATGTTCTCAGATATTAGAGTAAAATAAGATCAAACGAATAACATAAATATTTAATCCTATTTAGAGACAATATTTAACCACAAACTACATGAATCCAGAAATATAAACACACAAGCCAACTACATGTTTACTGGATTGATGGAAAAACCTAAGCAACGAAAGCCATTAAAGTTATAAAAATGATGAATGAGAGCTTCATAAGCCATTTTTTCACTGTTATTCACCAATACCAGGTTCAAAACACATGTTAATGACGACACGATACCAAAAGGTACATTTAATAACCTGTAACTTAACCGACAAATTGTTTAAACCACAATCACTCAAGCCGACATTTTAAAAATTTGTATATCACTGTGCTGCGATCTAGTGAAAACATCCGAACTAAATAACACTAATTACATCACAGAGTGCAGGTCACTGCACTTCCTAACCTTCCATTATAGAGGTAACGAAATATTTCAAAGAAAATAAATAATTGTTTCCTATTATTAGCGTATTAGTCAGAGAGAATATATACATTTTATTAGTAGTACTTCACAAAAACTGTATTTTAGTAATTATTGTAAGTATTACTATGAATTAATGTAATAATATTGAATGTTAGGATATCAAATCGCTATCACCTTCGGAAGATATGGCTCAAAATCAATCTGCGTCGACCAAAAACTAATCTACCGATTTTTTAACTGCACAAATGAGTCGGATCGTATTATTAACATTGCTTTTAACACTTGATAACAGTTTAAAATATTGAAGTTTTCTACTGAAAACGATATTCCATCAAAGAGGAATGTTTTTTAAACAGAGCAATTTTAAGTATGTAAGCTTTATGCATTATATCTTTCCCATTATGCCATTATTTTTTTATTAAGTTACAACAATTATACATAATTTCGTTTTGTTTATAATACAAAAATTTGAATAACACATATTCAAGATGTATCAATAATATTTATTCAGTACAAGAGAAATTCAGTTTCCCTTATTTAAAACTAAACATTGACTCACCAACTAAACTGAAATCCTGCGATTTCTTAGTTAGCAGTAATTTATTATTAAATGAGAAATTACTAGTTCGTAGTACTTATTTTAATAGGTAATAAAACAATACATTGTGCATAAATCCTATGTTTTAACAATTTATTTAAAATAATAATAATATCTAAATGCGACACATATATAAGTTAGATCAGTTTTGTCCTGTAGGAATAGATAAATACGTAGCATGTATACCACTAATACGTAAATTGGTAACTAATGCAATCACATGGTATTAAATTATTTTTTCTTGTTCATCATAATCCATAATAAATGTTAGAAAAAAATATTACCTGTAAATAAAATTAGAATTAGTTGTAATATAATTATTATTATATTATAAAAACAGTGAATGTTGTGAATTTCTAAAAAAACACAATGCAACTTATATTTGAAAGATGTTAATGTCTTTCATTATCATTAATAACTTGTAATCTATGAATTGATTTCCTTATCATTATCAATGGAACACTATAATTCAAATAATAATGGATTTTAATTAGAATATGTTTGTCAACATTGAAATGTTTACATATCAATAGTTGGGTACCATAAAGGATAATAAATATTACATGAATCATTGACCTTTTCATTATCGATAAGGCTATTTTATTACGATGGAAAGAAATGAGAACTTTGACCATCAGCCTGCCCTAACACCCATTTTCAGTCTGTGTACAGGACGAAAAAATTCTGTAGATAAAGAAGGCTAATCAGCTGCTTGTGGTTCGTTTGGCAGCCGCTAAAGGCGTTCCTGTAGCATTCCTTCAGTCGTGATCAGTGGATCTACCTGCTGTTGTGTTTCTATAGGTTCGCCGTTGTTTTATGACACTATCTTAGTGATTGTGATTTTGTGATATATATTTTAGCATCAATAGAATCATACTACCAGCTCAAGACATCACTAAAAGTAACGATTGTTTTCACATCTTATATAACAGATATTGAACCTCTCCCCTAGACATGAGACCTACTTTCTACTATCATATCTTAGTTGCATTTAACCAATTCGCACTATTGCGCGTACTTAATTGATTTGGATTTTGATATTGATTGTTTTGGGAGTTCATGTGTTCTAGACAACTTTATTGCATAGAAAGTACCATTCAGTATCAGCCATGAGAAACTGATAGTTTACGTCAAATTCAAGTAAATATATAATTAAAAAACTTAAAAAAATTTTGTAACTCCCCAAAATAAATGTTTATTCTTTTTGATTTCAGTTTTGTTATTTAAATATATAAAAGTGCCACTTATTAGTTTTACTTGTAAGAATTGAGTGACATTTATCACTTAGCGTGATATTTGAAATGTGGTATGTCAGAATGTTGCGTTTATTCCAAACAATTGAGCTTATCAACAATGGATATTATTATTTTAATTTGTATGGTACTTTAAAATGTTCTGAATTCCATATCCAATGTTCTGTCAATAGTAAATTAGTAACATCCGTTTTGAAGGTGACAGTTCGTTTCAAATCAATGCTGTACGTAAAAAATTACGTTGATTTATAAACAAAAAAAAATATATGAATTTGAACATTAGTCTGAGTAGATGAATTCATATTAACAAATGTTTGTAACACTTTGATAATATAAATGTTTGACCTATGTTTTTTGATTAAAAAGTATGTTATAATTTCGAGTTTGTTCCAGTTAATTCATATTTAATTATGTACATACCATGAAGAAGTTCACCCTGTTTACTGATAAATGAATCCTAAGTAATTATTATTGATTATTATTTTGTATATCAAACATTAAAAGAAAGTGTTGGTTGTATGTTTGTAATTCATTGCAATCAATAATATTTTGCCTGACTGATAAAACATTTTCAAATATTACGTTTACAAGCCCAAAATTTCCATGTTAGCACGTGTTATTATTGTTATTACTTAGGATTGATTTAAACTTCAATTACTTGAGTGGTGGTTATCATTGAAAACATCTGCGACGAGATTATTGGGAGGTTTAGATACATTATCAGACTTTGATTTCGTAGATAATTTTGACTATAACATCATCTTATGTGTCATTTGCATGCTGAAAACAGTCTGAAGCCTTGATACTTGAGGTGTTATCGATTATGTTTATTTCGAGATCTTTATCGTTCTACAATAGTACTTCATTATTCAGGTCATTAAATATAGTTAAACTTGTCAAGCTACAATGTTTATCCAACAATTTCTTTTGTTAATCAGTTTATAAAATCAATTATTTTTATTACAGTTTTACTTCTATCAGGAACAGCTTATCGTAAATTAATACATATCTTACATTGATGTAAATAAATTGTTAGTTTTTGTGCCTAAGTTCCTATTCTACACTCGTTTTCGGAGTTCTATTTTTTCTTTTGTTTATTTTGTGATTCCTTTATCATTATTTTATTTGTAAGTTTTTCATTATTTAAGTAAATGAGAGGAGCATTTACGTATTACTCAATACGTGAGTAATAGTTATTCATTTGACTTAGATAATCAGATTTACTTGTACAATGTGGGTTTTTTTTTAAAATTTAAATCTTATTTAGTTTTATGTAAACTGTATATAAGTAATTCGTGCTACGTAGATTTATCTTCCTTTTTACTTATGCTTAGTCCCCTTATGAGTGAGTAGTCATTTCATATTGTGCTTTGATCATTGATGGTTACATTATAACTGTTATAATGTATTCGCCGTCATTCGTGCTAACTCCCATAATCTATTCTTTAATGATTGCTACAAACAACAGATTCTGCGTCTTATTTTTCCTGAAGATAATTTTCACTCTCTGAATATCCAAGAGACATACATTTCGCTTTTCAAATCTCCCCAAAGCACATTTTTGTTTACTTTTTTTAAATATTTACTTAGTCCAGTATACAGACAATTCTGGAACTACGTTCATTCGTTTGAAGTTGTTTTTTCGATTTAAAGTTAAAAATTTTAATTTAAAAAAAATTAAATAAAATAAATTAAAATTTCAAAATTATAAAAGAAGGTGTTTGTGTGCATGAGTTTGAAATTGCATTTACTTCTAGGACCACTGCCAAACAAAACTAAATTTGAATGAAACTATTTTAATTTAAATTACAAATACATATATTTGTAAATTTGCTTGAATTTAATTTACGTATTCCAAATTACTACATTGCTATTAGTGAATTAGATGTTCACTTTCATTTGCTTAAAATGTACAAATAATGCATAAATTTTTTTTTTTTCAAGTGAATTAACTTTTTCATTGTTAATACTTTCTAATAGCTTGTTTTATGACTGTAAATAATTTAAAAAATAATAACAATTAATTTTAAACAAATTTCTTTACACATTACTTATTCTTTCACAATGCAGTACCTAGTGTTAAAAAGTACCAAAAATGCAACTTTATATATATATATATAAAGACGAAGACCGCTTGTTACGGTTGAAAGATCTTAGTCTTGTTTTCCCATTTCTTATTGTGGTTTGATCATTTATTATATATATATATATATATATAAATATATATATATATATATATATATAGAGGATTTGACATAAACACGTGAAATAACAATCAATGATCAAACCACAATATGAAATGGGAAAAAAAGACTTAAGTTCTTTCAACTGTAACAAGTGGTCTTCATCAGAGTCAAAAACCCAATGGTGGTTACGGTTGAAAGATCTTAGTCTTTTTTGCCATTTCATATTGTGGTTTGATTATTAATATATATATATCCTTTCCTGAGCTTTCACCCTTTTAAAATACCACTCTTTCCTCCCACTCTTCTCAACCCCTCACCAGATGTTTTCTACATCTAGTGTTTCAGTTGGGTTTTTGACTCTGACGAAGACTGCTTCTTACGGTTGAAAGATATTAGTCTTGTTTTCCCTTTCTTATTGTGGTTTGATTATTGATTGTTATTTCTCGTGTTTATGTGAAATCTTTATATATATATTATAATTTATATATATATATATATATATAATCTTTATATATATAAACATGATAATCGTGTGTGTTACCCCCCTTTTTTGTGTTCTATAGTTGGAACTTTAATTATATATATATATATATAACATAACTGTACCTAGAAAATTTGAAAGATTGTGATTCCATTGTAAGTCATTTTGTAATTTCTACAGTGCGAACGTGGATACGGACAGGTGCTCGATACGTATGTAGGAGTGTCATTATAAAGAAATGTAACACTATATTTAAGGAAATAATCATTAAAAGTAGTAAAAGAAATGAAAAAGATTTTTGAGTATTACACTTTTTTTTTTTTGAAAAGAACTTGAGAAAGGCAAAGGAGTAGAGGGAGGGAGAAAGCATCGGAGTTGTAAATGAAAGAATGTTTCCAGAACTATAAACGTTGCCGATCAATCTTTCTAATGAGAAGAAAATTGGAAAACAATCTAGTTTTGAGAAAAACAACTTATCTTGCAACATTCTTTACCTAATGCCCATCAATGTTTTAGTTAAACTAGAGTTGATGTTAGTCAAGTCGTATCTTTTAAGTGGTGCTCTTTAGTAGGCATTCCTTCCTTGTTAAAGAAGTTTGTTATTCTATTCCTTGCTATAATTCCAGGCTTAAGCATTATAGGCGAACAGGTAAAGGGATGGAAACACGTATTAAAACATTATAAATATACTACAATACAACTACACTATACTATATATATATATATATATATATATATATATATATATATATACTTTTTCATTGGAAATACAATCCAAAACGGACAAAAATAGTTCAATATAGACAAAGAAACATAGAGAAATCAAAAGAACACACTTACAGTCTCTAATTTTTGGTTTGAACCGTCTTCAGGAGAGATAAGAGAGTTAAATTTATTTCCTCTCTTATCTCTCCTGAAGACGGTTCAAACCGAAAATTAGAGACTGTATGTGTGTTCTTTTGATTTCTCTATGTTTCCTTGTCTATATTGAACTTATATATATTATATATATATATATATACACTACTATGATATATATACTATACTATATATATACACACTATAATATACTACACTACAGTAAGTAAAATTGTTGGACACTTTGAAGAATGCCTGGGCATAAACATCATTCTCTTTTCTGACGTTTCGAAAATTTATATTTTCCTTGTCAAGGTTGCAAGTAATGCTCAGTAACTAACAAAATATTAGATTAAAACATAAACAATGATAATAATTAAACATAATTTACCTTAAAAATAACCCGACACCGGAGTTGGGTTTTTGACTCTGACGAAGACCGATTGTTACGGTTGAAAGATCTTAGTCTTGTTTTCCCATTTCATATTGTGGTTTGATCATTGATTGTTATTTCACGTGTTTATGTGAAATCTTTATATATATATATTATATATATATATATAAACTTTAACAAATAGGAAAGAACACAGAAAGTCACTACAGAACTCAATTCGATATTTCAACATCCGTCGTCATCAGGAAGAAGTGTGAAGTACTCGCGTTGAGAAGCAGACTGCTACTTAGTTTTTATATACATAGTCTATTCTTAAATTTAATGTATATATATACATTAAATAATTTCATAGTCGATCTTTCAAGTTTTCTCACCTTTGATTTAAATCTTTCTAGTATTAAATACACCAGTTCTCCAAAATATTTAAATCAAAGGTGAGAAAACTTGAAAGATCGACTATGAAATTGATTCATGCCACAGTACAAAGGTCGTTCAACAAAACATGCATAAAAGAAGGATTGCTCCCTAAATTTACATTAAATAATGTATATATTAGGGTTTGTCGGTTTTTAAAAACCGGCTTTTTGGAGAAAATTATGAAATTCTAAAACCGGTTTTTTAGTAGAAAATATCGGTTTTCAATGTATGAATTACACTTAAAAAAAAAATTGAAAATTACAAATGTAGCCAAATGTACCAGATTGAAAACACTGTTGCAAGCGGTTTGGTTCTTGGAATCATATCGGTCCGATTTAATAATATGGTTATTATAAATATAATATGGTTAAAAAATAATATGGTTATTATAAAAATATGAAAATATATTATTTTTATTTATTCAAACCCTTTGCTGAATAACTCGTTTCACTATTATAAAAATATTTACATCCTTATATGTGAAAATTATGCATAAACAACGAATAATTGTTTTTAAAGTTATTTAATCCTGGTCAACTATTATTTGTTTGTTCTACTAAATTGCATAAAAAATTTTTACTAACAATAAAATTGAACAGTAAATAATTTCAGACAAAAACTGCTTTTAATCACTCTAAATTTTCCGTTAAAATTTTTTGTTCGAATTACAGAATATTGGAGCAAAAATTTTTTTTTATAAAAATTCGATACCGGTTAAAATTGGTTTTATTGAAAAATTACTATACGAAAACCGGTTTTGTAAAATGTCGGTTTTTGTATAAACCCTAGTATATATATATATATATATATTATTAAAGTTGGCAGCAGCTTCTGCGTTCGAATCTTGTTCATCACCTTAGAGTTTATATGTAGGGGATAGGGAAAATGATAGTGCGATATGTTTCTCAGGTATATATATATATATATATATATTTGTGTATGATGGCAGCAGATCTTCTTTCAAACATGTATTATTAAAGTTGGCAGCAGCTTCTGCGTTGACCAATTTATGGCTGATTTTTTCTAGATTGCTCACTAGTTTACGGTAACTCTCGGGTAGTTTCCAGAGGAGTCCTGGTAACGACATGAAGGTAAACACTAAACACTTTAAAACTTTATTCTAACATCTTTAAAGTGTTTAGTGTTTACCTTCATGTCGTTACCAGGACTCCTCTGGAAACTACCCGAGAGTTACCGTAAACTAGTGAGGAATCTAGAAAAAATCAGCCATAAATTGGTCAACGCAGAAGCTGCTGCCAACTTTAATAATACATGTTTGAAAGAAGATCTGCTGCCATCATACACAAATATATATATATATATATATATACCTGAGAAACATATCGCACTATCATTTTCCCTATCCCCTACATATAAATTCTAAGGTGATGAACAAGATTCGAACTTTAGACAGCACCTGTCACCTGAGCTGCAGATATAAATTCAAATTATTTGTATTTCTTCAATACCTTTTTTTTTTTTTTTTTTTTTTTCTTTAAAGTCAATTTGTTATTGATTGCTTTTCATCTTTCAGATAACGCATAAAGACTTGAATAATTTATCTGATGATTTCCCGACTGAAGCTTTTCCATTACTCCATTATTTATTAAGATCGACTAAAACAGTTAATGCTTTCTTTCAAGAGTTAACGAATTTTATTTTACCTACTTATATTAAAACTGTTTTTGTAGGAAATATGGCATTTAATAACTAAATTATATTAGTATGTTTCTACTATAGTGCTGTATAATTCAGTTAAAATGTGACGAAAGATAATTTACAAATTCCAAAAAAAAAAAAAAATTTAACTTTGTTGATTTTCCAGAATGGTGGAAGTTTCTTTTTTCTTTTTTTTTTTTTTTGAATTATATTGAATGGCATATCGAATAGGAATTAAGATTACTATTGAGGAAATCGTGAAAGCGTAGTTTGAAATATATGATATTGAGTCCTAGAAGGACTGTTCAATGGAATATAAAGGTGTCTCTTTGTTAGCGGCTGATATCAAATAGAGGAGATTATCTTGTATACAAGAAACTACTTTTATTTGTCTACGGTAGCATCCTTCCGTTATGAGATGCTACCTTTTTCACAGCAATCAATATCTTCTATTGTTTCTTCTACTTGTTTGAAAATCTTCTTACAAGTTTTGTGTTAAACATCTCCTTTTTTTGGCGAAATATCGTGACCGGTAGTTGTATCAAAAACACTGATTTTCGAGTATCTTCTTCCTTCTGGGATGGGAAATGAGATCTAAGTAAGTATTATAGTCGTGTGAATATGCTCACCGTTTTCAAGGAATAGGAAATCAGACGTAAAAAGCTTATAAGTGTAGGCGTTAAAAAAAAATTATAAGGTACATCGATGAAAACTTTTCGTACTTTATTTTAAGCCAGTTAGAATATGTAATCAAGGAAGAAAAATTTGTTAGCAATTTTTAAAAGGTTTACTTATTTTGTAGGGTTTTCTGAATCGATTCGTTATATGTTTTTGATGATGTTTAATGATGTATGTGAATGGGTATCCAGAAGAGTGTGAACTTGCTCTGTGCCATATAATTAGATTGAGCAGTAAAAAGTGATATAAACATCGTGAGTTACAACAGTAATTGCATTGGTTTTAAATCATTTGTATAATTGTTAGGTAATTGTATTACATTTAATGTAAAGGATTTTTAAAATCGTTATGAAATATTTGAATAACTGCTTCGAATAGAAAAAAAAATTATACAGTTTCATGAAGATTGAGTCACTGCAATTGTATAAAGGACATACGTGACTGGTGACCAATGAGGACATGGAACTCTAACCCATCCAAACCCTCTGGTTCAGTTAGATTCAGTATCTGCGGTTGTATAGAGGATATACGTGCTCGCTAATAGACTGGTGACCAATGGGGACACGAAAATCCCAACCCATCCAAATCCGCTTGTGCAGAGCGTATCCCTAAGAATTCCGCAATCATATCCATCGTAGAGGCTGTTGTTAGGATAGAAAACCAAACCCTAAACTGACAACTCTTTCACAACTCAAGGAGACCAGAAGGACCACGAAATAGTATATACCGACCGACAAACCAAATAAAAGAGTACAGACATTTACTTACTGATGCCACAATCACTGTAGTATTATAATTCAGGAGCAGTAGGTTCGTGACTGGGAATTGCTAATTACAACGTGCACTACAGTGCTCTGATACGTGCATACATCCCATTGCATTGTATACATTAATGCATATATTGTTATTACAAAATTCAAAAGGAGTTTCTTTAGGATTTGGTCTAAAGAATTAAGTACTTCTGACGTTTCGTCAAAAATTGTTCAACATTCTCAAGCCTTTTTTTATTTAAGATAAGCTATTTAAGTTTTTCTGTTATGATGCTGTTAGATAAATGCATCTAGCTTAAATAATTTTCGAATTAGTAATAATACAATCCGTTGACGGACCCGAAACCGGTCGAGCTTTACTGAGACTTTACGAGGTATGACGGATTGTATTATTACTAATTCTAATATTACTAACCTCAGTGGAACTAACCCATTAACTATATTTAAATAATTTTCATTCAAAAAAAAAAAAAAAAACATTTCCGAACAATTTTTGGCGAAACGTCGGCGTATAAACAGGACTAGTTAATTCTTTAGACCAAATCCTCAAGAAACCCAATTTTTGAATTTTAAGAATCAGTGATCGAGAAGCTATTTATCAATGTTACTGTTACAAGTTGAAACAGATATTCAGGCTGGTTTTGCTGAGTCACATATAGAGAAATATAACATTTGCTTAAAAATTCCATCGCAAGTGTATTTAAGTAGGACAGATCAATGTAATGTATGATGTATGAAGAAGACCATTAGAATTAGAATATACCGAATTAAATACCGATGGATATTCATCATTTTATAAAACACGGTGCTTTTTGAGAACTTTGTTTTAATACAGATGCATAAGTATGATAGAATTTAATTTTTATTAACAATTGTCTTTTGATTACTTGACGATATATAATGGCAATCGTAGAATGTGCGGCATTTGTGGAATGAAATCTGCTCCCAGCCAGCTTGCACTACTGAATGAGACTCATTCAAAGCTAGGACTTCCCTTGATGGTCGAGTCATGACTGCCATGGTGACATAAAACTCTGGCTTTGTCCACAGCAGATCACACTATGACATGTTAATTTTTGAACAGTTGTGCCATAAGCTCACTGGGGGGGGGGGGGGGGGAGCATTTTGAGAGTGTAAAAATGAAAAAAAAAAAGAAAAAAATCTTAAATTTTATTCCAAAATCGGTTTTTAAGTTCGTAATTCTTTTTATGTTTTTTTGTATGTAATGCTGTTCTTAAACTGATTTTTCAACTGTAATATTCGCAAATTAAAAATAAATGCATTTTAAATTTTTCAAAACTATTTTTTTTTTTAAAGTGATTGAAAGTTTATTATATTCGTTTCCGTAGCCAGTTAATTTAATTTAACAATTATTCTTTTTTATGATTTTAAGTTGTACGTTTTTTGTTTTGAAAAAAATCTTAAGTTTTCTTTGATGACGACCTTATACACGTATATATATATATATATTCACACAGGAAAGAGAAAAACAAATAAAGACACAACACAAAAGACTCACAACAATATTTCGACAGTCGTCGTCATCGGGCAGAACTAGTCTGTCTATATATTATATATATATATATATATATATATATTGTAAACAAGAAAACGATCTAAAAGGACTACAAACGTTTCACGATGAATCACAAACACAGAACTAAGGAATAAACACACTTACTGTCTCTAATTTTCGGTTGAACCATCATCAGGAGAGTGATGACGGTTCAACCGAAAATTAGAGACAGTAAGTGTATTTGTTCCTTAGTTCTGTGTTTTTGATTCATCGTGAAACGTATATATGGATGTCTGGAACTAATAGCATCAGTCTAAAATTAGATCCTTGATTGTAATTCCAAGAAATAAATATTTTGATGACTTTTGGGAATTTTGAATGTTAATTGATTGTCAATGGGTGGGGGTGGGGGGCAAATCATACGTACGTAAAAGTCTTACGAGTGACACGGGTTATAAAATGGTTACTAAGTCACTGTATAAGATCCAACCAAGGTGAATCTTTATTGTATATTGAGAGTTAGCAGCGAGTCAATTAAAAAAATTACGAAGGATTATGTTCGGATACATCTGGTTTAAAAAAGTGCCCAGTTCAGCAGTTATAGTATGTTAATAATGAAGAATAAGTAATAAAGAAATGTAGAATGAGTAAGCTTTACTTTGAACGATATTTAAAAGAAAAAAGAAATCCAGACAAACTTTTATTGTATTTTCATAAATTCAAACAAATATAAATTAAATATATTTGTTTTTAATTCTAACGTAGTGCAATCAGTTGTTATGTGGTTATTTACTCATTGTAGGGTAACAAGTTAATGAAATGGTGTCCACATGTAAACATTTAATCGTATAAACAAGGCGTTTCGAACATTTAGTGTTCTTCCTCAGGCATTAACTAAGGGTGAGTAACTGTACCAAAATAGGGTACTTTTACCCTACAGTATTTGTTTTTATGATATTAAGAGCTCGTAGCAGATTTACAACTGTGATAACTAATAACATTTAATTTCAGATGTTTTTTTTTTGTTTAATTGAAATACAGGAACATTTGTTTTTGTTATTTCTGTAAATTAAAGAACCTTAAATAAATTACACATGAATCAGAAGTTGATAGAATTAAGTTTAAATTTATCCGAACTATCATATGAAGGCAATATACGGATTAAAAGAGTTGCTATTAACACGGTAAGATAACTAAATGGGTGCCAAGTAAAAAATGAACTGTAGGTGTGGAAGGTGGAAGCGAGTATATTTATTAAATTATGAATTTTTAATTTGACCAATGGAATAAAGTGCAAACGAATGAAAGGTTAACAACATGCATATTATTATTACCACTGAGGTTAATATGATTTATACTATTAATATGGAAAACCATCATACCTCGTACGATGATCTTGGAGTCGTTGCAGCGCTTTTGGACGTTGTCCATCTTCAATCACAATCGAGCAGGTTAGTTAGTTGCGATTGAAGATGGACAACGTCCGAAAGCGCTCCAACGACTCCAATATCATCCGAAGAGGTATGACGGTTTGCCATATTAATAATATAAAAAGTTAACAATGTTAAACTGGGGGGGGGGGGGGGGGATTAGTACAAAATTTGCTTGTAAGAACATTCCTATCACTGTTGGATCAGTCAAAACGTACACAAATGTCACTTTATTAATTAATTCATAAAATATTAATTAATTTAAATCCCACTTTACACTTTTACAATTTTTTAAAATTTCAATAACCTAGATAAATGTTTGGAGTAAAACTTGTAACGAATGACATTGTAATCAACCTTGTGCTTTCAGGTTTTCTCTCAAGTTCAATTTCTCATTAGTAAAAGTCATTTTTCTTTTTTTAAATATTTGAATCTGATTATTTTTCTTTCAGTGTTTTATATAGTTTATATCTTATACTTTTGCAGAAGTCTTTAAGACGTAATTAACAATACCACTTTGGTTAATAGTACACTCAGGTAATCCGTTAAGGTGGGCAAAAAAGTGCCAAAAACGCGACTGGTAATAAGTCAACTTTATTTTAGTTTTTTTTTAATCCATTTATTTAGCATGCTCCATGCTATATTATATATATATATATAATTAAAAGAAACGGTCCAGCGGACTTTTTTAAATAAAATAAATTCAAAACGAAGGAAACACACAGAAAGACACAGACATAACTCACATCGATATTTCGACCATCGTCGTCACCAGAAGCTGTGAAGAGCGAAGAGTCCCGCAGGAAAGCAGGGCGGGAACTCACCGGTGAGTGACCGCCCTGCCTTCCTGCGGGACTCTTCGCTCTTCACACCTCCTGGTGACGACGATGGTCGAAATATCGATGTGAGTTATGTCTGTGTCTTTCTGTGTGTTTTTTTTCGTTTTGATTTTTACAAATGAACCCCTTTCATTAATATTGGATATGATTAGTACATTTCTATATAGCGTGAATGGAATACAGTTGGATATTTTATTTTATAAAGACAGATGTATAGATGCATACAAATTTAACTTAAAAACAGGGAAATACAATAGCATTTCTCTGTAACTTACGTCACTTGAGTGCCAGGTTTCTTAAACAAAAAAATTAATTTTGTTTAAATTTTAAACAAAATCCTTCCTTAAATGCATTTTTCCATTAAGCTGTCGGTTCCGAGACTGTACGATGTCAAGTAGTCGTTAAAGATCCCTACTCGAAATGCACTTGAGTTATGCAAAATTTAAGACTCCCAATGTAGAATCTGTAGAATCACCGATCAAAACAAAAAGCCGATAAACGGCTGACGTTATCACTCGCTAGGGGATCGGTTTAAACAATAAGAAAAAAAAAACATTACGCACCTTGACCCTCTTGAGGATAATAGTAGATGAAAAAAATATGAATTTAAAGGGAGCTGAAACGAGAAGACCGTTACGATGTTTCTGCACGGTCACTCGCTGATGTAACGGTCTCTTAGATCATCATCTACTTTTGTTCTCCAGAAGTCAGCACACGTGATTCTGAAACTATTGAGCAGCAGGAGTGCCTATAGTTTACTATAACCGAACCACTGTAATCAACAACAACAAAATTCCATTTATTATAGGTTTTTTATTTTGAAATCCTTTCGAAACAATTTTTAATTCTTACGTAATAAATATATATATTCTAAAAGTATGTAAAATATTTATATAAAATCACTATAAAAGGTCTTTCAGCTTTTCTAAATTTCTCACCCTTTCTTTTAAATAAAATCTCATAAAATTTCTTATTTTGTGACCTTTATTAAAGTAAATTTTTAAACAGAATCGTTCCTTAAATTCCTCTCTTGGCAGAAGTATATAGTTTTTGGGTAAAAATCAGACCGATATTATATTCCTCTGTAAGACCAATGAAAGATAAAATGAAAGATAGATAACTCTCTGGTGTCATTGTATTTTTTAGTTAATGCCTGAGGAAGAACACTACGTGTTCGAAACGCGTTGTTTATATCATTAAAAATTTTATATGTGGAGTCCATTTCATTAGATTTTTACCCTACAATGAGTAAATACCACATAATAAGTGATTGCACTACATTAGAAAGATAAAATTATCAATATTGAATAATATCCCAAAAAGAGTTATAGTAAAAATAGTTATAGTAAAGTGTTTTGATAGTGTAGTTGTTGTATAGATGATAGTGTAGTTGTTGTATAGATGATAGTGTGGTTGTTGTATTGATGCTAGTGTAGTTGTTGTATTGATGCTAGTGTAGTTGTTGTATAGATGATAGTGTAGTTGTTGTATTGATGCTAGTGTAGTTGTTGTATAGATGATAGTGTGGTTGTTGTATTGATGCTAGTGTAGTTGTTGTATTGATGCTAGTGTAGTTGTTGTATAGATGCTAGTGTAGTTGTTGTATTGATGCTAGTGTAGTTGTTGTATAGATGATAGTGTAGTTGTTGTATAGATGCTAGTGTAGTTGTTGTATAGATGATAGTGTGGTTGTTGTATTGATGCTAGTGTAGTTGTTGTATTGATGCTAGTGTAGTTGTTGTATAGATGATAGTGTAGTTGTTGTATTGATGCTAGTGTAGTTGTTGTATAGATGATAGTGTGGTTGTTGTATAGATGATAGTGTGGTTGTTGTATTGATGCTAGTATAGTTGTTGTATAGATGATAGTGTGGTTGTTGTATAGATGATAGTGTGGTTGTTGTATTGATGCTAGTGTAGTTGTTGTATAGATGATAGTGTGGTTGTTGTATAGATGATAGTGTGGTTGTTGTATTGATGCTAGTGTAGTTGTTGTATAGATGATAGTGTGGTTGTTGTATAGATGATAGTGTGGTTGTTGTATTGATGCTAGTGTAGTTGTTGTATAGATGATAGTGTGGTTGTTGTATAGATGATAGTGTGGTTGTTGTATTGATGCTAGTGTAGTTGTTGTATTGATGCTAGTGTAGTTGTTGTATAGATGATAGTGTAGTTGTTGTATTGATGCTAGTGTAGTTGTTGTATAGATGATAGTGTGGTTGTTGTATAGATGATAGTGTGGTTGTTGTATTGATGCTAGTGTAGTTGTTGTATTGATGCTAGTGTAGTTGTTGTATAGATGATAGTGTAGTTGTTGTATTGATGATAGTGTAGTTGTTGTATAGATGATAGTGTGGTTGTTGTATTGATGCTAGTGTGGTTGTTGTATTGATGCTAGTGTAGTTGTTGTATTGATGCTAGTGTAGTTGTTGTATAGATGATAGTGTGGTTGTTGTATAGATGATAGTGTGGTTGTTGTATTGATGCTAGTGTAGTTGTTGTATTGATGCTAGTGTAGTTGTTGTATAGATGATAGTGTAGTTGTTGTATTGATGATAGTGTAGTTGTTGTATAGATAATAGTGTGGTTGTAGAAGTCCTGCTATGAGGAGTTTAACTATCAATAACAGTCCATTAAGGATCTCAGCTCAGAATAGACAATTTAATATGTGGGTATACATGCAATATCGGAAGTTACAAGGTCGCAAAACCTACTACATCCAATAGCACACTGAGTTCTTTATCTAGAAAACGAGTCTTATCCTTTTTTTTGACTCACAGATAATTTGACACTAATTTAAATAAGTTTTATCATTATATAAATATTATTTTGTATTTAAATTTTTTATTATTAAATATTGTATATAACCGATTCGTGTAGTGTATGACCTGTACCGTTCTGTAATAATCGTGAATGCCTAATTACGATAGAATTTAAATTAATAAAAAATAAATATTTGAAATAAAACCAATTATGCTTGTCAATATTTCAATTAAGAAATAGTGAGTCGTTAGCTTTGAAATTAAGACGTATAAACCAAGATGATGTAATCACGGAGTGAATAGCAACCGCCATCAAAACAACGTCTGGTGACTTCTCAGACTGTTTGGAGGATTGTAGTGCAAACGTGGTCAACTATACTGTGTACCTAAAACAAATCAAACGTATAAAGCAAGATGATTCAATCACAATCAATAGCACTTGTGAGTCTCGAGGGGAGGAGGAGTGAATAGCAACCGCCATCAAAACAACGTCTGGTGACTTCTCAGGCTGTTTGGAGGATTGTAGTGCAAATGTGGTCAACTATACTGTGTACCTAAAACAAATCAAACGTATAAACCAAGATGATTCAATCACAATCAATAGCACTTGTGAGTCTCGAGGGAGGAGGAGTGAATAGCAACCGCCATCAAAACAACGTCTGGTGACTTCTCAGGCTGTTTGGAGGATTGTAGTGCAAATGTGTTCAACTATACTGTGTACCTAAAACAAATCAAACGTATAAACCAAGATGATTCAATCACAATCAATAGCACTTGTGAGTCTCGAGGGGAGGAGAAGTGAATAGCAACCGCCATCAAAACAACGTCTGGTGACTTCTCAGGCTGTTTGGAGGATTGTAGTGCAAATGTGTTCAACTATACTGTGTACCTAAAACAAATCAAACGTATAAACCAAGATGATTCAATCACAATCAATAGCACTTGTGAGTCTCGAGTGGAGGAGGAGTGAATAGCAACCGCCATCAAAACAACGTCTGGTGACTTCTCAGACGTTTTGAAAGATTGTAGTGCAAACGAGGTCAACCATGGTCTATGGTTAATTAAATAATTGGTATTGATTATATTAAACTTTCTATTTTGTATAATCATTAATTGTAGCAGCGGCTTCTACATTGTGTTTTTTGCCAATCCATTACAAAATGCGGTAGGGCAATCTTCCTTCTTTTTGATGCTAAGGGACATAATAAAGTAATGAACTTTCACCTAAAACGTGGGTCATCATCAAGTGGAACAACATTTTGGTAAGTACCATAGATAAGAAATCCACAATATAAAGGTCAGTGCGTCAATTAATAATACATGGCATATATAAGTTCTGCTGCCATAATATATTATTAATATATTTTTATAATTATAATCAGTTTTCTTGTACGTATCAACCATTACTGATTATTTTTCGCTTACTATTAGGAATTGTGTACTATTTATTGGGAACCATTGTTATAAAAGCTAACCAACTAGGTTGTAGCAGGTACTTAGTAGTTAAGTTTGTAGTATTTTATACTTTGATATGCCAAAAAAAAAAGAGATAACTAAGGGGTTTATTAAAATGACCAGGTTAGCTCAGGGGTTAATGTACTCGCCTCTGGGCTGGTAGTCCGGGGTTCGACCCCCTCCATTTATTCACACGGGAGGTGAATAAATCTGAGTACTTCGTCCTTCGGAGAGGACGTTAAGCCGTTGGTCCCGAGCCTGTACGAAGCCAGGTAATCGATAAAGATTTGTGGCAGCTCGTCTACCTGCCACCCAACTGGTAAACAAGAACAACAAGAAAGAAAAACAATGACTTGTTTTGGTAGTGATTACGAGAGTCGTTTGCGACACTTTTTTGTTCATTGTTAAGCTATTATTAGCCTTTTCGTAAAAAGTGGATTCATGATCGAATCGTCCAAAGATCCCTACTCGAAATCCACTTGAGTTAGGTAAAATTTAGGACTCCCAATGTAGAATCTGTAGAATCACAGATGAAACAAAAAGCTGGTAAATGGCTGACGTTATCACTCGCTAGGTGGTTGTTTATAAAAAAGGAAAAAAAGTAGTACCATATTAAAAGAAAGTAAAGAAATTTACTTAAGAAGTTATTATTCTATAGACCTTGGGCAAACATAATTAGGTATCGTGGCTCAAACTGTAAGTCAATCTTTACGAGCACACATATTGTATCGTGAAGTTTAGGAGCTTTACGTCACTGCCACCATTAAAGTAATTGCAACTTTATCATGGGTTAGTAAGTGGAATGACCATGCACAAGGGTTATTGCACTTTCTTCATTAATTAGTGAGAAATTCTTGAAGTTTGACCTAAATACGAGTATGTACATTCCCAATTACCAGGCATTTTAACAGCAAAAACACTAAACAAATAGATTACTCCGAATGAGAGAATGGAGAGTCTTCAGGCATATAAATCCACTTAATTAGAATCTAAATATGTAGGTACATAGTATTCAATTTATGCAAAATCAGTTTGATTAATTTAATAAGAGTAGAATATATTTTACGGTTATAGATCAATATCTACTAAGTTGTTTGTAGTCTTGAAATAAACCGCAGAGTGACTAGAGACTCCTCCTCTTCACATACTATAGTTAGTTATACCCAATACTATAACTATAGTATAGTTGTTCTGTACTAATACCCCTACAGTGTAGTCTAGTCTCGTTTAGTTTATATGTATACTTATTATTACATTATATTATTGTTATAGTTTAGTGTTAGGTATAGCTGGGTGTACCTAATACTATTTTCGTAGTATAGTTAGGAACACCAATAACTATTAATATCCGTTTAGTATAGTTAAGTTTTCCCATACCTAATATTATTCTTATTATATAGTATATAGTGAGTTTGTTTAAAGTGATCCCCTAGTGCAGTGTTTCCCAAACTTTTTCGAGTGACCGCCCCCTTGGGTCCATAAACCTTTAACTCAACACACTTGAATAATAATCAGATTCCTAGACTAAATAACCAAATGAGTAACATTTTAATAATTAAACTAAAATAATTAATAATCGAATATTTACTAAGAATCCAATAGATGTATTGTTTCATAGCATATTTATGCAAAAGAATTAATACACAATAAAAGAAACTTAGGTGAGAATATACTTTTAACATAAAAATGAATCATCAAAACAAATAATTTTAAGAAACTGTTTCTTAGAAGTTTACATGTCGTGTTTTCACTTAAATTTAGAAATTATATTGCATGAACATTTTCAATGTATTGAAAGCATCCCCGCTCCTTTTTGCATTACCACCCTCCGATATGAAAGCGCCCACTAGCGCCCATTTTGGGAAACACTGCCCTAGTGGGTTAAAAACGTCAGCCCTTTACGGTCTTTTTGTTTGATCATTGATTCTACATTGGGAGTCCTAAAGTTTGCAGCTCAAGTGTATTTAGAGTAGAGATCTTTAACGAGCACCTGACATCGCACAGGCTCTTAACGTCCTCTCCGATGGTCGACGTACTCAGATTTATTCACCTCCCGCGTGAATAAATCGAGGGGCAGGTGGGTATCGAACCCCGGACCTACCAGTTCAGAGGCTGAGTTCAATTAGCCACTGAGCTAACGTGGCCCCATATGGTTAGATAGTATACTTATAACTAATAGTATCCCTATTGTACAGGTGGCTTTACCTATCTCCAGGAACAGTATATAGAGATAGGTATACCTATACTTTATACTATCTCTACACTACAGCTGTAGTAGTGTGCATACACGTAATAAATTCGATAGTATGTATAATTAGGTATGCTTATTGTTTAAATAATTAGTGCGATATGTATAATGTCAGTATAGTATAGCTAGAAATGCTTGTACATATACCTTATATTATCATATAGTATAGTAAGGTATTCTTATGATGTCCTTATAGTTTAGTCAGCTATAAATATACCTATACTACTTCTATAGTATAGTATGTAGTATATTTGGTAGAGTATATTATATATACCTAATACTATCTCTATAGTATAGCTGGGTACTCCAATGCCTAATAAAGTCAACAGTATATATAGTTACATATACTATTGCAAATCTAGTTAAGGATAGTATAGTACAGAATGTTATACCTATAAATATGGTATAACACAGTAATCCCTCGCTAGTTCGTGGTTCAGTTTTCGCGGGTTCTGTGTATTGAGGAGTCCTGAAATGTTCAATTAAAAATTAAAAAGTTTAAAGAAATATTCAATTGTAATTGCAGTAAAAAATAAAAAAAATACAACTCATAATGAAAAAGTACAGTAGTTAGTATTAGAGAAGAAAATATACAGGATTCTTCTTGTACGATCGAGAAGATATCAAACAACCAGTGACTTGCTGGGTCAAAATATATTCTATATTATTAAATTAAAGGCAAATAAAAACTATTAAAAAATATTCAATAAAGACTAAAAATTAATGAAAGATATTAAAACATAATCAATAGTAACAAGGGAATAATAAAAATATCAAAAAATAGAAGTTGAAATTAATGAAAAAATAACCAAAGATGTTTCCTTTGATCTGATTGGCTAATTCATGTCGCCCAACTTCCTGTTTACCACGCCACCCACGCCCTTGTGAATCTTTTTTTTATTAATTATCTTATTTATTTTTTTTTTCATTTTTTTTTACAACACATTGCAGTATTCAGTAAGATCAGGATTCTCTCTCTGTTGGAAAGGTCGTTGTTTGAGCTTTAGAGGCTTTTATAAAGGCGTGTCCATTATTCGGGGATTTTCGCTTTTCGCGGGTGTCTTCGGTCCCCATTATCCGCGAAAAGTGAGGGATTACTGTAATGTAATCATACATATGTATCATTATAATAATACATAAGACTATAATGTAGTTCAGTATTTCCACATCTGAGACTCATTATTGTAAAATGGAATAGAGGGATTTTCACGAATATTTCATTCATATCTCCTATTTTGAGCAAAGCATCGCCTGAATGATACTTTTTATGGGAAGTTTACGGCTTTACTGTTACAATGTTAAAACACACCTCCATCTCCATTCATGCTTACTGTTTACTATTCTCCATTCGAGTGTTTTCAAACTTCTGGAGTCAAGCTCAAGATGACTCTAGCAATCTCTTGATCCATATGTTTCCTTATGTGATATTAAAGTCTATAATATTAAGTATATCAAACGAAATTACTTTACTCACAAATGTGAAAATGCAATTGCTAAAGAAGACATTTAAAAAATAGGTGTGTTCAAAGAATTTAAATTCTAAAAATAAAAATAATAGAGTTGGAGGGGGCCAGGCTAGCTCAGTGGTTACGTGCTCACCTCTGAACTGATAGGACCGGGGTTCAATCCTCACCTGGCCCTCGATTTATTCACGCGGGAGGTGAATAAATCTGAGCACGTCGTCCCTCGGAGAAGGACGTTAAACCGTCGGTCCCGAGCCTGTACGTTGTCAGGTACTCGTTAAAGATCCCTACTCTAAATAAATTTGAGTTAGGCAAAATTTAGGACTCCCACTGTAGAATCAATCTTAATTGTGTGGTATCACAAAGGGCCAATGCTAGGCCTACTCGTACGTGTGTTCCCTTGTGGGACTGCCACTGCAACCTAACCTAATAGAGTTGGATTGCCTGTGCTCAGAATCCGTAGAGTGCAGTTTGTTGTTCGTCAAGTGCGCAGCAGTCAAACAGTGTTTGATATATACGCATGTCAAATGTTTAAGGATATATATCCTTAAAGCTTCTGTACCAGGGGTGGTCTGTACTCCTTCATAGTCCGAGCCATTTTTTCAACATTTCAGATGTTTCGTGATCCGCAAAAAGTACGTATTTAAAAGGTAGCAAAAAAAGTATTAAAAAAAAATTTTTTTTACACAAATTATATTTATTGAGAGCCACAAAGAGCCACCTCTGTTTTATAGCCACAACATTCTGTGTCATCCCCCCCCCCCCCCCCCCAATGTAGTACCTCTACTTAGAGGGAGTTTATTATGATATTTTCAATGCTCTATTTTTTGTATTACATGTGTAGTATAATTGATTATTTAATTAATGAAATAAAATTGAGAATAGTAATTGTATTTAACAAGCATTAATATTAAATTAAATTAAAATAAATATATACACATATTACCACATATCAACATATTACGATACCTTCATGCATATTATTATTACCACTGAGGTTAGCATGATTTATATTATTAATATGGCAAACCGTCATACCTTGTAAGATGATCTTGGAGTCGTTGGAGGGCTTTCGGACGTTGTCCATCTTCGATCGCAATTAGGAGTGGGTTAGTTACGATCGAAGATGGACAACGTCCGAAAGTGCTCCAACGACTCCAAAGTCATCTTACAAGGTATGACGGTTTGCCATATTAATATTATAAATCATATTACGATACGTTACATTACAATATATAGTTTGTTGTTATTGTTTAAACCGATCCCCTAGCGGGTGATAACGTCAGCCGTTTACCGGCTTTTTATTTGATCAGAGATTCTACAGATTATACATTGAGAGTCCTAAATTTTGCCTAACTCAAGTGTATTTGGAGTAGGGATCTTTGAGGAGTACCTGATATCTTACATGCTCGACGGCCTGATGGGGGTCGGATTAACTACTAGTTGCAAACCCTGGTCCCGGAGTAATGGGCTTTACTCTCTTCGGAGGGGGACGACCGATTTCACGAGATCACTATCGTAGTCCTTAAACTGACAGGATTGGTAGAATCCCTCCAGAATGTAATACCATGCAACATATTTTTAAGGTGAAATGCATTTACGCACATAGTGCTGGGCTCCCAATAAACCAAACTACCAACTAAAACTTTTCTTCTTGGACACTAACCTGGAACTGTTTCCCACATTACCTCAGGCTAGGCCATTCATTCCCTTACGAAAGGCATCCTTGGATTTGGAATTAGTTATTCCCTTCAAAGTGTCTCTTTTTTGTAGAGAGGATATTTTTGACTAGCCCGTCTACCATTTTCCACACATCAGCCCTCTCTTATCATTTTAATGGCTCATGCATCATATTTAGCATCACAACCTATGAAATTGATATCCTTGGCTAATCACATAAGAACGAATACTACTTAATTTAGTGAAGGCTGTTTAGATTCCCGCCCACTGTTATAGAACATTGGGCAATTGAGCATGTTATAATAAGAGGAGTTTGTTAATGAACTTGATTAGACAGTGCTGGCCGATGTGGAGTACTGGGAGAGGCCTGTTGGCTCTTGTCGGAGCGTGAAGCGGCACCGTTACTCTGCTCTCTGTGTAATTGCCACCATGGCAGTCTTTCATGCGGGTTCAGGTATAGCTCCTTGATTGCCTCTAGTTAGTTACTGTTTTCAGTCTTGTAGAGCATTTAGTTGAATGCATTTTCCATAATTACTACTTGCAATTTTAATGTGTTTGTTTTTTTTCCATTTCCAGTTAAAGTAGTGTTTTAATGTTAGTTTTACTTGTCTATATAAAAAAGAAAACTGATTACTGACCTTAGATTTGTTTAACCTGTTTTTATGTCGTATTCCACGTATTCGTTGTGATATTGTCTCTCATATCAGGGGAACTTTCCCTCAAAATCACCTTTTGTGGAAGAGGTTGGATTGTCAGCTTTTATATTTTGGAAGGTTATTCTGATAGTATATGAAGGCAAAGTTATTTAGAAAATAAACTGGTGGGAAGGTTATTTATGAGTTACATTGTGAGATAAGGTTATTAAAGAGGTTATATGGTGACTGATATTTTGGAAGAATGTTATTCAGATAGTATATGAAGGAAAAGTTTTTTAGAAAGTAAACTGGTGGGAAGGTTATTTATGAGTTAAATTGTGAGATAAGGTTATTAAGGAGATTGTATGGTGACCGGTTCCTGGTAATCAACAGGGTTTCAAGAGGTACTTTATGGTGAAGTTTTTTGGGGAAGAGCATTGTGGGTAAGATAATGCAGTAGACAATGTATGGAGCAAGGTTTTTCAAGAGCTACAGTATAGTGGAAAGGTGATTCTAAAAGTGCATTGTGTACAAAAGTTATCCTATTTTCATTACTTGTACAAATTGTTATAGTGTGGTATTTATTTACTCCTATTGGTGAATTTCAAAAATTACGTCTCCTTATGCGTTTCGAACACTTAATATTCTTCTTCAGGTTTACATCTGCACTGTTGTAACATCTCAACAGTGCAAATGTAAACCTGAAGAACAACACCAACTGTTCGAAACGCGTTTTTTGTTTTTGAAATTAAACTCTTTTTTTTTTTTTGTAGAGACGTAAATTTTTTACAATTTCTCGTTATCCTATTTTAACATTTTTATTTTGTGGGAAGTTACTCAGTTTGTTCATAAAAGAATCACCTGATTGTTTGTAGAATGATTGGATATTTCGAGTATTAGACATCTTCTGGATGAAAAGTTGAAATAAATCACTTTATGGTGTCCTGAGTTGACTGAGAAGCATCCTTATTCTTGAAACTATTTAATTCCACTTTTTAAATACGCGAAAAGTTACTTAAGTATTCATTACTTGTGCAAATTGTTATAGTGTAGTATTTACTCATACTGGGGGATTTCAAGAACTACGTCTCCACACAAAAAAAATATAGAATATGAAAACTAACAGCGCATTTCGAACACTTAGTGTTCTTCTTCAGGTTACATATGTACTCTTTAGACTCGATCTATTGGGAGTGAGCCTTCCTAAGTCACTCCCGTAGATTGATTCTCAAGAGTGATGATGTAAACCTGAAGAAGAAGAAGACTAAGTGTTCGAAATTCGCTGTTAGTTGTCATATTAAACTTTTTTTTGCTTAATTTTTGAAATCCCGCCATTTTTACTTAAGTATCTTATTTGTGAAACATTTGTTTTTTTATTAATAACTAAATGAAATTAATATCCATTTATACGCGAATGTATGCATTGTCACTCCAGTCTTTTAATGTTCGGAGATCATTTTAAATATTTTATTTGCTTAGAGTTTTATTCATTGCAAGTGCTATATACAATACAGAAGCCACATTCTATTGACTCCCGATCTAGGTAACTGAATATTTCAAAATCTGTTTGAATATTTTACATGTTCAGGTTGTTCCCCTTGTGGATCGATTCATTTTATGCTTACCAATTGTTTTTATTATTATTTTTTCAAATATGCATACATTCCTTTCTCTCATTGTACTCTTATTAATTTCTATTAAGTTTCATTTAAATCAGTGACTGTTTAATATACTGTATTTAATTAATTACTCATTTATAAAAATGTATCAGTACTTTATTCATTAACCGCATGTAAAGTCAGCCATACATATTCTATGAGTCTAATGTAGTGCTCATTATTAGTGCGCGGAGCACCATACTACTAGCGCTCTGTGGCCCACGGTCTTAGCTAACAACCTTATTATGTTGACCAACTCCAGACATTTGTAATCTTAAATAATCATTATTATACGTACAATATTAAACTTCTTCTATTTAATTTAAACGACAACTATTTAACCTTCTTTTTCTCATTATATTTTCTTAATTATTTCAGAATATATATTGTATACGATAATTTTATTATATTAAATAACTTAATTACTACAAATGCTCCATATGATAATTTTATGTACATACATTTTGATAGTGTAATGTTTAGTAATGTTCGACTAAAAACCCCGACTACTTAGTTTCACTTAGTCAGTTGGGTTTTTGACTCTGACGTAGACCGCTTGTAACGGTTGAAAGACCTTAGTCTTGTTTTCCTATTTCATATTGTGGTTTGATCATTGATTGTTATTTCACGTGTTTATGTGAAATCTTTTTATACATATATATATATATATATCAATGTCACGTGTTTATTCAAACTAGACAGTTGTTAAAAATTCTCAAATTTCTTTCTTTCTAAAACAATTTTTTTTTTCAAAAATTCTCTAATGTAATACTTAAGTTTTTCTATTTCAAAATTTTATTGCTCTCCCTAGGAAAAAGGTTTTAAATAAAAACCTTTATTTAATTATTAACGTTTATTGAGAGTTTAATTTGAACCTAGAAGAACTTCGATTCGTGATAATTTTATTTTATTTATTTGTGTATATGAGTCGTGACTTGTCAATCAGTTCACTCTGATGATGACAACGAATGTCGAAATGTTAATAAGTGTTTTCTTCTTAACATTTCCTCCCTGTGATTTCATTTGATGTTTATATATGTAATTAGGAAATGCACATTTCAGGGTTAGGCTTAAGAGAAGATCGTTATTTACTGGTCTATTGCACCTGTTTGTCTAGTTCATAGTCTATTTTAATACATGTTACTTTTTTCCTTGAATTAATTTTTTTTTTTTTTTTTTAAGATTAGAAAGTCATTCCTATGTTTTTCCCTTCATTACGACTCCCTTAACGCTTTATGTTGCAAGTCCGACTATATATGCCTAACGTGAGTCGACATAATGACCGTCAATTGTTGATACAGCTATTAAAAAAAAAAAAAATATGCAAAACAGTGTTGTAGTAGAAGCAATAATAGATGGTGAAAACTGGACACCTGCTACAGAAGTGGCCGTAATCTTATTACTGAGCCTAAAATAGCTCCAGTCGCTGAGTCATACCCCTGTCTTGCACCTGGATTAACACCCTCATTAAATTAATCTTTCCTTCCTTATGATTTACTGATGGAAATTACAGTAAACAAACTGATCGTTATCTTGGCAATGGTGTTACTTTTTAATGACACTCTTAAATAATTCATTTTTTTTTTCTTTAATAGAATTAATACGCTTATGACTTTCCTTTCGTATTTTTTTGTAAGTCTAAATTGTTTGGAAGTTGATGTTTAAAATTTATAAGTGTATTGTTTTTTTGGTAATAATTATCTATTGATTATTATTTGCATATTTCTAACGAACAAACATAAGAACATGGCTGAGTTGTACACTTTGTAATTAGCTTTTTCATACCAGACCGCTACTGTTGTATAGCTGTCGGATACAATAATATTGGGTACAAGTTAATAAGTGTTGTCAAACGATATTTTTTCTGTATTGTTTAAACCGATTCCCTAGAGCAGACGTGTCAAACTCATGGCCCGTGTGATGGTCTGAAGTGGCCCACGATTAGTCAATAGATTTTTCAACTCAAATTGCTATAATAGTTATAACTGAGATAAATATAACCAAAGTGTAACTAAACTGTTAGGGTGCTACGTAACTTTTATTTCCATTCACATTCAAATTATTTATTAATTTATTTTATATTATTATTACAAGAAATAACGCTCTATAATTGCAAATTTTAATAAATAAGCTATAACAGGTCCTGGGAAGTTATGGCGAACTCACCATAACTGTCACCACGGTACTGACCGTCTTGTAAAGGCCTTAAACTCAACCAGCTTGAGTCTATTGTTTTAAAATAGCATGAGTTATGACTGTGAATCGTCTACACGGCTACGTTGTCTGTTCGAGCTTACGTATTCAAATAATACGAGGGCGAGCCCTCGCCAAAACTTCGATGACCCTCGAGACCATAACCAAGTGAATAATTAACCGTCGAAAGGATTTGAGTTTGACACCCCTACCCTAGAGGGTGGTAAGGTCAGCCTCAGTCGGTCATTGTATAGATTCCGCCGTGGGAGTCCTAAATATTTCCTAACTCAAGTAGGGATCTTTAACGAGAACCTGACGGTATCATACAGGCTCGGGACCAACGGGACGACGTATTCAGATTTATTCACCTCCTGCAAGAATAAATCGAGGACCAGGTGGGGATCGAACCCCGGACTACCAGCCCAAAGGCGAGTACGTTAACCACCGAGCTAACGTGGTCTCCCTCTATCAAACTGTAAATTAGTCTTTCATCTGAAGGAGTCATATGGTATGATAGTTTGAAATATTATTAGTGATTTATGGAGATTACCTCCTTTTTGCTCTCCTCTTTGAGATGGCTTTCTACAGAGGGGTCAGGTTAGTTCAGTGGTTAAAGTACTCGCTGCTGGGCTGGTAGGACCGGGGTTCGATCCTCACTTGGCCCTCTATTTATTCACCTGTTCACAAAAGTTTGCCCATGCCTGCTGTAAAGTATAGATTCAAATCTATTTGCAACATATGAAACATTATTACGAACTCCTTGTGAAGTTGTTTGTCTAAATGAAAGGAATCTTAGAGTACTTGAAAAAAAAAAGGAGAGCTTATTATGTTCTTATGAGTAGCGAAATCGGGTTGAGGCACATTTATGCCTCACTTACCTGTGCGTGCAGGTAGTGTTCCCTCTAAGCTCCGCGCATGCGCAATCGCGCACTGGCCGCACATTCTTGGCGCATACAAAATTCAACATAAACATATTAATAAATATCTAATATTAGACATATTGATATTAATCATTAGTTACTATTAGCTCATTTGTGGGTAGTAGAAATACCAAGAAAAACTTTGTAATTGTTTAGTGGTGATGTCGCTCAACGGTCCTCAGTTTGCTCAGGGAGTTTGTGTGTATGCCTAGTGTATATGTGAAAAATTAGAAAGAACATTGCGTACAGGTACTTATATAAGAAAGCCATACAGAGGCACTCCCATACACATACATACAACATACGTCGAAGCATACATGCACGTACAAACACACGCACAATAATTTCAAATTATTTTACATAATTAAATGTATAAACAAATAAGAATATAATCTTATTAGGAGTATAAACATATTTCTAATATCTGCTTAGAAAATAAACCTATCAGAAATTTATAAGAGAAGTAGAGAGAAATAAATTGTTATACTAGAGTTGAACGAAAAGTTTAGTAGAAATCTACCAGTTCCTTGAAGGCATTTCTTTTACATTAACCCTCACAGACTTTAACACCATTTGTGAGAAAGTATACTAATACGTTGTGAAAACTTTTCTGTTATTCTAACGATTACTTTGTAGAAGTTTCCTGTTCCTTCAAGCTCATGAAAACTTATTCTCCGATATTTAGGTTATAAGTTAGAGTTAGAATAGAAGACCAAGTTAGGGAACAGGAACATAGCCTGCTGGCTTTTCAACATTAGAACAATTATATTTTTGTATATTGGTAAAACTGAATGGTGTCAACATGAGTTTGATGCGCGATGTAGTATCGTGCGGGCCCGCCTCCGCGTGGTCACCTCGGGCACTTTGGAGTGATTCAAAGTTGCTAAAGAGCAGAGCACGTTAAACAAGTCGGCCTGATTAGATTTTGATGGTAAGGATTGAAAGGCCTATGGACACATATAAAGTCAAAACAGGTTTCAACATGAGTTGGCTGGTTAGAAAGAGAATGCACGAATAGCAGATTTTTCTAGGTAAAGTGACATCTTATCTTAGTCACAATGGGACTTAGGTGATTTTTCACTGAAGAAATGTTGTTTTTTTACTTTTGAAATATGTCAATGATTAGTGCACGCTGTTCTGTGCTTTCATCCAAAACCTGTCTTGAGGAAATATCATTAACGATCACGAAGATGCGCTTTATTACATATTATCATTTTGAATACTATTTCTGTTACTCTATTGTACCATATATGGTATTGATTATTTGGAACAGTGTTTGTTGATCCAAATCTTTCTTTTTGTTTAACTGTCAGTTAACTGTTTAACTGACCTTAGTTTAACTGTTTCTAATGTCAACGCTAACACTTTCAACTTCACCAACCATCAACTAAGTGGGGCGTATAGTGGTTTGCGCCCCCTCCCCCCCCCCCCCCGCTTGTCGGTTATAATCTGTATTATTAAATTACCTCTTTATTACGATTCTGGATTCGCATGTGTGTTTATATGTTACATAATATCACCAAACATTTTAAAATTGAAAGCTGGAATCTGATGATATTTGGACACGACTCTTACAAAGGGAAATTGCTGATAGATGGAGACAAATACGAGAGCAAAGGAAAGTCCAGTGGCATAACAAGGAGTGGGGGGGGGGGGGGTAGAATTTTAAGAGGGTAAAAATAGAAAATAGAAAAAAATTAAAATAATAAAAAACTAACAAAAAATCTGAAGCTATATACCAAAATGAATTTGTAAGGTCGTAATTGTTTTTATGCTTTATTTGTGAAATACTGTTTTAAAACAGATTTTCATCTATATATTTGGAAATTAAAAATAAATTTATTTTTAATTTTTCAAATTTTTTTTTAATGTGGTTGAAAATTTATTATATTTATTTGGTAGTAATAAATTAATATAATTTATTAAGTTAATTTAATTTAACAATTTTTTTTTTATTTGAATTATACTTTTTTTTTGAAAAATTTTTAGTTTTCTTTGATGACGACTGTCCTTTTATGAAACACGTCCTAAAAATATTTATTTTCAAGAATGTAATTGAAGACTGATAGCATTGGTCCCAGACTTACAGCTTATTACAGTTCTTCTATACATATACAGTCATCGAAGAAAACTAAATATTTTTCACAAAAAAAAATATATAAAATTATAAAATTAAAATAATAAAAAATATAAAAATATAAATATAATTCAAGTAAAAAAAATTGTTAAATTAAATTAACTTAATAAATTATATTAGTTTATTACTAGAAAATAAATATAATAAATTTTCAGCCTAATTAAAAAAAAATTTTTTTGAAAAATTTAAAATAAATTTATTTTTAATTTGCAAATATTATAGATGATATTCTGTTTTAAAATAGTATTACACAAATAAAACATAAAAACAATTACGACCTTACAAACTCATTTTGGTTTATAGCTTCAGATTTTTTGTTAGTTTTTTATTATTTTAATTTTTTTCTATTTTCTATTTTTACCCTCTTAAAATGCTCCCCCTCCCCCTCTTTGTTATGTCACTGGACTTTCCTTCGCTCTCGTATTTGTCTCCATCTATCAGCAATTTCCCTTTGTAAGAGTCGTGTCCAAATATCATCAGATTCCAGCCTTGAATTTTAAAATGTTTGGGGATACTAATGTACCAATATAACAAAAATGTATACACGTACAACAGTAATGTATATACGTGAATCGAGAATCATAAACAAGAGGTAATTTTTCGTTTTTTATTTTGTTTATATCCTAACTAATTGAACAACTCTCTGATGGTCCCTTGAATGCTTAGTCTAGTTTTTTTTTATTATTTTCTAAATTCACTTGCAATCTACAAGTGTTGCCTTAAATTACTAACTCGAGTGAAAGTTTGCTGTTTTTTAAGTGGTCGAACACATTTGTGACTTTGATTGCATGGAGTGGTTGATAAGCCGACAGCCTTTTGTTTGATTTCTCCTCTTCAGTGAACAGTTCAACTTGATAAAAATAAAGTTGGTTGTTATAAACGGTGAAAGTTTTATTATCAGTACATGTGTCGCGTTTACCGCCTTTTTTTTTTTAGAGTTGATTGGATCTTTTTTTTAAAAAATTTTGACAAAAAAAAAGAAAACTATCTTTTTAAAATAGATTACAATACCTTTGTTTTGTGACTTTTTGATATTCTTTTGAAATTGTTTTTCAAATTATTCATACTTTCAATACAATCAATTACAAATTATAATCAATTATAATATGTGTCATTACCATATAAGTTACATTAATTTCATAGTTAATATGTTCAAGAAGAGAAGCATATTTCAGTCACAATCATGTTCATCTTCAGACGTGATTAGCAAAGAGGAGGGGAGGGGGCAGAATTTTGAGGGTGTAAAAAAAAAAAAAAATAAGTAATAAAAAACTGAAAAAAAAATTGAAATGTTATACCAAAATGAGTTTTTAAGGTCGTTGATTGTAATTCCGTGAAAATAAATATTTTCAAGATTTTCGGAATGTTAACGCAATCAAATATAATAATCTTTCAACTTCTTCAAAAAAACTAGTTTTGACAAATTTAAAACTACTTTCTTTTTTATCGACGTTTGGTCTAGCATCAATAATATAATACCTTTAAGGCGACGTTTCGTCTATATTTGTAAACATCTACATCAATACAGAATTTAATTACAATAACATGAAAAGTAATTATATTACATTATTTAATAAATGTAATTAAATTTTGTATTGATATAGCCCTGAAGATGTCTATAAATATAGACGATACATCGGCTTAAAGTGTTATATTATTGAAGCTAGATCAAACCTAGATAAAAAAGAAAAATAGTGTTAAATATATGTGGTCGAGATAAGAAAAACATTCGATTATCTCATTGAGGTAAAAATTTAAAATAAATTTATTTTTAATTTGTAAATATTTCCAATCCTAATCCATTTAAAACAGTATATTACTCATATAAAATATAAAAACAATTACTACCTTTAAAAGTCAGTTGTTTATAAATTTTCTGATTTTTTGTTAACTTTTTATAATTTTTTTTGTATTTTCTATTTTTACTCTCTCAAAATGCTGTCTCCTGGCACGTACTAACTTGGGCGGGCTGCCCCCCTGCCCCCCTTGCAATGCCAGTGCGTAAGATAGCACAGAGAACAAACACCACAACAGAATGATTTCCTGATTAATGGTTCTTTTTGAGATCTCATGAAGGTTGTCAAGTAAATTGTTTCCCTTTTAGAATCATAGATAAACAGGTTTCACCTTGGACAGCGAGAACAGTGTTTTATTTCAGTCGTCGTATCTCAAATTGGCGTGATTAGCTATTTCAGGTCACCAAGTCAAAACTAATTCAGTCTCAACGTCACCGGCCTTGAGATTTCACGACATGCCTTTCAATTCTCACTTGCAGTGTGTTTGTTCCCAGTGCCAACGCTCACTAGATCAAATCAATAGACGTTTAATAGAACGCCTTCATACCTAATTTGCTTCAAATAAAACAAGTGTTCTTTAAATCAATTCAACTGCTTGAACATCAGTAGTGGCTGTAAACCAGTTGAAAAACAAGTGTCTGTAATGTACGCATGTGCGCAAAGGGAGAAGATTTAGAGAATAAAGTACGATTTCAGAGAAACTCGAAAGAATTCTGCCTATACAATTAACAGTCAGTGGCTCATGTTCTCTATGTAAGCTATCGCTGGTGGCTAAAAATTAATATGATGTTATATATATATATGAAGCTTAAATCACAATGGAAAAAAAGAACAACAGTAGAAATAAATGTTCTGATGCCTTTCAATATGTCATCAGAGACATAAATGTCATTAATTTTATGTTAGCTTCTTAGTTTTTACTTTGCTTGCTCTCTGATGACATACATTGAAAGGCCTCAGAACATTTATTTCTATTGTTTTTCTTTTTTCCATTGTGCTTCAAGGTTCATTGATTACGTCACATGTTTATTTATTGTGAAAAATGTTTTAACACTAACATAAAGAAAGACAGAAGGATAGAGAGAAAGAGGGGGATAGAGAAGGTGAGCGGGAGACAGAAAAGAGAGAGGGAGAGAGATATAGAAAGTAAGAGAGAGGGAGAGAGGTAGGGAGAAAGAGAGAGGTATAGAAAAGGTGAGAGGGAGGGAGAGATAACACGTAAGAAAGAGAGAATGAGAGAGAAAAAAGAGGGTTAGAGAAGATGAGAGGGAGAGAGAGAGAAGGAGTTATGGTAGTTATGGTTTAATCACCAAAACCATATAGACCTTACTTTTCGTCCATGCCATGATGTTGATATACGGTAACGTTACTGTGAAGAAGTAAGGAAATGCGGCGATGTGAACTTTGTAGTTTGATACATGTCAGTTTCGACTCATACTGTCATAAGGCAAGGTTAACGGGCTTGTCACTGCATGATCATTCTTAACACTTTAAAACAAAATAACAAACCTGTCACGGTACCTGTACTTGTTCATGTACTATAAAATTGATTGTCAAATATCTTTCACATCATCAACTAACATTTAACAAATGGTTAACTATGAAAATTTCGGTCTCGCCGTAGCTGTGCTTTTGTTCTCATCCCTTGAGATTATCACTACTCAATTTTTACTAACTATCCAGAAGTTCTTGCAATTAAGATACATTTTTGTTGTGTGCAAAGAACATCTCCTGCATAGCTAAGGCTACAAGATGTGTACAAAGGCAGATTGTAATGTAATAAATCGTAGTGGAGTCGTTGTAGTATTGACAAGAAATAGTTGTGCCTTTTCTTTCAACAACATCAACTTACTTTCCCTTTCAAGATGACCAATCAGGCTGACATTTTCAACCAAGAATCAGTCAACTGAAAAAAAAAAGAGGTAAACAGTGAAGTAGTGGCCTTCAAGCTTACTTTTGGTGTTATCAGTGTATCGAATCACAAAGAAACAGTTTTTATACACATTGAGATGGCTGAAAGGTGTTTATTTTCAGAGATCGCAAAGAAATGGAACAACTTAAGGAATATATGAACTTTTGACAAGTGACATCCCGTCCTCATGTGTGAGAAGCATAATAGAATACTGGACTTACGGATCTTACTTTCACTCTTCATTTCGATTTGTAGATCGCAAACTGATATGAATAGAGTATAAAGTGCTATTTTTGTGCTACGATTATTTCATTCTTCATAAGCTGTAGTATAACTATACTTTCAGAAGAGAGAAGGGCGTACCTTAGACAAATGGCAAGAGGTGTGGGAACACGACACTAGAGGGAGCTGGACGTTCAAGATAATTGGAGATGTCCGATTGTGAGCCAAAGGAGGTCATGGAGAGGTGGGGTACTACCTAACACAATTTCTCAGCGGACATGGGTACTTTCGCGCCTACCTACACAAGGTAGGGAAGCACGATACTCCCTGTATTGCTCAGCAATAGACGATGTGGAGCACACATTCTTTGCATGCAAGAAATGGAATAGCCATAGAAGTGATTTGGTGAAGAGAATTGGTATATTCTCACCAGAAACTATTAAAATGATAAGAGGGCTGATGTGTGGAAAATGGTAGACGGACTAGTCAAAAATATCCTCTCTACAAAAAAGAGGCACTAATTCTAAACCTAAGGATGCCTTTCGTAAGGGAATGAATGGCCTACCCTGATGTAATGTGGGAAACAGTTCCAGGCTAGTGTCCAAGAAGAAAAGGGGGTGTTTAGTATAACTATACTTATAGTACGTTCATCTTCTATTAAAGACCAGTAAAAAGTCATACTGAACTAAAACAACTAAAATTATTGGACACTTTGAGGATTGTCTGGTCATAAACTTCACTCTGTCTTACGACGTTTCAAAAATTTATATTTTCATTATCAAGGCTACAAGGTAATACATAACTTATGAACAGTAAAAGAAAAAAAATATCAGATTGAAACATAGAAAATGATAATAATTAAACATGCCTTACACCTAATGTAGGAGTTCACGATGGTAGGTTATAACTAACTCAGGCTATAATCTGAGGAGGTTATATAGTTGTAGTGTAGTAGTATATACTTGCAGTAGTGTAGATATATTAATAGTGTAATAGATGTAATAGGATGAACTCGTATTGTGTCCAGTTTGGATCGTGTTTTGTTTTATTAAGTGAAGATATATATATAATATATATATATCAATGATATAATCACATATGAAATGGGAAAAAGAGACTAAAATCTTTCAACCGTACCAATCGGTCTATGTCAATCAAAAACCGAACTAGTTTTTGAGTCTGTTGAAGACGGAAGTTTTGTTTTCCCTTTTCATATTGTGGTTTGATCATTGATTGTTATTGCACGTGTTTATGTGAAATTTTGTATATATATATATATATATATATATATATATATATATATATAACAGATTCAATAATATATCGACCGTTTGATAGATGGGTGTGTTCTCTAATCGGAGTTCGGTCAATTTTCCAGGATAAAAAATCAAACTCTCGTTGCCAACGTTTCGGTTTTATTTAAAACCTTTTTCATAGGCAGAAGTAAGAATTTTTTAACTAAGAAAATGAAATTTACATTATTTAAAGGAACAACAATGTTAGCCGGACAAAACCTTCGACTAGACTTCAGTCCTTCCTTTAAATAATGTAAATTTCATTTTCTTAGTTAAAAAATTCTTACTTCTGCCTATGAAAAAGGTTTTAAATAAAACCGAAACGTTGGCAACGAGAGTTTGATTTTTTATCCTGGAAAATTGACCGAACTCCGATTAGAGAACACACCCAATATATATATATATATATATATATATATATATATATATATATATATATATATATATATAAATAAATTCAAAACGAAGGAAACACACAGAAAGATACAGACATTATGTCTGTGTCTTTCTGTGTATTTCCTTCGTTTTGAATTTATTTTATTTTAAAAAAGTCTGCTGGACCGTTTCTTTTAATTGTATATATTATATATATATATATATATATATATATATATATATATATATATGCATGGTGGAGCATGTGAAAATATTACAATAAACTCTCTCCAAGTAGGGGTACTACATTGGGGGGAAAAAATATATGCACACAATATGCGCGTATAAAATTTAATGATTTTACTTGATCTAATAGTTTTAAGGATAAATTGTACCACCTATTTTGTTGGGTGCGTGTGAGTTTTCGCCTGTGAGTTGTCTGTTTTAATGTTAGTTCTTGGAAATGTATGAGTGTGACTGGCTTCCACCCTTATGACGTATAAAGTCATTCCTTTCCGGTATGGTGATTTTCAGGGTCGCAGGACTCATCTAAAGTTAACAAAGTCCATAATGGAAATCATTTTTATAGTACTTTCATTTATGAACTCCAAAAGTATTCATTTCATTACCTTGTCTGATTTAATGAATCATTATTGAACTAATGATTACTTGTTTTTAATTTTTTAAAAGTATATTTTAGGTGAAATTAGTTAAGGATTGGAGGGAAGTTGGTATTAATGGAACATATATTTTACCATTAATCAGTCCCAAATGACAGATATGGGAACAATTCTTTATTATTAGAAATAACTGAAACTCATAAAAAAGGAAAAATAAATTGCCTTTGTTTTCTTAAGGAAGTGGTGTAGTTATCGATGAATATATTAGGAAATTGGAAAATACTTAGGCGTACGTTTTCCTGACGATTTAGTCGCAATTGGCCCAGATCTGTCTGTTAAAACATTTCAATAATAGCACGTCAGCCTATTGTTCAATGCCTTACTGCTTTCATTATTATAGCAACAGTTGGGTGTCTTTGTATTTTCTCCTCTTTGAGTCAATTATGCCTGCAGTTCTAAATTTTTTTTTTTTAGTGTTTGAAGAAAATGGCGGTATTTTAAATATAAAAAGTTGTTTTAGGGAGGGCCAGGTTAGCTGAGTGGTTAAACGTACTCGCCTTTGAACTGGTAGGTCTGTGGTTCGATTCCTACCTGACCTTTGATTTATTCACGTAGGAGGGGAATAAATCTGGGCATATCGTCCCTTAGAGCCTGTATTATGTCAAGTACTCGTTAAAGATTTCTACTCTGAATATATTTCAGTTATGACAAAATGTAAGACTCTCAATGTAGAATCAACAGGTAATGTGGCTCATTGCATAACTAAAATGGGTGCCAAATAATAAATGAGCCATCATTTTAGAACAGCACAACAAAGTGAAAGCCTTATAAGTATGGGCGGTGGAAAACAAACAAGCGGCATATTAATATAAGAAATTATAGCAATACAGTGAGGCTTCAACAAGTAAATGTAGGAATATTGTATTACATATTACCGGGAATTGGTTTAATACAGGCCTTCTTAAACTATGGGTCGCGACCCTAAACGGGGTCGCGTCGCAAAATTCTGGGGTCGCGAGAGATTTTAATGTCAAATATTTAAATACACGATTTTATAACATCTGGATGTATATTTGTGCAGTCGCACCACGGGAGTAATACTTCATATAAACAAAATTGAACAAGATGGCTGACAAAAAAATATTTGAATTTGCATTGTAACCCATGATTTCGATTGCAACTATGTTAATCTTCATGAGAAATGTGCTTTTTTTTCGCATTCAGTTCAGTATGAAGACGAACATAGTAACCATTGAAATCATCTGTTTCAATGCAAAAAAAAATTTTTTCAGCGATATTGGACCACTTGTGTGTTACATTTAGAACTGAATTTTCTAAAATCGCTGATATGGCATTAAATGCTCTTCTGCCATTCAACACCACATATTTATGTGAAGTTACTTTCTCAGCTTTAACACATATTAAATCCCAATATCGCTCACCGCTAAAAAATATAGAAGGGTCTTACGTCCAGCAGTGTCAAACATTCAACCAAGATTTAATTTGTTATGGAATAAAAAACAGGCACATACATCTCATTAAATTTTTTTCCTTTCATTTTAATTTAATACTTACTGCGTGCGAATATATATTTTCATATGTATATGAATATTGTTACCTAATAAATAAATCATCAAAAAATATTTATTTGTTTTTCTTTTATATTTATATGAGGTCGCAGGAAACTCACAATCATAAATGGGGTCGTGAATGAAAAAAGTTTAAGAAGCCCTGGTTTAATACATGTGTAACATTTCTATGCGAAATACCATTTTTCTGCCTGAAGAGCTGCATGCAGCCGTCAGTGACCTTTGTTAAGTGTGACTCACCTCTTCCTACTGTAACTATTGTTTCAAATCACTTTCAGTTATGTTTCCGTTGCAACGCCTTTTCACAAGTGACCGGATGTCAAAACATTATCTAGGTCACTAATTTTGAATAATTCAATTTGTTCGCAATTCTCTTCAATTGTGTTATCTCTACTAGTAATCTGTTTCATTTACCTTGGGCTATCTTGTTTTTTTCACAATTGACCTAATTTAATGAAAAGCCTTTATATATTAAAACCTCTTCCTCCTGAACATCATTAATTCACTTAAAAGATTTCACTTGAGCCAAATAATAAAAATTATGGCTCATTTATTATTTGGCATCCATTTTTTTTTAGTAATACGGCGAGTCACATTATAAATTGACGGCGGTGAAATGTCAATCCAACGCTGAAATATATTTTTGTTAATATTTACCAATCTATTTGATATCTTATTAAATATAAAAATATGAGCTGCCGAATAAAAGAAATTAAATGATGTTACCTTCCTATATAACTGACCTAGGTTTAATTTTAATAAATTTTCTATAACATGGCACGCGTTGTAATTTTTGTTGTAATAATTAGAACAGGACCGTAGATGCCCTGTATTAATAGGACCGTAGATTTTTAGCATTAATGAAACTAATGCTAAATGAAAAATTATTTTTGTTAAAATTCTTCCAAAATATGTAATGAATAAGTTATTTATTTATTAATTATTTTTTTTAAATGCAGTTAAAATATTGTTGTATTTAAATCTGTAAGGAATTCGCTTAGTAGTTTTCAAGAATAGTTAGTATAAATGTACTGAAGTGTCCGATTTTATATATATTGTAGGAAGGTTGCTTGGCTATTCTCTTTTTCAGGTTAAACACACAGATTGAGGAAATGGTTTTGGAAAGGTTCAATAGTCTAATATGAAATAGTTTTGTATCATTCTTTGCATAGTTACGAATAAAGGGAGCCTTGAAGATATGCCTGTATGATTTTGCTGGGCAATTCGATAGATACGAGAACTGTGTGTGTGTGTGTGTGTGTGTGTGTGTGTGTGTGCAGTTTAATCTCAAAACCAAATAAGTTTTAATCACGAAATTTTATATTTTATCTGTTGTTAACTATGAAATAGAACAATGTGACCGATACCGTGGTACTATTTTATATATATAAAATAGGAGTATTTTTTATATAAAAAGACTGGGTTTTTGCCATTCGGTAGTAATTTGTTGTCTATACTCTTTGATATTTGGCACTTTGTTGATATTTAATATTAGGGGTGGGATGTCGTAGAAGTTGTTCATCAGTTCAAGTTTAGAAAACTCTTCTGGATTAGGGGTGAAATAACTTTTTTGGTCTCAGTAAAACACTAATGCTGTTAAAGAAAAGGTAGTAAGCTGTAGATATGTCTAATATCATAATATTGAGGGATTTCAAAAATTACGTCTCTACAAAAAAAAAAGTTTAATATGAAAACTAATAACACGTTTCGAACACTTGGTGTTCTTCTTCAGGTGTACATCTAAAAAAAATATAGTTCAATGATATAAGAAAACATTAAATTAAAGAAATTAAAAGTACACACTTAATATCTCTAACTTTCGGTTGAACCGTCTTCAGAAGAGATAATAAAGGTAAACCTAGCGCACTGGTACAGAGACGGTTGGAGACCTACCGTACCAGTGCGCTAGGTTTCCCTCTGTATCTCTCCTGAAGACGGTTCAACCGAAAATTAGAGACTGTAAGTGTGTGCTATTGATTTCTCTATGTTTCTTTATGTACATTGAACTGTATTTGTCCATTTCGGATCGTATTTTCATCGAAAAAGTGTTAAAAAAAATAAACATATCTGTGAGTTTTAAGAACATCACAGTGAATTATTTGAAATTGAATTATACAATGTATGAATGTTGAATTGCACTATTGAGGTTTTTAACCTGAAATCTCAAGAGTGCAGGTAATTAAAAGTCTTTGTTATTTATAAACTGGTTCATGTTTCAGTATATTGTCATGTTTTAATAAGGTTTAGGATCAATTAAGATATTTTTCATATTAACATCCTTGTTAAAAACCTCAATAGTGGAATTAAACATGCATATACTGAATTCAATTTCAAATAATTCACTCTGATGTTCTTAAAGCTCACAAAAATGTTTATTTTTTTAGATCTAAACCTGAATAAGAACAGTAAGTGTTCGAAACGAGTTGTAGTTTTATTATTAAACTTTTTATTTTTTTTGTGGAGGTGTAATTCTTCAAATCCCCCTACATGAGTAAATACCACATTATAACAGATTGCACTAGTCATGACTCACTATAATAATGGTCAAAATATATCTCTTTGTTTGATTCTAACGTAGTGCAATCAGTTATTATGTGGTATTTACTCATTGTAGGGTAAAAAGCTAATGAAATGGTCTTCACATATAAAAATTTAATGGTATAAAGAACGCGTTTCGAACACTTTATCTCTTTGTTTGTTATCAAACTGCACCCAGGTTCCAGAGATTGACCCATGTATAACATAACCTTGAATAAGATCTCAACTTCTCCTAAAAATGTTAAATCCCTTATACCGGGAGAGGATGATTTCCAGTTATATTATTTTTTTTTTGTAAATCAAATGTTTTTAAACAAGTCAAAAGAGTGATGTTTTTTTATAACAGGTGAATTCATAGGTCACATGAACTCGTCTGTTCATCATTGACGAGTTTGATAATACTTATAACAAAGTTTTATTCTAAACCACTAAAATCTTTTTTCTTACTTAAAAAAAAAACTAAAAGCTTATTTATAAAACTGAAATATATATTGTTATCATGAGTCATTAAATCAGTCCATAAACATTCTTCTTATAATGATATAACAATTTCAAGTAATGCATTTTTTTTTTTTTTTTGTTATTCTGACAAGCGCTGAGAGGTAGTCAGATCCATAAATACAACTTGGTCCAAGTTGCAGAACAAGTTTTTGTTGCTGATTTTATTCAAGATTGCAAAGTTGATGTGGTTAAACTTGACTTCCATTTTTTTTCCTTAATAATTATGATTGGCCTCTTATTTCTAAATTTAGTTAATACTTTTGAGATATAGAAATATTAAAACTTTGACTACCTACCGACCTAAAAATACTTAATTTATAATATATAAATTATTTATATAATGCTGATATATATTATTTCTGTTTTATGCATACACTATCACTATATATATAAAGATTTCACATAAACAGTTGAGTTTTTGACTCTGACAGAGAGACCGCTTGTTACGTTGAAAGATCATAGTCTTGTTTTCCCATTTCTTATTGCGGTTTGATCTATATATATATATATATATATATACTCAGTAACAACTCCTATCCTGTTCCTTCTGATACATCTTGCACTTCCTGTAACTGCGTTTACCGTTTGGAGTGTACTCGATGTGATGCTTTTTACGTTGGCTTGGCTTCAACCAAGCTGAGCCTGCGTATGAACAATCACAGGGCGTCCGTTGGTCAGCGCAGAGACCTACCCATAGCTATCCATGCTAATTCCCATGACCTCCCTTTCAATGATTCTTTCAGGGTACAAATCCTCAAACAAATCCCCGAGTCTAATTCCCATGTCACCCTTAGAGCTTCCGAAGAGGCATTCATATGCCTCCTTGGGGCTCGTTCTCCTCCTGGTCTCAACCTGTACCGTTAATTATTTTTTTATTATTATTATTATTATTATTTTATTATTATTATTTTATTATTATTATTTATTTTTTATTATTATTATTTCGTATTTTATATTTTTTTTTTATATATTTTTTATCTTGTTTTCTAAATAAATATTGGAGGGATTTCTATTTTTCCTTTCCTCCGCTAGGGAGCAGCATTGCGGTGGTTCCACGAGTTACTCTGGTGGCCAGTAGCAGTTTGCTTCTCAACGCGAGTACTTCGCACTTCTTCCCGATGACGACGGATGTCGAAATATCGAAGTGAGTTCTGTAGTGTCTTTCTGTGTTCTTTTCTATGTGTTAAAGTGTATATATATATATATATATATACTCGTAATTGGGTTTTTGACTCTGACGAAGACCACTTGTTACGGTTGAAAGATCTTAGTCTTGTTTTCCCATTTTCTTATGGTGGTTTGATCATTGATTGTTATTTCACGTGTTTATGTGAAATCTTTATATATATATATTTATATATCACTCAAAATTCAAAAAAACGATCCAAACTGGACGCAAATCAGCTCAAAAACGAAGAAAAGCAATACACAGAGAAAGAGACACACTTATAAACTCAAATTTTTGGATGATCTTTCTTTAGGAGAAAAGAGAATGGTCGACCAAGCGTCTTCTCCTGAAGACGGATCATCCGGAAATGGGAGTTTGTAAGTGTGTCTCTTTCTCTGTGTTGCTTTTCTACGTTTTTGAGCTGATATATATATATGATAAACGAAATGCGATTCAGAAGGACTGATAAGGCTTAAAATAAACTGTGACACATAGAAAGAAACATAACAAAGGACTTACTTTTCAATATTTCGACCGCCTAACTTTAGAATACGTGGAATAGTTTTGGTTTTGCACATTATAAACACTGTTGGAGACTCGTCATAGACACTTGTAGGGGAGTGGTCTAAAGAGCCTAGCCGACCGGTCCCACAAGCAGTATTATGCAGTTCATAAAAAGATTTACGACACTTCAGACAAACGAATTCCAGAATTTGATTACCTAACATATAAATAGATATTGATGTCTTTACTGATACAGTAGATACAAGGTATTCAGTTGAGAAATATGGAAAGTGCGAACGGGAAAACTTTATGTTTTTAAGCAAGTTGTATTAACAGAAAATCATGTTTTTTTAGAGCTAACTCAGACACTTATAGGTTTTACCCTTTATATGTTATCCAGTGGAGAATCCAATGGATTATTATATTTGGCAGCCGAACAAATCCATCCTTGTCGTTACCAGCATTGGCTTCCAAGAGTTAGTCACTCCCTATGTTACTTAACTTAGGTGATCTAGTGGGAACAAATGTATATAACATGGCTATAACCGAACATAGAAATGAATTATTCATATTTTATTAATACCGATATTTTTAAGATATAATATTTAAGAAAGCAAATGTGAAATGGAGCGGACATATAGTCCATATAAATGAATTTTCCATTTGTATTATAACAAGATTTCACAATAAACACGTGAAATAACAATTAACGTCCAAACCACAATACGAGTGAGAAAAAAGCACTCTTGCAAAGACTGCTTGTTACGGTTGAAACATCTTAGTCTTTGTTCTCTTTTCTTATTGTGGTTTGGATGTTTATTTTGTTTTATGTAGTTCATATAATGGAGTGTAGGACCGATAGGTGTTCGTGTGACTATTTAAATATAGGTTCACACAGGAAAAAGAAAAAGAAATAAAATCACGCACAACGATATTTCGACATTCGTCGTCATCGGGCAGAAGTAGTCTCTTTGAGTAGCTGAAGCTAACTGAGTGGTCGGTCGAATGCGACGAACACGCACGCACTCTGCTGGCCGCCCTAGGTAAGCTACCAACTACAGAGAGAAAAATAACTAGAAAAGAACAAATAAAAGCAAATAAAAATAACAGAAGGAGAAGAATAGTAAATGAAGCAATGAACAATTTAAAAAAAAAAAATAATTAACGGTACAAGTTGAGGCCAGGAGGAGAGCGAGCTTTGAGAAGACATATAATTGCCTCCTTTGAAGCTCTTAAATTTACCCGAGAAGACGGGGATCTGATTAAGGACTTGGAATTATTTAAATATAGGTATTAATGAAGTACTAATATTTCATTTCAGTGTACCCATTCCATATATTATATCAATGATTATTAAAGTCCTATAAAGAATAAACAAATAACTTAAAATATCTGAAATATTTAACTCTTTTTACTGCAAAGTTGTCAAAATGACTATAGACCTCCATCCCCCCCCCCCCCCCCCCCCCCCCCCCTAATCCCTTGTACTCTCTTTGGAATGACTGTTTAAAAATATACATCTTTCACCTTATAAAGAAGAACAAAAAAAGTTATTACAATACAAAAGTAGTCAAGAATAAGAGATATTGAATATTCAGTTGTTAGTGAAATATGTTAATATAATAATTCTTTATTGCCTGCATATCCGTTACAGTCAATAAATAGCAAACGACTCTCAGTTGGGGTCACCAGTCGCGGTGGCTTCTTCTGTTTGCGACTTTCCTCTGACCTACTTTTCTTTTCCTTCTGGATGACTGGAGTGTCGAAATATCACTGACAGTTATTTGTGTAATGTTTCTCCTTGCCTTCCTGTAAGGACTACATATTTATACGGTAATTTTTGACCAATCTGATGTCAGGCTTACACTGAATCTCCTTTTCTTCCGTTACTGAATGTAATATTAAGCAATGCTTAGTGATTCTTTTCATCTTGAAGGTGAAAAACAGGCTAAAATGTTTAGCCGAGGAAATTTTTGAAAGTGGGTTGAATACTTTAAAAAAAAACTATTTAACTTTATTGTGTGACAAGTAACGTTCTGTTCGGTCAGTTGAAGCGTCATCACGTCCTTCATTTGAAACCCATATTGATGAGATTATTTTTTGCGGGCCATGTTAGCTTAGTGGCAGCGTGCTCTCTTCAGAACTGGTAGGTCCGGGGTTCAATACCCAACTCTGGTCCTCGATTTGTCACGCAGGAAGTGAATAAATCTGATACGTCATCCCTCTTAAGAGAGAGTTAGCCCGTACGATATCAGGTATTTGTTAAAGATCTTTACTCTAAATATACTTGAGTTAGGAAAAATTTAGGACTCCCAATGTAGAGACAGTCTTCTTTATGTGGTATCACAAAGGTCCTTATGCTTGTTGCTTTGTGATGGAGTACCATTGGAAACTAACCTAACCGAACCTCACAGTTCAATAAATAGTAAAAATCATTGAAATAAGTTTTCTCGTAGTTCATAACACTATCAGTAAAAAACTTAAGCATTAGAAATATAAGAAGATGAGTGTTCAATAGAAACTGTCTACTACTCAGACATATTGATGATCAAAGTAAAACCAGAAAAGAAAACGTTAGAGATCTTAAAGAAAAAATCTTACTAAACGATAAAGCTTGCCCAATCACCGACCAGCTTTCTCCATAAACTATGGAACTAATGATAAATAGGGAAATCCTACCGCATTCTCTTTATAGTCCGTATTAGGCTCCCTGGCATTTTCATATGTTTAGTCCACTCACGGAGCTAGCAACCACGATGTCAAAGAGTTTGTGGAAAAGGTGCTCAAAAAACAAAAAATCATTCTTTACAGCAGCCATAAAATATCTAATTTTCAAAGTATTCAAGTGAACTAATATCGGCGGGTATTATTTTGAAAAGTAGTAAAAATCCCATTTTTGTGAAAATACTAAGTTCATTTCCTATATCATTTAAGTTAATACTTTTGTTTTGTTTTGTTTATTAGAGTAAGCATTATGAGAAGAACACTGAGTTGGTTAATAAGAAAGCATTTATAAAAAAAAACAGTTTTTTTTATTTTTATATATATAATATATATATATACACAATTAAGAAACGTCAATTTTTAAATAAATAAATCAAAACGAAGATACACAGAAAGACACAGACATAACTACATAAATATCGATGTATATGTCTGTGTCTTTCTGTGTGTTCCTTGTTTTAATATATATTATATATTTTATATATATATATATAGTCATTATAAATATTGTTAAAGTATCGACTGTTAAATAGAAACTAAATTTAAGTTTACCAGGACTCGATCAGTTCTTCAGGTTCAAATTAAACTCTCATTGCCAACGTTTCGGTTTTTATTTAAAACCTTTTTCATAGGCCTACAAAACAGAGGATATATATATATAGAAATAATTCAATCAATCAGAAATCAAACATACATAAAAAGCTCAGTTAGTTACAAATACAAAATCACAATAGAAATTTGGACAATTGGTTAGTGAGAAAACTTAAAGAAGTATAAAATTTTGAAACAGAAAAACTAAGTATTACATTAGAGAATATTTTATAAAGGAAAATTGTCTGTGGATTTCAATGACAACTGTCTAGTTTGAATGAACAAGTGATACTGAATTGAAAAACAAGCAAAGCAACCAAATTTCACCAGACGAGCAAAAGGTTGCTAAAAAAATTTACATCGATCAACAATGTTTAACTTAACACATGGGAACAAATATTATATAATATTTATTCGGGTGTGTTAAGTTAAAAAAGTTTTAAATAAAAACCGAAATGTTGGCAATGAGTGTTTAATTTGAACCTGAAGGACTGACAAAGTGCTGATAAACTTTAATTTTGTTTTATACTTATTATATATAATGAGTATAACAAGGAATATATGGGCTGTTTCAGAAATTACGTCTCCATATAAAAAAGTATGGAGTTCCCTAACAGGAGTAGATACCATACTATAACAGATTGAACATGTAATGAATAAGAAGGAATGTTAGCGCTGTGTGATTTAAAGTCATTTGGAAGACATTAAGGCAGTGAATATTCAAGGTATTTAGATCAATGGTTGATCCAGTTACATTCTTATCTCTGGCAGCAATTATAAATGATAAGAGACTTTATTTAAACGTCTTTTAATTTGAGTGGGTTTTTATTTATCCTCTCAATCCCAGTATCTTGGCTTTGTAAGTTATCATATTATGTATTATTTATAGCCCGAGTGTAGGCGCACCTGGATTATATTATTACATAGAACGGAAATGAATCAGGGTTCAGTTAGTCTTCAAGGTTCACATCAAACTCTCAGTACAAAAGTTTGAATTTTATTTAAAAAAAATTTTAATTAAAAATAAGGAATTGTAGGTTAAAAAGCTAATGAAATGATCTTCACATATAAAAATTTATTGGTATAAACAATGCGTTTCGAACACGTAGGGTTCTTCCTCAGGCATTAACTAAGGGTGAGCACTACATTAGAAAAATAAGGAAATTTTAAAAAGGAAATAAGAAATCTGTTAGTGGTAACGCAAAAAAAAAATTAAATCATGTTTAATGAATTAATATTATATAATTCCATATAATTACAGTTGATGATGACTACATAAAAAGGTATTGTTAAAAAAATACCAAATATCCCTTTTGCCTTTTTTTTTAACAAAAAAGTTTATAAATAAAAATGGGTAAAAGGAGGTTTTAGTTCGTTTTGGTTTAAACCAAGAGGATTTGAAGTAAACGAAGTGTAACTCATAGTGAAGTAACAGTCATGGAAGGTTATGGTTTAAGAACCTCGTATTTAATGGAGATATTGAAGAGATGATGGTGAGTATTACGTGTGTAGATGCAGGTAAGTTACTCTCTTGTCGGATGGAATAAGCTGTTTAGATATTCATAGCATTGCTGGAGAGAGGCGAATAAAGAAGACATCGTATTACATTCCAATCAGTAATTACAGTTTTTGGACGTAATGGAGTTATTGTTAGCTGCTAGAATTTTAGGAGAATTAATTGTTAGGGATAATAAGAGACAAAGTTGTCATCGGCAATCTTTCCTATCCGGTAGTATGAGTCCCTTATAGAGAAACTTATTTCCTATGATTTACTGTCTTAGTTTTCTGATGATTTTAATAAGGTGTAACTGAAAACTAGTTGAAGTTGAGGGGGTAAAGAACATAGACGTGGGTAAATTTTATGGAAAGGGTTTTGAAGCAATGAACACGAGGAAAGAAGTTAGCATGAAGAAGTAGAAGTTTAGGATAAAACAGTGTGGTTGCAGGTAACTGACGCCTATCAAATCCAGAAGGATGCCTCACTGGATAAACTTGTCCCTAACTTTGTTGCCCAGGGACTGGAGTGGCTGGAATTTATTGAAAACACTGAGAATAATGATAGAGACAGAATGAAGAGAATATTTTCTGGAAATATCTCTATTTCTAACGTGTAGGGAATTTTTTTATATATGTAGAAAATGTTTTTTATTGATACTTAAGATCTGTATAATTATTTTTAACCAGGGCTTGTTTACTTACTTGCTTGTGGACTCTATCCCTTCCCCCTCCAGTGTTTTGTAAATTTTCAAGCAAATATGTGTTTCATTCTGATGATGAACACAAAGTGTTTGAAACGCGTTGAATAAAACTTCAGTTGTGTGGAGACTTTAGTTGGTTTATACATTTTACCTCAGAATGAGTAAATACCACACAATTACGGATTGCACAACTAATGATTTAAATATGTGTTTTTAGTTAAATGAAAAGTGTAACAATGAAATAAGTTTATTATATTTACAAAGTAATGTCGAAATACAAACATCATTTTTGAAGCAATAACCAAATATTCCTTTATTAACATTAAATTATATTGAAATAAATTGTAAAAGTAACAAAAACAAGTTTAATAGAATATTTTAAAACATTGGAACATTATAACCAACTCACGAGAATATTTGTCCTTATGTTTTATAATGTTTGAATATTCTAACGGTCAGTTCGCTATGGTGTGATTTATTTTTAATTATGTTATCCTGATATACGCGTATAAACTTAAAATGGGGTGTTAACCGCTTACTATGGACCTTAAAATACTATTTTTCCTCATGGACCCTCAGTAATCTTCTTGGACCCCTGGGGGTCCTTGTAGACCACTTTGAGAACCACTGTTTTAAACTGTTATATACTGATAGTATATATATATATATATATATATATTGAGGCCGACCGCCATTACGGTCGAAATATTGAAAAGTGAGTCTTTGTTGTGTTTCAGTTTATGTGTAGCTGCTTATTTTAATTGTTATCTGTCCTGCCGGACCGTTTTTCGTTTATCATGGTATATATATACTTTAAATTACACAAAGCACGACACAGAAAAAAGAATAAAAAGAACACTTACAGAATTCAATATTTCGAACTGTTGTTCGTCATCAGGAGTAGACTAGAAGAGAGGATGAAGTGAGAGAGATCTCCCCACGTCGAAGAACGAAGCGCGAAATATTTATATATATATATATATAACAGATTCAATAATATATCGACCGTTTGATAGAATAGGTGTGTTCTCTAATCGGGGTTCGGTCAATTTTCCAGAATAAAAAATCAAACTCTCGTTGCCAACGTTTCGGTTTTATTTAAACCGAAACGTTGGCAACGAGAGTTTGATTTTTTATTCTGGAAAATTGACCGAACCCCGATTAGAGAACACACACACACATATATATATATATATATATATATATATATATATATATAATGATGCTATAAAAATATAGCGAAACGTTGGCGCAAGTGAAGTGTTTGTTTGTGTAGACCAACCCTCAATAACCTCTGCTGTTTGCTATATATATTGCATATGGTGGTCGTATTTATTTTTGTAAAACCAGGTTATGAATACTGACTATCGTAGGCGAGGTATGCAAATCTTGGGCGTGACAATCAAGTCGAGTCAATGGAGTTTGAACTCGTGACCTTTGTGGCTGACCGTTGTGATAATTCCCCGACAGCGTGAAACACAAGAGGAATTCCTTCGCCTTTCCTTACCTCACCTCTTATTACTGTCAATTTATTATCCGCACAAACTTCTCATTACTATACTCAGTTTTAGTTTCTATTTTTTTTTTAAAAAAAAAGACTGTATATCTTTATTAGAATACAATAATTTATACAGTTACCTTATAATTGTTTAAAGTTGAACTTCAGGCTCTTTATTTTATTTTAAAATAATGTAATGACTGTAGGTTGGTTATGGAAATTAATAACTTCCTTAAGAAATCACCTTCAGCACATTATCTTGTTTTTAGAAGATAATGTTTTAATCATCTGCGCAAGAGAGTATATTGACTTTCAGATCAGTTGCTTGTGAGATGCCAAACAGTATGCCGTGACTGTGCTAAGCTCTCGAGGTACAGCTTTTCCTATTGAAAAAAAAAAAAGAAAAACAGGTTTTCACCTGACCATAGTAACAGAGATCTTTGAAAGTAAATGATTGCTAGAATTTAAGATATTACTATAAGAAGTATGCAGAAGTCCAGATCATGGTCTTTCAGAAAGCGTTTAAAATAATAACATGTCAAGAAATAAGCTCTTAACATTGAGATTGATATAGCTTCTCGACCACTGATTCTTAAAATTTAAAATGGGTTTCTTGAGGATTTGGTCTAAAGAATTAACTACTATATTTCGATGTCCTCGTCGTCAGGAATAGATGTGAATCGCTCCAAAGGCTGATAACGACTGATAACTGATAACGGCTGTCGTTATCAGCCTTTGGAGCGATTCACATCTATTCCTGACGACGAGGATATCGAAATATAGTAGTGAGTTCAGTGATTTCTTTTCTGTGTTTTCTTTTGAAACTTCTAGTTTATTCAGTTCCAAGAATTATTTCATCTAATTGGTTATATATATATAAATGTATCAATGATCAAACCGCAATATGAAATGGGAAAACAAAACTGAAGATGGGTTTTTGACTCTGACGAAGACCGCTTGTTGCGGTTGAAAGATCTTAGTCTTGTTTTTCCATTTCATATTGTTGTTTGATCATTGATTGTTATTTCACGTGTTTATGTAAAATCTTTATATGTATATATCAGTTTTTCGATGAAAATACGATCCGAAATGGACAAATACAGTTCAATGTACATAATGAAACATAGAGAAATTGAAAACACTAACTTACAGTCTCTAATTTTCGGTTGAACCGTCTTCAGGAGAGATAAGAGAGGGAAACCAAGCGCACTGGTACAGAGACGGTTGGTTTCCCTCTCTTATCTCTCCTGAAGACGGTTCAACCGAAAATTAGAGACTGTAAGTTAGTGTTTTCAATTTCTCTATGTTTCCTTATGTACATTGAACTCTATATATATATATCGGTGTTTTTCAAATATTGAGTATGCACTCTTGAATATTATTACTTTTTTCCAGCTAAATCAGAGTCCTTCTATAACCATCAGAGTTAATGTAACCAGAAAAATCATTGATAGGAATAAACGAACATTGGAAAACTACAAAACTGAAGAGTAAAGTTTGTGAAGTTGTGACTGATAAAGTGAAATAAGAGAGAAAAGTCAACGAAGTCTAATAGACGTCAAGAGATTACTTGACGAGTGTTGAACTTCTCAATATTCTATTGTTGTTTTTCTCTCATTGTTGGAGTTCTCTATTCAGATTGAGTTAAGAATGATCTACCATAATTCAAATATTCAAATTATACTTTAATTTTGTTTAATGTGTGACTTAAAAGTATTAATTAATAAAATGCAAAAAAATATTATTTTTTAGTTATTGACTATTGAAACAAAGTAAGAAAATACTGATCAGAAATGATATGTGCAAACTATTTTAATTGAATCTTTTTTGGAGCAATGTAATATGTTAAGTGATTTTCTAAATTTTTTAAATGAATAAATATAAAGAGCTCCAAATATATGAAATGTTCCAAGTGGACTATATAAATATATTAAAAAGAAGAAACAATTCAAAATCTCACTTCTACATTTCGAAGAATATTCGTCATCAGGAAACTATTCCTATATATATATACATATATATGTATGTATATATATATACACACTAAATAAACGGAAAAACGATCCAAACTAGACGCAATAACAGTTCAAAATTGAGGTTAAGTTACTAGCCGATGCGTCTACAACTTGCTTGGTCTCCCTTTCTACCTATTCTCAATTTTGAACTGTTATATATATATATATATATATATATATATATATATATATATATATATATATATGTTCAAACCACAATAGAAAATGGGAAAACAAGACTAAGATCTTTCAACCATAACAACCGGTCTTTGTCAGAGTCAAAAACCCAACTGACGAAGACCGCTTGTTATGGTTGAAAGATCTTAGTCTTGTTTTTCCATTTCATATTGTTTTGTTCATTGATTGTTATTTCACGTGTGTGTGTGAAATCTTTTTATATATATATATTTTTTTTCTTAAAAAAAAGGAGTTCAGGATGCCCTATTAAATTGCCTAGAATAAACACATAGGAATAACTAATAAAGGGCATTTATTTATTTCGACTGTCTGCATCATCAGGAGTGGAATTGTTCTTATAAGGTGGGCATGAGATAAAAAGTGTTCTTATCAAAAAACATGAAGAGGGTCCGGGAGGCTTAGACGCTAAGGTTTATTCCATCTCCACCTAGATGTCGAGTCAAATCTATTTCACTTTCTAGTTTTTTTCCATTGCCTGGATTTCGTAGTGACCTCTATAACCTTGATGTTGAAATGCCTAAAATTAAAAGAAACTAATGTATATTTATATATCAACGTCCAAACTACAGTAAGAAATTATAAAAAAAAAAGGCTAAGATCTTTTAACCGTAACAAGTAGTTTTCGTCAGAGTCAAATCTATATCCGAATTGACGACTCTGACGAAGACAGCTTGTTACTGTTAAAAGAATTTATCTGTTTTACTCATTTCTTGCTTTGGTTTGGACGTTGATTTTTATTTGATGTATGTATTATGAAATCTTATTTTTTTATATATATATAAACTATAATTTATCTCACTTTTGAATATTACGACCAGAATTATATTATGTTTGAGAGATCTCATAAATAAGTGAGTTTTCATCAATATTACAAAAGAATATGAAGGCTCCTGAAATTAATATTATGATTTAACTATTTTCTAAAGAAAAAAAATTAATTGATAGATTTTGTGATGCAGTTAATTTTATTATTGCTAATTTTTCATGCATTATGAGGAAAAATAAATTAAAAAATTATAATGTCGAAATAAATGAAATATTTTAATTCTTGAAATAATGTCTAGATTTAGCAAATGTAGACTAATTCTGATAGAAAATTAAATGATATTAACATTTTGAAAAAAGTTAAAATGCCGGATGTCATGATTCTTGATTTGTAACTGATACTTTTAGTTGAAATTTTATCGAAATTTTGTTTTATAGCAGTTCTTCCTTTTTATAGTGATGTTAGCTCCAATTGACTATTTTTTTTTTGGAAAGAGTGAATTTTGTGTTTTAATGATTAATCAAATCAATGGTCAAGAGTGAATAATAGGTTGTTGCAAAGCAGGTGAAACTTGTCGGTAAATTGCGGAACTCTCGGCTGACCTGTCATTACCTTTTGTGTAAGAGATTGAAATTATACGATTTAACAGTTTATCTAATAGCAGTTTACTAGGCTAGGATGTTAAAGAAAAAAAAGAAAAAAAAGTCAAATGGCTAAGAGTTACTTCACAAATCGAATATAGTAGGTAATTCTCAAGTTAAAGAGATTATTGCCATTTTCAACGCAGACACTGACGACGTGCCAGTGACTACTGACTACCTGGCTACGTGCCACTTACTACTGACTATCTGGCTACTACTACACTGACTGCTGACTACATGACTACGCACCACCTACTAATGAATACTTGCCACTGGCTACTAACTTCCTGACTACGTGCCACTGACTATGACTATTGACTACGTGCCTTGTATTAATGACATATACCAAGAGGCAGCATTTTGATGGTGTAAAAATAGCATTAGAAAAATATTAAAATAATAAAAAGCTAACAAAATATTGTTACCAAAATGAGTTTTTCAGGTCGTAATTGTAATTGTTTTATTTGTGTAAGACTCTTTTTAAACAGATTTTTAAACTGAAATATATGTAAATTAGAAATAAATTTATTTTAAATTTTTGAAAACTATTTTTTTAAAAGTGGTTGAAGATTTATTATATTTGTTTGCATAGCTAGTTAATTTATTTTAACTTTTTTTTTATTATTTCAATTATACGTTTTTGTTTCGAAAAATCTTTGGTTTATTTATATTTTCTAGTATTTCTGGTAATAAATAATGTCAACATAGAAGGTGGGCCCAATAATAGCGCGTACGCTGGTAACACTGAAAATTAGAGGATCACATCTTGGCTATGGCCCTATATGGTAGAACATCGTAGTACGAGTGCTTCATTGTACGAGGAATTCGCTGTACAAGCAGTAAATTTCTGTTAGGAGCGAAAATTTTTCTTTGAATGACCGTCTTCCTCAAACCTAGATAGTCTTCATTTATTTTTAATATATATATATTACATATATAGTATTATTACGCACTACATATATATTTTATTTTTTTGACTGCACCTTTTCTGTTTTCAAAGGTGCCCCACCTTAAAGAAACCAATTTTGAATTTTAAGAATTATTGGTCGAGAAGCTGTGTCAATATATGTATTAATAGTTTTCACGTCTCACGAAAGATTGATGAACCCGCAATAAATTTTACCTAGACATTATTATTGTACAACATGTTATTTATTATTGAACATACTTAGGTCACATAGCCATGGTGAATGCACTGGTTCCTATTGTATCACCGATGTTATAAATAACATGGGGCGTAGTTACTGCTTAAATGGGAAACAACACATGGTGTTGGCAGACTCGATAATGTGGAAATCGCCCACAGTTAATGACTACTGAATCTAAAAGGAAACACACCTACCATTGGAGACAACACTGGCGCAAGTGTGGGAGTTTTATACAAAAATATCTTTTGCATTTCCTGAAAGTAAAAAAAAAATGTGACTAGGGTTTGAAATGTGATAAAAAAAAGCGCAGAAATGATGAAAATTTACATGGAGAATCTGCAGTTGTCCTCATTTTTGCAACGAAAAAACAAAATATAATATTAATATTAAACATATAATCTACCGTCATACCTCGTACATTACTGTCGTAGCTGTCGGACCGGTTTCGGGTGTCACCCATCTTCAACACGAACTGATCTACTGAATCCTACCTATCTGTTTATATAACCTACCTACTACCCCAATGCTGCCTAGATTTTATTAGTTACTTAATTTACCACCACTTTATTTTTATTTATTTTATTATTATATTAATTAATTAATTATTATTATATTAATGTACGAGGTATGACGGTCGATTATATGTTTAATATTAATAATACTAACCTCTGTGGTAATGATGAAATGCATGAATTCAAAATATAATAGTTACATCATTCATTACAAACTTATAGTTTATAATTTCACCGATGAAATAAAATCCAAAAAAATATAAAAATATTAGAAGATATAAATGCAAGAATGCTTTTAGCACTGATGTAACCTAATGTCAAACGCAAATTTTACAGCTTTTTGAAAGGTTATGTCACTTAAAAAAAAATATTCTAATATAAGTGGTAGGTGTTTAAATTTCTAATTTACTATCGGTTTTAAGATTTACCTGAAGGGCATTTGTTTCTGAAGTATTTTAATAAACATTAAAATTTTCATATAGCATTAGGTTATTCGTACATTTTGTCATGTTTTTTTTTTTGGTGCATTTTATTTCTTATAGATTTATAAGTATGTTTACTTTCTCTATAGAGTTATGTACGTAAAACCTCTTTTCAGGCCGCTATTGGCGAATCCACTTTATTATTTATTAGTGTAGCGTACGTACGTCTTGTTGAAGTGACCCAAGAAAGAGCAAAACCCCACTTCTTAATCATTAATTGATTTTTTTATAATTAGTTAACAATTAATTTTTCGAAATATTTTAACATTGATACGTGAACGAAAAATCGCCGAATTAAATTTGGTTACCATTTGAGGTGGAATTTCTATAGCGCGAACGAACATACAGACAGACAGACACCTGACTTTTGATGGTAATTTCAACACGTAATTGAAATTTTATGGTCATATTTATTTTCAGATTTTCATGATGACCAAGTTATTAGTTTTTAAAATCTTCTGATATGAATAATATAAATATTTGTATAATATTAGATTTTTCATTTATTTTTTCAGTTTTTTTTTATAAATTAACCTCATGTATTATATTATTATGATATATTATAACTAGTAAGTATGTTATATACGTTTTCAGTTCCCCTGAATATATTTTTGATAATCTTAGATTGATGTTTGCATATGGTTTGGTTGAAAGTACATATATAAAAAATGTGTATTAATGCTAGAGACCATGACGGGTCTTGATGGATTTGACTGAACTACAGTGGTTGGTGTAGAAAAGAACCCTGATTTTTTTTTTAAACAATATTAAATCAGATCATTGAATTTTTGGATTTAAGATATTAAGAAAAAGTACTATAATGAACTTTTTCTATACCCACGGACAAGTAGCTCAGTTGTTAAAGTACTCGCCTCTGAACTGGTAGGTCTGGGGTTCGATACCTTCCTGGCCCTCGATTTATTCACATGAGAGCTGAATAAATCCGAGCAGGTCGTCCTTTGGAAAGGATGTCAAACTTCAAAAGACATTTGACATCAAAAGGATGTCAGCCCCGAGCCTGTACGATGTCAGGTACTCTTTAATGAACCCTACTTTAAATACACTTGAGTTAGTTAAAATTTAGAACTCCCTGTGTAGAATCAACAGGTAATATGGCTGTGTTAAATATATAAGCAAAAATAGTTTCCGAAAAATGGGTGAATTTCTATTTTAATATTTGTTCCAAGCAAACAGACAGAAAATAAAATTCATACAAGGATTGAAGTTTGTGTATCCCGTGTTTATTATTTAATGATGTTACAAGTTCAATATGCTGTCATTTTGTTTGAACCCATATACTCTGTTGATTTATTCATCGAATCCCACTTGTTTCAATCAGACAGATGCAATTTGAGCGTTTGCACACTAAGTATTACTATTGCCTGCATCGATAAAGATATCTTAAAGCAATAAAGAAATAGCTGTGCTACTTAAGAAAAGTAAAATATCTGATAGAGTGGGATCTATGTTTGATCTAAGCTGGTGTTTACTATGAGGGGCATATGAGGGGAGACTGTGGATAAACAGATAAACATTAAAAGGTTGAATAATGGATGGAGAAGTAGCCTTATAAATCCTGCTTACACAGGCTTTATGGATGGGGTGAACGCAACAAAGAGTCTGCAATCAGGAATCGGCAAAATATCATATATAATAATAAAGCAAGCAAGCAAACAAAGTGCATGTTCGTCAAAAAACAAATACATTTGAATTTTATGTATTTTAGCCCACTGAAAATAGATCTGGTTTCATTTTTTATTTTACATTAAAAAAAAAATAAAAAAATGATCAATAAATATTAATTTATTCAGATTTATTTAAATTGTCTAGTTATATGCATCATGAATATGTTGGACGAATTAGTTTAATAGTAAATAAACAGATCAAATTGTAAGTTTTCTTCTAATAATATCAAATCTGAAAAAGGATCTATGGAATATTCATTATTAATTAAATGAAAATATTTTAAACATGTTTTAAAATGCTTCTTTATTGTTAATTCTACATTTTATTCTAAACGATGTGAACACTCGTATATTTCTTTATAAATGATTATCTTGAAATATGAATTATTTCAATTAGTAATTAGTTGTTATCCTAATTTACCAATTATCTTGATAAATTTAAACTTCTATAGATTTTAATAAAATAAATATTATAATTATAATATAAATAGTATACGAGTACATTCATTACTTGTGCAATCTCGTGCGATATTACTCATATTGGGGGATTTCAAGAATTACACCTCCATACAAAAAAGAAATTAACAACGCGTTTCGAACACTTAGTGTTCTTCTTCAGATTAACATCTGCACGGAAATGCGTTCTTCCTAACTCAATCTCGTAGGTCGGCTCGCAAAAGTGCAGTTGTTAACCTGAAGGAGAACACTAAGTGTTCGAAACGCGTTGTTAGTTTCATAATTAACGTTTTTTTTTGTGTGAAGACGTAATTCTTGAAGTCCCCCCCAGTATTAATAGTATATATTCTTAGGAACTGAAATGACTAACTCTCCCTATTGTAGGAAGGGAAGAACAGTTACTATTTTTTAATAGTGAAGAATATTTATTTATTTTCTGGTATTTTTATGAAATCATTTATTTTAAAGATATTTATTGACCATCAAAATCATTTATATTTCAGAACAAAATCTGACAAGTTGCTACAAACAGTACTTTAATATTTGTTTTATTTAAGAATATATTAGTTGTTATAAGTCAGACATTTTATTGTTTTATTATCTCCGGCAGTAATCCAAAATTTGTGAAATGTTTATCGTGTAATACTCATATCAATACTATTGACATTTGAATGACCTTGTAAAAAGACTAGAACAGGAAAATGTAATCCTGTATTGACACAGTGAACGATAAAGTACTTTGCTTTAGCACTGATAAAAGTATGTCAGGTCTTTTCCACACCGAACTGTGTGTCTATGAATATCATTTACGACTTGTCTTACTGTGACGTAAAGCATGTTTTGTAAAAAATCCACACACACACACAATATATATATATATATATATATATATGTGTGTTGTGTGTGGACCCAACTGAAGTTGGGTTTTTGACTCTGACGAAGACCGCTTGTTACGGTTGAAAGATCTTAGTCTTGTTTTCCCATTTCTTATTGTGGTTTGATCATTGATTGTTGTTTCACGTGTTTATGTGAAATCTTTATATATATATATATATGATCAAACCACAATAAGAAATGGGAAAACAATACTAAGATCTTTCAACCGTAACAAGCGGTCTTCGTCAGAGCTTGTTACGGTTGAAAGATCTTAGTCTTGTTTTCCCATTTCTTATTGTGGTTTGATCATTGATTGTTGTTTCACGTGTTTATGTGAAATCTTTTTATACATATATATATATACTTTTTCGTTGGAAATACGATCCAAAACGGACAAATATAGTTCAATATAGACGAAGAAACATAGAGAAATCAAAAGAACACTGCGCTTGGTTTCCCTCTCTTATCTCTCTTGAAGACGTTCAAACTGAAAATTAGAGACTGTAAGTGTGTTATTTTGATTTCTCTAAGTTTCTGTCTATATTGAACTATATGTATATATATATATATATATAAATATATATTTATATATATATATATATATATGTATATATATATTATATATAGATCAAACCACAATAAGAAATGGGAAAACAAGACTAAGATCTTTCAACCGTAACAAGCGGTCTTCGTCAGAGTCAAAAACCTGACTCTGACGAAGACCGCTTGTTACTGTTGAAAGATCTTAGTCTTGTTTTCCCATTTCTTATTGTGGTTTGATCATTGATTGTTATTTCACGTGTTTATGTGAAAGCTTTATATATATATATATATACCAGATGACCTTAAATGTGTGAATCCTCTAAAATCAATGGTTTACCGTCCTCTCCAAGGGGCGGCGTGCTTTATCCACCGCCCATGAGAATAAATCTAGGTATTGAGGTGGGAATCGAACCCCGGATCTACCAGTTTAGAGGAGAGTGCGTTAACCACTAAACTAACCTGGCCACTACTTTCAGACTAGTAACAAATAGTGATGTTTATCAGACTGTCTGAAAAATAAAAAAAAAAAACATTTATAAAGGCGTCAAACTTTCTGTGTTGGTAAGGTATTGCCTGTGAGATTTATTAGCAAACTCTTGACTGCACAATCTGATTGAATGAAGATATATATATATATATAAATTAGAACTGGTTTTTATATTTTCAGTGGTTTTTTGAATTTCATTTTAAACATTGTTGCATATTTAATCGAGTATTTTTTTTTTAGTTTTAATTAAATAACTATGCAAATACATTTAATACAAATAAATCTTCTTAAAACAGCTTTAAACAAGTTGTTACTACGACAAAAAAAAACAAAAAAAAACGAGGTTCCTGCCTCACTGGCTGGCTGGTAAGTAGCTGACCTTTGACACAAGACAAGTCGGCTTGAAATTCTTTTAGCTTACCAGTGACTTAAGCTCTAGAGTTAAGCAATAAGTTTGATCGAAAGCAACCTTTAACTTTTCAAAACTTTCTCCACACACGTTGAACAAGGTCGAAAATGTAGAATGTTTTTCTTTTACATAATACCAATTACTTTGATTAATTTCCTGTTTTTAGCGGTGTTAAGTTGTTTTGTTTACTTGCAGATTTGACTTTAACTATCAGTGCCGATTAATTGATAGGATCTGAGTTTGTAAGAGCACAAAGGTTACAATAGAATTTTTAATTTTCTGCCTGGAAGATCCGGGGTTCAATACTCTGAATAGGCAGAACCGGAGAAACCATTTTAGAATATGAAAGATGATAGTTTCAAATTTTTTATGAGTCAAATGCATATAACATGTGTTGGCTGCCTGAAATGTAAATATTCATCATGTTTATGAAAATGGAATCCGTTGATAGTTACATCACTTGACTTACTACCAATGAAGACAATAAACTACCTACTCATTCAAACCTCCTTGTACAGGCTCTCAAGTCTGCCACCAACCTGAACAATTACATAATCCACTGACTATTGTTTTCCAACACCTGACTATAAATAGTTTTCACGACAAAAAACTATGAACAATAAGACCACATGACCGCGAATATAACTTGATTACTGTATAGACAAACTTAATATCCGACATTAATTCCTGATAATCTTTGTTATAGTAGCACAGTAATCAAGCAGTAGAAGGCCTCTGGTTTGGAACTGCTAGTTACGACGTGCACTATAGTGCGCGGATATATTCGTTGGTCGTTGGTTAATGATTTGTTTGGGTTGAGTCTCTACTCAAATTCTACATTCAGTGCTTGCTCAAGCCCGTGTACCGTGTAGCGCGGATATATTTGGTGGTCGTTTGTCGTTGGTGATATGTTGTGATATCACCTGTACTACTCACTATCCAGACCATAGTAAGTTATAATGCTGTTTTATTATTTTTCGAAAAAGAACCGTATGTTTAATTGTGGTGAAGGGGGGGGGGGGATAGCCCAGTGGTGACGTGCTCGCCTCTGAACAGGTAGATATAAGGCTCAATACCCACTCTAACCCTAGATTTATTCATACGGGAGGTGAATAAATCTGAGCACGTCGTCGCTCCTTGAGAACGTTAAGCCGTTGGTCTCAAACCTGTATGATGTCAGATACTCATTAAAGATTCTTATTCTAATGATATTTGAGTTAGGTAGAATTTCAGACTTCCAATGTAGTATATTCATTATGTGGTTTCACAAGTGTCAATATTTGGTCTATGCGTATTCCACTGTGATACTTCCCCTGTAACATAACCTGACCTTACGATTGTAACCTAGATAAAAGAAAAGTTTTGCTACGTGTGTTTTCATTTCGGTATTCTCCTCTGATTTACCACAACCCTTTACATATAAAATCTTAGATTAAGCTGCTCCTCATAGTTGGTCTGTTCTGTTTAAATATCGAAGTTGAATCACTGAAGTGCCTGTGCTCCTGTCGAGACCTGTTTTTTTCAGAGATCGCAGCTTTTCATCATTTCATATGTTATCCTTAACACAACTTCAGATAATTCAGCTTTCTTCTGGTTTTCGATCAAAATTTACTTTATAGTTTATTTTTCAATTACTTATTCTGAAGGTTTTTTTGTATCTTTGAAATTTCTGTTAAATTATTTAATTAATCACTTGTGTTACGTCAAGTTTTACTTGATAATAAACTTTTTTTTTTTTATTTAGATGTCCTTATGTGTCTTTGATTTACACGTTCTAGTCTATCTTTGATTTAGATTTGTCTAAATTAAAGCATTGGATATTCTTCGAAGTTTTGTTTAAGCTTTTTTTTTTTTTATTTAAATTACTGTTATCAATATTCTACAAGTCCAAAGTTTCAGATTACTCCTTGCAAGTTTGATATCTATGTAAAGTATAGCAATAGAACTCTTTGCGTGTTAATTTATCTTGAAGGGTGGCCTGAATTCTACATTGAGGTTCTCTGAGGTGCATAAATATTGTGGTCGCTCATAGCTGATGGAGGCGCCGTGGGAACTAGCATTGTTTTCAGCCAACAGTCGGAAATCCTGTCTTCGTTACCGTAGAACGAATTACTCCCCCCCCCCCCCCCCCCCCCCCCCCCGACATTCTACTTTAAGAAATCTACCGTTAATTGACTTTCAAATTTTAATTGTTCAAAAAAAAACCATTCTTACTGTAAATTACAAATTGAAACCATTTTTAATAACAATAGTTATTAACATAATGTCTATTGTATAGTAATCAAAAAAATAAAATATTGTTGATTCTATTAATTTCGTACTGTTGATTTGTTTTCTTATATTTTTTCTAATGTGTGTGTTATTATATGAATAAAGTTGTCCTTCATGAACTTCCAAAAAAAAAAAATCATCAATGCATAAGTCAGTATAAGAAATGCTGAAGAAAAAACTTAAGAATTTTCGACCCCGTTTTGCTCCTTTTGAAACGGAATGGTTTGTAACGGGACGCGTTAGTAGTTCGAAAGTACTTTGTTTCTCTTTTGAATTTCAACTAGTTCCCGTGAACTTTAAACAGAAGCTGAATCTAGTCTACGTGTTTTTCTTTTCTTTCTTTTTTATATCTTTTTATATGTTTATAAATATAATTTATAATATTTATATATATATATATATATATATATATATATATATATGAACAAACCACAATATGTAATGGGAAAAAAAAGACTAAGATCTTTCAACCACAACAAGCGGTCTTCTCAGAGTCAAAATACCTCAGTTGGGTTTTGACTCTGAGAAGACCGCTTGTTGTGGTTGTTTTTCCCATTTCATATTGTGGTTTGATCAATGATTGTTATTTAATGTGTTTATTGTGAAATCTTGTTATATATATATATATATATATATATATATATATATATATATATATAAATTATAAACTTTAACACATAGGAAAGAACACGGAAAGTCAATACAGAACTCACTTCAATATTTCGACGTCTGTCGTCATCAGGAAGAAGTACGTAGTACTAGCGTTGAGAAGCAAACTGTTTCTATATATATAATATTTATATAATAATATATATATATATATATATATATATAATATATATATATATATATATACTTTTTCGATTGAAACGGACAAATGTAGTTCAATGTACAAAAAGAAGCATATAGGAGGGGGAGTATATTTTGTTGTAATTATACCAGGCTTTCAGAGTTTTGTATGTCTGACATATGGAATATATATACATTATTGTATAATTCAGTGCTTCCTTATCTGGACCACATATATTTAACGCTATTTTTCTTTTTTCACAAAAGTTTGGTCTAACTTCAAATAATACAACACCTTTAAACTGACGTTTCGTCTATATTTGTAGATATCGTACATTTGTAAACATTATGGACCAATTGTAATTAAATTCTGTATCGATGTAACCGTGAAGATGTCTATAAATATAAAGACGAAACTTCGGCTTAAAGGTGTTTTATTGTTTGAAGCTAGATTAAACTTCGATAAAAAAAATTATAATATTATTGTATAATACATAGTAATTTTGCGGAAATTATTTTTGTAAAAGTGAATGTCTATGTGTATCCTTCTTTCCTTTAGAAAAAAATATCACGGTGTCTGCCTAGGTGTTAATAGTGCTTTCGTATGTAAAACTGTTTAAAGAAGACAATGGAAGCAGTGAGGAATGTCAATGTAGTGGCATGTAAGAGAGACAAGGTGCGTGATGAGGTCTCTTTTTTTGACTTCATCGCCAAACTTGCCAATTGTTTACATGTTAACATTCACCTGTCCATTACTACAGTTAGCTTGTATTATATAATATGTATTAGGCTTGTATGAAAATATTAAATATACCATCCTCGGAGCGGACATAGAGAGAACAGCCGCCTATGTCAGCTGTCATAACAGCTTGTAGCGACGCGAGGTTGTGCGACGCGCACGCCTCTAGCGGCCGGCACACGTATTATCTTTATTTATTTTTTGTATTTTTTTTTCTGGTTACCATGTTTTCATTGTAAAAAAAAACATTACATTTCTTCCTTCCTCTCTCGCTCGTTTTCATTTATCTCTTCATACTAGATGTTATTAAGTTGTTTGAAGTCTTCAGACCCGCCAAGGCCTTCAACAGACAAGCCTGCGGATTTCGGACTTCTACAAGCTGTTATGTTGTTTCTATATCATGTGTTCTTTATATAATCTTTTATTAATGCTCATCGAAAACTGGTCAAAACAGTTTTTTTGGTTCCCAAGGTTTCTAAGCTGATTTAGATTAATTTAGGAATGGTGATTCCAAAAATCATACTAATATTTTCCCATCAGGTCAAGTTATTGAGATGTTTGCTATTTCAAAAATTTTTTTTTACCTTAAAATTAGGCGTATTGCTAAACACATTCTAGCATCATAATTACAATTATAGGTTGTTATTGTGACCTATGTTCAATGATTGTGACATCTCAAACCTTAAAGCTGTTACTCGCGTTGTAGTTTTTTCGGTTAAAATTTATGCATGACTACATTCTCTCCTAGGCGACATAACTAAAACAAATCAAATGTGTTTTGGTATATTTGAACGGAATATACAACGTAATCCAAATCTATTGCAAATATTTTTTTATGATTAATGAATATGGGTTTTAAAGTAAAATAAAAATATTGTTTCTACGATTTGTCTGTCTTTATTGTAGCTATCGCGTTTCTACAGTGAGGGGCATACCATAGCAGAAAAACTAGACCTCATCGAGAAAAAATGACAGCTTTTCTGAAATCAGCACCCTTAAATTAACTAAAAACAGTTAAAATATCTTAGGCACCATGACACAATTTTTGTTGTTTTTGGCCAGTGTGATGAAATAATACTGTTTATTAGAGTCCAAAGTACAATTGCCTGTTTACGTAATAAATATTCAGTTCAGTTAGGTTTTCATTAGATTTCTTATTGATTTCTTGTACTTCAGTAAGAAATAATTAATTCTTTTTTGTACTTCTAAAGAAATCTTTAGTTTTGTACTAAAAGGTATACTAAAGTGAAAATGATATATTATCAAAGATGGGTTTAGATGTCTTAGGTTGCCCTCTTATCATAAATTAAATTCAATGGACCGAACGACTCAAATATTACCTATGGTCTGTACAAATTATTTTCAGCCGTATAGAAAGAAAAGTTTCCTTGTTTTCTCCCCCTTTGAGTATCAAATCGTTTGCAAAGTGGTGTTTACCTTATTATTTTATACAGAGATCCCTGTAAACGAACTGAGATGTAAATTTGCAACCTTTTTCTTTTTTAATTTAAAATAATATTAAAATATTTGATTTTGTGGAAAAAATTATAACAATACTATCTATCGTATTGGTGATGGTGTGTTTTCTATTTGTTGCGTATCGTTTAGGAACGTATCATGGAGAACGTTATTTTTAAATAATAACTCCACTAACGTAGTGTTGTTCAATAATTTTACTTGTGCCATTACTGTTGTTCTATTCATACCTTCTTCCTATTGGATTAACCCAACCTGGCTTTAGTGAACCTGTATCATACGAAATAAGAAACAACTTTCAGAGATTTTATCGGATTTTTTTTTTAGTAAATTAAAATAAACATTTTTTGTTGAGCGCTTTCTAATAAATTATTTTTTTAGCCTGGTTTGATTGGGAGTTGTGAGTGTTTCCAGCTGAGAGAGGCATAAAAATATTACTGAGAGATATACATTTTTTTTCTTGCTACATCAATACAACTGAATGCATTGATTTTTTAATTTAAAAAAAAATAGAGGATAATATTTTTTTTAGCTGTTTTAAGCGATGCGATAAGTGTAACTGAACTCATCGATAATATGATTTCACAATAGACACGTGAAACAACAATCAACATCCAAACCACAATAAGAAATGAGTAAAAAGTCTTAAGATCTTTCAACCGTAACAAGCGGTCTTCGTCAGAGTCAAATCCCAACTGATCCTAACAAATCAGTTGGGTTTTTGACTCTGACGAAGACCTCTTGTTACGGTTGAAAGATCTTAAGACTTTTTACTCATTTCTTATTGTTGTTTGAACATTGATATGAACTCATGTATGACAATACTCAAGGAGTCATTAACCTGAATGGAAGTGACGTTTAATATACCTGAATCACAGCCGTGTAGAATATAATGGTGTCAACCGTATAGCTGAAGTTAATCATCATTGGGGTGAGTTAGTGCTTGGATGGGTATACCAGACTGTTATCACCCTCAGTAAAATGGCTAGCCAAGTTAAATAAATTTAGGTACTGAATCAAATATATATGTCACACTTTCCCCCCCCGTTAACTGTAGGAAAACACAATGTCTATAACTATTGATGTTGAATGAAAAAAAAAAACAACAAAAATCATCATTTTGGCTGTGATATTATATTGTGATTGCAGTTTACAGATTGGTAAACGATCATCATTCGACAAATGTAATTTGCCGTCCATTAGTTTTTACTAAGGTTCTCCTTTTTCTCAACTTGCTTCTTAAGAAATTCTTAACTCTTAAAGTTTATTGTGTGAACCTGATCGAACAAGCTTAGCGCGTGGCCTAGATTAAACAATCGATTTTGCCCCAATTTATTAAAAGGTTTTAATCAACAGAATGATCCGTTCACTCAGTAGATTATATACATGACGATGGTTACCGTTTTTTTTTCGAAAATAAGACACTATCTTACTTTATTTTTAAGTAAAAAAATCCGTGCTAGGGCTTATTCTCGGGGAAGGGCTTCAATCACTTTAAATAGATTTCCATATTTTTATTTAATATTTATTTGTATACAGAAATTTAAATTTAATCGATTACAGTCATGTCATCTTCTGGAACATCGTCATAAATTATCAAAATTTGGAATTTTGTTTTGATTTTCCTCCAAATCTATTTCCTGTAGAATCATTGGTCTGAATCTCTCATGTCTTGCAATATAGCTGAAGTTAAATTAATACTTCTTGTCTAAGCAGCCTCCTTGAAACGAACTTTAATGGAAAACAAGGAATTTCTTGGAATATTTTTTTTCTCAAAAAATTCTCTGAAATATTATGACAGCTAGAGAGATACCTACTACATTCAACAGCAATTTTTTAACGAATTCTATTTTGCACATTACCTTAACTAGGGCCTATTTTCATGGGAGGGCTTTTAGTCCAAAACGTCCCGAAATTCACGCTAGGACTTTTTTTCAGAAAAAGACGGTAGTATTGCTAATTAAATCGTAGTTCATTAAAACTCATTCTTTATTTATGTTGCCTTCCTTTCACTCTCGTGGTTTCGAGCTCTGTCAGTCTTCGAGTGTAATAATTTACCATGAATGAATGTAACTGCTGAGTTAGTCAATAGTTTAGCAAAGAAAAAATTATAGAGAACAAATTAACATAAACATTGATATTTGTTAGTTTACGATGACATTGTGAATTCCTTAAAATATTCTTATAGATGATTTACTGCTTACTAATTAGCAACAGAAGCGAAAAAAAAATAAATGTTAATTGTGAACAATTAAGATTTTCTTTAAAAGCAATTCTTCACTTTGTCAAAATCCTAACTGATTTGTAAAAAATAAAGAGATATTTACACTAGCCTCCGTGAACATTTTTCTTGTAACAACCGCATTAAATTACTCCTTTTTCAGTGACAGCTTTGAGTCCTTAAAGTATTTCGCTGGTAAGTAGTGATCAGGGCATATTAAGTTTCTTGTTCAGAGAAAAAGGAATGCTGAAAGCTGGTTTCAATCTGTTTGCATATTTTTATTTCTGTTATAAATAAGAACATTGGATTTTTTTCCCTAGTTATTTAGGTCATCATACAATATTTAATAAATTGTATTAATTTATTTATTTATAAATTGTATTAATATTTATTAATTTAATAAATTTAATCAAGAGGTTTCTTAATTGCATAAAACTTTTTAAAAACTTCATTAGTTGTGCAATCCCGTAATTGTGTCAGTATTTTACTCATTCTGAGGTAAAATGGATAAACAAATAAAGTCTCCACACAAAAAATGAAGTTTTATTGAACAACAACAAGGTGCTGAAAGGTTGGTCCAGTGAAAACAAGTGTTCGAAACGCTTTGTTACTGTTGAATAAAACTTTATTTGTATGGAGACTTTTGTTTATTAATCCATTTTAAATCAGAATTTTTAAAACGTTCTATCAAGTATTCCGTTTATGAAAAGTGTGTTTGAAATGCTCTTATTATTGAGGCAAGATCGATATTCTGAGGGGGTCTTCATTGTAGATTTAAAGACGAATTCTGTTGGTTTCTGATTGATTTATGGGTTGAAGGATGACGATAGCTGTAGTCAAATGCTAAGATAACTAGCTTATTGTCGGTATTGAAGTCTTTTTAATGCACTATGGAAAAGTTCGCTGTTTCCCTTGAACTGAGACTAATAAAATGTAGTTCTCTTCTGTTTAGTTTTAAGAGATGCTTGTCAGAGTGTGAAATAAAATACATTCAACTTCAATGAATTGATCCGTATGAAGCAAACCGTATTCTTCAGCCATCAATCCTAACTGTATTTTTCCCAAAATAAGATATCCTCCGAAAATAAGTCCTAGCATGATTTTTGGGACGTTTTGGGCTATAAGCCGTCCCCTGAAAATAGGCCCTAGTTCAGATAATGTGCAAAATATAATTCGTTAAAAAATTACTGTTGAATGTACTAGGTATCTCTAGCTGTCGTAATATTTCAGAGAATCCTTTGAGAAAAAAATATTCCAAGAAATTCCTTGTTTACCTTTAAAGTTCGTTTCAAGGAGGCTACCTAGGCAAGAAGCATTAATTTAACCACAGCTATATTGCAAGACGTGAGAGATTCAGACCAATAATTCTACAGGAAATAGATTTGGAGGAAAATCAAAACAAAATTCAAAATTTTGATAATTTATGACGATGTTCCAGAAGATGACATGACTATAATCGATTAAATTTAAATTTCTGTATACAAATAAATATTAAAGAAAAATATGGAAATCTATTTAATGTACTTGAAGCCCTCTGTGTGACTAACTCTGCATTTACAGTTGAAATGTCTCTGCTATGTTATCTACCATTCCTTTAGCGGTTTACCTTGTTTTTCTCCCTTGTGAGTTTATTTAATGCAGCTTGAGTTTTAACTTTTTCAGATAGAAAAACAGTTTTTCGACAAATTTGCGTAGCTCTTTAAAAGTTTTACACGTTGAAATAATTGAATTGTAAAAACTTTTTCTATGTGTGCGTTCATATTATTTTTAGATATTTCGTAACAAAAAAATTATATTGTTGTTATTCCAAAAAGTGAATTTTGTGGAGTTAATAGAGATAGTATATTTTTTTAATCTTTCGAGCATTTTGTTAAGACGCTGCTTTATGCCGTTCTGTTTCGTTTTTCGATGCTATTGGAATGCCATCTGGGCATTAAGCAAAGCTAAACGGTAAATCATCCAAATAGCGTGCATAAATCGCTGGAATGTTTGTGCAGCATGCACTAACCGAATGGCATAAATGAAAATTCATATTAACCAAATGGCGTATTTATGACTTTTTTCTATATGTAGTTGCATTATTGTTATATGGTAATAAACCGGAGTAAAATCTATTTCTTAAAAGAATTTTAAAGCTATAGCAAGCAGCGTCTTGAACTTGTGTTTTTCGTTATCCATCAGGGAGTATAACTGAATTTAAGAGTGTATAATTATTAAAAGGCCTCCAATCGTCTCTTTTTGGTGTTATTTACAGAGGATTTACCCAAGTACTTTAGATATACCCAATAGCTGATGTACACCTATGTTCAACATTGTTGATATTGATATGTTAAAATATTGAGATTTTGTTGGGAAGTAGTCTCTTGGATTTCCAACATACTGGTGATCATCCGTAACAATGATGTGTCTAAAGTAGAGGTTCCCAAAGTGGATTCCTTAACAGACTGTCTGGGTTCTGTCAAAAATATTTAGTAAAAAAATTTTTCTAAAAACATTTTTTTTGTGGGCATGGATTTATTCTATATTTCTTGTGAATCATGAAACCGAATAATGTTGATATCTACATATATATCCTTAATGATCAAACCACAATAAGAAATGGGAAAACAAGACTAAGATCTTTCAGCCGTAACAAGCGGTCTTCGTCAGAGTTAAAAACCCAACTGTCAGGTTATTTCACGTGTTTATGTGAAATCTTTTTATATACCCTTAAGTAGAAGTGTTCAAAATTTTATTCATATTTAGGATGAATCGCTAGTCAGTTTTTAGAACTATCTGATTCCCGAATTTCTTTCTATTGCAAAAGTACCACTTCACACATTGCTGTCATTTCCCACTACCTACTTATGTGAAACTGGATTTTCCCTTTAAACTGCCATAGAAACCAAACCCTCAACTATAAAGCCAAAAATGATTACAAAACAACTCTATGTTAAAATTGCTAGTAATTCTGTTTTATGTGTTATACTCTTGTGGAAAATATGAAAATTAAAATCTTTTAGTTTTGAATTTTTATTTGAAAAATACACATTGCAGTAATAATACTTTTTAATTGTTTTTTAAACATACATACTATTTAAAAAGGCATATGAAAATATTTATATTATGATTGTATAAAATCATTAGAATCTGGGATTTCCGGGAAAGTTACTGGAACCAAAAAGGGTTCTGCGTCGAAAAAGGTTTGAAAAACTCTGGTCTAAAGTAAAATATACTTAATAATATTCAAATATTTATCTTGTAAACAGGTTTGGTAATATTTGGGAATGTCGATAAATGCTTTGCTTGTATGCACGTTATTAGTACTGATAGTGGTGAACTTGTTGCAATCTGTGATGAAGATTTTCGTTCTATTCATTTGAATTAAAATCAATCATTGATTTGAAGATTGATGATTGATTGAAGATGAAGATCTAAAGGAAATATGAGTAATCACAAATGACTAATTCAATTTACACTTTAAACGTAAATTCACTGTTATTATTTTTTACCAGATATTGCTATTAGATGAGCCATTGCACACAGTTTATAGAATGTTATTTTGTTTTTTATGTAGTCGTGCATGCGGAAAAACAGAAAAAAAACATTGATGGGAAAATGCGTGCTGTAATTTTTTATCAGATATGGTTAAACGGTTAGACTTTTGCTTTTAATTATTGGCTGTCTGGTCAATGTGAAGCCTTTTGGTTTTGCAACTCGCTATTGTAATTACAATGTTGAAAAGAGTTCCCGCTTTTAGAATATTATTTTTTAACATATTTACTTAAATATATAACTACGCATATGTTGCGTTACAAGCATATGTAGTGCGAGTAATACAAATAACTTTGACAAACATGAGCAAAGAATGAAACCCACATGGTTCAACTTTTCACTTCGTTTCCTGATTCTAGATCATCATGGCAGTAGATCCCTCGGTCATCTTCTCTTGAGTCATCTTGGGGGGTTCTGGGAAGGTGCATAAGTAGCAAGGGTTTGTACGAGTGGATTTGGGTGAGAGGAAAGTTTGGTATGAAACGCCTTGTAACGATCAGTGGCTAAACTATGTATAAAAGTGATTTTTTGGTCTGTATGAAGAGTGTGGTTGGTGACATAATAAGGTGCATTAGTGATAGTACAGAGGATTTTTGATTGTAGTGATTGTATTTTATTAATGTTGGAAGGTTTTGCACAACCCCATAGTTCAAGTCCGTAAGTCCAGATAGGTCACAGTAATGTTTTATATAACAGTTCTTTGTTGTGGAGTGTCAATTTTGAATGTTTTCCGGCTTTTAGAATCAAACAACCATGTTTGCGCTTCTTGATAAAATATCTTGAAGTATAGCAATATCTAATACTTGAGTTTGACCTGTTTTGCAGTAGTGAATTTTGTTCTAAATTGAGCTGTACAATATTATTATTAAATGAAATTTATCTAAACTTTTTTGACTGCTTGCCAAGATAGTTTGAGCTTGACTAGGTAGACCGTCTCACCAAAGAGATTTAAAAGTACATCATTATTTAGCTGACAGCCAGCTAAAATGCTCTTATCTCAAACTAGATACCACCCAGAACTGTTCTTAGTTTAAAATGTTTAGTCCCTGTAAATTGTCCTATTAGGTAATATTTTAATACTTTATAAAGGTCTTCAGCTTCATGATTTCAACAACATCGCTCACCTTACATAATATATCACTTTGCACTGTACTCGTGGCATGATAGCATTTCATTACATCCTCATTAATAGTACGTCAATTGTAAAAAGGAGCTCGATTTATGTAAAACATATTTCTGGATCAATTCTCCAAAATCAGAGAAATCTTACAGTTATTTTGTTAATTCATTTGCTGAAGATGCTATACTTGAATTACTAACTGAAGATGCTGTAGGTGAATTACTTACTGAAGATGCTATAGTTGAATTGCTTACTGAAGATGCTGTCGTTAAAGTACTTGCTGAAGATGCTGTCGTTGAATTACTTACTGAAGATGCTGTCGTTTAAGTACTTGCTGAAGATATTGGTTGGTAATATAGCTCCATTTTGCGTGCTTAAATATATCCACTTACTACTTTACGTTTGACACTTTGATTTCACCAAATACGAATAAAACGAAAACAAAGGAAATTATTTGTTTTTTGTTTTTTTTTATTTTCATTAAAACGTAAAATTTATTTTTAAAACAATTCTTAAATTTGCCAAAACTAATCTAAATTATTTAAAAAATTAAGTAAATTAAAAAAATAAAGCGGTATCACTGTTGCCTTCAATAAACATTTTGTTCTTTGTTTTTCTGTCAACTACCGCGTCATATCTTGACATATCACAACAATTAGATGTTGCCAAAGAATATTTCTTGTTCAAACCTAATTAAAAAAAAATATTAGAATAGAAAATGTTGCTTCATTTAAGGAAGATGTAGAAAATTAATATAAAGTATACAGGTGTTCATTATGAGAAATTGAAAATAACAATAAATGATAAAATAAAATTTGCTTGTGTTAGATAGAAGCGAGCGTACAAGCTATTCCGTGAATGTACTCGTATGCACAAGGTACGCACAAGCGTACAGTGAAACACAATTGCATGCTGACACTGCAACTCTACTTGTGTCTTGCCCAAATTATTATCTTATATCTTCTTCGTTTTAGTTTTTATCTTTTATTTAAATGAGTAAGTTTGAACAATTGTAATTTTGTAGAGATATGTTTTCCAATTTTAGAGATAAAAAATTTTACGATATAAACACATCGCGGAGGTTATATTCAATTAATGTTTACAATCTGGTAAATACTTGTAACGAGTTTGTCTGATACATTGAAGTTTACCGTTTATTTTCATATTGAAATACTTTCGCTGTACATTTTCAGCTGGATTCCTAAGACTGGTCGATAGAGAAAAAAACGTTTGTTTTGTCCAAGGTCGAATAGAAGTAGTAGCGCTTCGGTGACGAATCCGAGACTAATAACTTGACAAAGTGTTTTCAATTCTTTAAAATAGCATTATCTAAGCCTCAGATGTGTCAGGAAAAAACGTGATCATTACCTTGAGGCCCTGTAAAAGCCTTTCTGTCTTTGTTGTGACATATCGATTCATCTACTATATATATATATATATATATAAACACAGAGAAAAGAACACAGAAAGACACTACAGAACTCGCTTTGATATTTCGACATCCGTCGTCATCAGGAAGAAGTGCGAAGTACTCGCGTTGAGAAGCAAACTTCTACTGGCCTCCAGAGTAACTCGTGGAACCACCGCAATGCTGCCCCCCAGCGGAGGAAAGAAAAAATAGAAATCCCTCCAATATATATATATATATATATATATATATATAAAGATTTAACATAAATGCGTGAAATAACAATCAATGATCAAACTACAATATGAAATGATACTATGTTTTCTGCATCTCGTATTTCAGTTGGGTTTTTGACTCTGACGATCACCGCTTGTTACGGTTGAAAGATCTTAGTCTTTTGTTTTTCCATTTCATATTGTTGTTTGATCATTGATATATATATAAATGACTGTTTGCATAGTATTTGTGTGTGCATGTTTTCCCTGTAGAAAATTTATACAATTTGGAACTTATAACAACTTTTGGATTCAGTCTTACGTAACTTTTTCTGAGCAAGCCAAGAGTGCTATTTTAATTTTGATCAGAGATCATGTAAGAGGTCTACGGATCCCTTATTTATAAACCTTTTCAAAATAGATATAGTTTTGCTTTATAACCGGTTTCGTTTACATTTTGCCTTTAATTGGTATAGGCGGCTGCAGGTAGGCTTTTGCTTATTGTAACTTCTAATATTTCTGCATGCTTTGTTCACACACATTTCGAACATGTTTCTAAAATAGGGGTCCTATGGGTGATAATAAAATCATGTTTTATGTATAAAATCATTAGAATCTGAGGTTCCTGGGAAAGTTACTGAAGCAAAAAGGGTTCCGCGTCGAAAAATGTTTGGGTAACACTGTATTAGAGTTCACTATCCTCCAGCTAAGCAAATCTCGGTCATCTGCTATATCCGAATTGATTATTTTATAACAAATATTACTTAGTTTAATACCCATATATCGTTTTAGTATACATTATACATAAAGATAATGATGTTGTTTATACATAATAATTATTATTATACATAAACATAAATAAAAAATGTCCGATGAGAGAGAAGTCGGCCTTTCAGGTAGGGTCGGACTTAGGATTATACTTTTACCACATACACCATTTATATATATCAGGAACAGAGCCTGATATTTCCTAATGTTCTGGAAAGCTTTTCGGCGAATCTGTCTTCCCTTGAAATGCCGACCTTAAGACATCAAGAGACGCTGGAAATGTATTTCTTGAAATTCTATAAGAGTTATTTGTGTGGATTTAATAAAAAAAAATCCAATATAGTAACGCTATTGTTGAATACGAAAAGTTGAAATTTTATGAAGAGCAATTTATGTGGATTTAATGAGAAAGAAATGTCAATGTGGTCATGCTTCCTGGTAGTTTATTTAACGTGTTTTTTTTTATTTTATTAACGTTAAACGTTTTTTATGTAATATAAAAATCTATATTTATACTCTTTAATAATTCTTATTTGTTAGCTTAATGCATTATTATTGACGAAGTATTTATTTTGGTACTTAAAATAAAGAAATAATTTTAGATTGAAAGGATGTTCTATTTTGAGGGATCCACTGGAGAAAGGAAAACTAATTGAGGAAGTCCATCTCCCTTGGTTGAATGTAACGATCCGAACGGAAATAAATACGATAATGAACGTTATTATGCAAGATTAATGTGTTTTACGTGATCTTAATAAGAGTTATTCTGTTTTTTTATTTATTTTTTTTTTTGCCTTTTTGTATTTTAAGTAAGTGTTGTAACAATTTAGTAGAAGGTGGTTGGGTTGTAAAGGAATTTCGCAGGGGACGTGGAGTTAAGAGGGGAAGTGATACAATGACCCCTAGTTGCGGGGTCGGCCGCTGGGTGCTCCACCTGACTTTGTCGTCATGCAAGACCTCCTCCCGCCGACCCCTCTCTCTCTACCCCTTGGCAATGTCAAACCGTCTTTGCGTAACATCTAGTTCACCGTCTTAACCTTCCCATAAATATGCCAATTTGTGTCGCCTCTTTTATAGTGCAGCACATTTTTTAGCATAAACTCCCAACGAATTATCGCTAAAAACACCATTACTTCTTGCTTCTCTGTAAATAATGGTGAAATTACAATCTTCTTTTAAAACTACCTACATATAACTAAATCAATTTACACTACACATATAAAGGTATTATATTAAATGATACAAATCAAAACAGAGAAGTCAATTAAACTTCAATGATTAATATTTTATAATTTAATTTTATTGACTAATTTATCTTTTAAGAAAATAAACCTGTTTTGCGAAGAAATCAATAAATAAACGTATATCCTCGGAGTTTGGCGTTGAGTTGGCAAGGGAAGTTGGATACGTTTGCAAATCGATTTCCTCTCTGCTGCTAAACAAGGGGCAGAATATTCTGCGTGTTTCAATTGCTCAATTCAACTTGCGTGTGCTATTCAAAACTGCCTGTTTTTGTCTAATGCCAAACTCAATGAAACCTTTTTTCTTTTTTATCTTTATTTAAACTTAGTTGCTTCATTAACTTCAAATTAATTTACTAATTAGATTGAATTCTGTCTTTTATAGCTTTAATGTTTTCTCTATTTAAAAAAAACAAGTTTTTTTTTAAATTACTTTGCACTTCGAGGTTGCAGGTACTAGGGTTTGTCGGTTTTTAAAAACCAGTTTTTTTTTGGAGAAAATTATGAAATTCCAAAACCGGTTTTTTAGTAGAAAATATTAGTTTATAATGTATGAATAACACTTAAAAAAAAATTTGAAAATGACAAATGTAGCCGAATGTACCAGATTGATGAAAACACTGTTGCAAGCGGTTTGGTTCTTGGAATCATATCGGAGCGATTTAATAATATGGTTATTATAAAAATATCAAAATATATTGTTTTTATTTATTCGAACCCTTTGCTGAATAACTCGTTTCACTATTATAGAAATATTTACACTCTTATATGTGACAATTATGCATAAACAACGAATAATTGTTTTTAAAGTTATTTAATCCTGGTCAACTATTATTTCTTTGTTCTACTAAATTGCATAACAAAATTTTACTATCAATAAAACTGAACAGTAAATAAATAAATAATTTCAGTCAAAAACTGCTTTTAATCACTCTAAATTTTTTGTTAACATTTTTTGTTCGAATTACAGAATATTCGGGTAAAAAAATTTTTTTATAAAAATTCGAAACCGGTTAAAACCAGTTTTCTGGAAAAAAATACTATTGGAAAACCGGTTTTCTAAAATGTGGGTTTTTGTATAAACCCTAATAGGTACAACAAATGTTACATTTATTATTAGAAGCTTAAGATAAACGTTCGTCGCGATTGTTCTTCTTTTCTGAACCGGTTTTATAACTTGTCAATGAATGATGAAAAGCCTACTACTTGTGTTAAGATATACATTCCGTTATTCTGTCTAGTATTACTAATTAGTTTATTTACTGTGTTGTAATAGCTTTGTGTTTCATTTTTGTTCAGTTCATTTCTTGGTTGTATTTTGATTATTTAAGAACTTAAGATCCACTGAAAATGTTACTTACCTCTATGAAAATGATTTTAAAATAAAACCGAAACGTCGTCAACGAGAGTTTGATTTTTGCACCTAGAAAATTTGACTGAATCACGATTAGATAACACACCTCTTCTAATAATAATAACACACCTAATTCTAATAACACACACCTAAATAATAGCTCCCTCCCTGAACTAAATATGACGACCTGATGACTTATAAATAATATAGTACCTCATATAATGCAAAACTGCAAGACCATACGACCACGAATACGACTCCTTTCCCTGACAGACTAACGCCCCCAGTATTGACAATGCCTACTGACCAAAACAAAAAAAAAGCAGCATGATAATTTAGCAGTAGTGAGCCTCTGGTCCGGAACTGCTAATTACGACGTGCACTGTCGTACATGGAACTCTTCGTTGGTCGTTGGACCTATTCTATCAGACAGTCGATATATTATTGGATCTGATATATATATATATATATATAATATATATATATATATATATATATTGAGTTGACCTTTTTATGTATTTTTGCAGTACTAAAGCCATAGATAAACGTAAAAAAACGCCAAATAAAGACGATTTTTCATTTTTTTGTTTTTAGATTTTAATTTTAAGTTATTGGACTAAACTATCTATTTATCTATTTAGCCTTCGATGTTAACTGTTATTAATTTTTTTTTTTTTAAGAGATCTTCTAGTTGTTTACCCATTGGCTAGTTTATCTTTTGTTTTGTTTTTGTTGTTTAAACATTTGATTTTGTTTATTTAAGAACATGATCTATTAATCCCATTGTGCAAGGATCTTTTAAGTTTTGCTACTTTCAAATTTATACAACTGACAGCCTTATGATCTGTGATGAAGCAAAAATATAGAGTCTTTTACTTCCAACATTATAGATAATGCAATAGCCCAATTAATGGATAATCGATTTCATTAATTATTATATTTCAATGGACTGCTTACATTTTCCAATTGTGATTTAAACGTTATTTATATTTACAGATGTTGAAATTTGTAACTTAGTTTCATTCGTTTAGAAGAATAACAATATTAGTGACTTGCAATTTATTAATTTTAGAAAAATAAATATTATAAATATACTACCCTTTGGGTTGCATTTTGTTTTTCCTGCTGCTGGTAGTTATTGTGGGGAATATAAAGTTTGATCTTTAACGTGTAGTGAAAATTATTGGCTTAGCTTGTTCGATTGAACTACAAAAAAGTATATACAAGTGTTAGTCATCGGTCAACAGACTGGAATTCCTTAACATTTCGTGGTTTTCATTCATTACTTGAGCAATCTGTTATAGTGTAGTATTTACTTATGTTGGGGGATTTCAAGAATTACGCTTCCATACAAAAAAAGTTTAATATGAAACTAACAACGCGTTTCAAACACTAGAAATACCATCAGTAGGAGTCCTCAGTGTCGAACAACGGTAACAAACTCAAAAACAGGACTAAGATCATTATAGGGTAAAAAGCTAATGAAATGGTCTCCACATATAAAAATTTAAACGTATAAATAATGCGTTTCGATGAGAAAACTTAGTGTTCATCATCAAGTCAACATGTAAAAAAAAAATAGATATATCTGTGGGTTTTAAGATTATTATGCCATTCTTATTCATTTTGTGGGTTAATATTAGTTTCTTTATGACTGTAAAAGATCAGCTTTCTAGATTAGAAGAAAAACAATGGTGTTTAAAAATGTATAATGGACAATAATTGGGTTTTCTCATTTAACAATGTTACCCAAAAATACTATGGGTCCTGTACATAACAAGGGTTTATTTTTAAATCTTAACATCAAATGATCAATCGAAACGTGTGTCGTTAGAAAATTCATAAAAGTTTTGATGCAAACATGCACCCCACCCTCTCCCCTTACAGGCGTACCAACATGGAAAAAACATCGTAGAAAAATTATTGTTAATTCGTATGTGTTTTAGTTACTCATACAGATAGCATAGTAGTGAAACTTGCTGCATTTAGGTACCTACTTACTCTCCCTTGTTATGTCTCAACATTAGCAATATTAAGAAAGAATAGTCAAAGTTGACATTCCTGAATAAAATGAATCAGGACTCAATCCATCTTCCAGGTTAAAATCAAACCTACAATGCCGACATTTTAATGTATTTGTAATTTTTTTTTGTAGTTTTCAAAAATAGACGAAAGTAATACATTAACAAAAAAAAAACGAATAGCCCTCTAACAGACATACATGAAATAACTGTATCGAAAAAAAGAAATATTCATTTGTAAATGCTAAAATATACACAAGCTTATGTGCTTAACACAGCTATAATGTTTACTAAGGTGGAGTATTTGAAAATGAAATGGTATTGACTTTATACTACTAGAGTAGAAAAAATGGTTTATATTTGGAATATCTTTAAAATATCTGCGATGTTGATTGCTGCTTTAAACAACAGTCTTGCATATTGAAGTTAAATATTCCTAGTTTTTTAAAAAAAAATGCAAAAAAAAATAAACTATTTTCTTACATTTCGAGAGACGTGCCTTTGTGTGGTCATCAGTTTACTGTTTGGCAGCATACATATTGTATCATATTTAGTTTTGCCTTTTTTTTTCAGTGTTGCCAACCATAATATTAAAATCACTAAAATTAACAGATTTTTCTCTTTTCCTAGATACTTCATTTTACTATTGCACACTCTGATTCTTCCTTCAATATAAAAAAAAGTGTCTTACTTTAATTTATTACTTTAAGTGACATAAATACCAAATTAGGGATAAATAAATAAATAACTAAATTTATCTCACAAACTGAAAACTCAATAAAAAAAAAATTTTGAATTGTACATTTCAACAGTGTTGCCAACTATTTTCCTATAGCATAGGAAAATGTTGAATTTTGTCTATGCTCAAAGCTGAGAAGTTAGGAGAAAAAAGACACTAAAATAAATTAAACTATTTCCTATCTTACTTAAAAGTTTATAGAATGAAATTTAGTATTGCTTGATAACATTATTAAGGTGTAGTCAAGCTTAATAAGTTAACGCTCAATAAGATTTCAGAGATATAAAAATAAACCAAAATTAAGTGACTTTTGTTTCGTTATTTACTTCATTTTACTGGTGTTTCTAATTGGACACATTTGAAACATCTGTCCTAATTGGTTAGATATTTGTGATATATGGATTTTTTTTTACTAGAACCCAGTGTTACCAACTTAGAAGATACAAATTATATTGTCATACTAAATGAAAATTTATGTTGTAAATATTATTTTGTTACCTAGGTGCCACGAGTAGTTTTAGTTAACACTAAAATGGTACAGAAGTTCTATGAGTAATAATTCCTTCTGGGCTTTTAGAAAAAGTTTATTTAAATGTAAAAATAAGTAATTTGGTTGGTTTTCGTAGAATGGAGGAGGTGATGAGAGGAGAGTGGGGGTTTGGCGCGTGTTTAGGGAGCGCCTAACGGCTGTATAGAGAGAGAGTGAGCTAACTGTAGTGGCGGCGTCACTTTCTAGGAGAAAGTAGAACTGTCTCTCTCTCTCTCTCTCTCTCTCCACCACTCCCCAACCATCCCCTCACTTATTTCTTCTAATTTCAAACTCTTTTTAGGGATGCTTTTGAGTTTATTATCCACACACACCGCTTAGCTTCCATAGTAAAACATCATACCCTTTTCGTGTATCATTCTTTTAATTAAGTTCTGGGCAATGTAACATATGGAGACCACTAAATTGTACGCATTGTAGTAAAAGTATTTCTTATATTTACTACAATGTAATCTAAAGACTAACCGTTGTCAGCTTGTAATAATGTTACAGTAATTTGACTGATTATTGATTATATATATATATATATATATATATAAACACTTTTTCTTCTTCTCGGAATTTGGTCAGGGTAAATATATGGAATCACCTTTTTGCCAACGTTTCGTCTTTATTTTAAGACATCCTCAGGACTATAAACTAACAAAAAAAACAATAAACAATGGACATTTGTGATTTCTACTTTAGAAACATCATAACAAATTGAAAAAACTTACTTCAATTTGTTATGATGTTTCTAAAGTAGAAATGACAAATGTCCATTGTTTATTGTTTTTTTTTTGTTAGTTTATAGCCCTGAGGATGTCTTAAAGTAATGACGAAACGTTGGCAAAAAGGTGATTCCATATATTTACAATGACCAAATTCCGAGAAGTAGAAAAAGTGTTTGTTAGTAATTTGTGGTCAAGAAAACAGTACCGTATAAATATAAAGATTTCACATAAACACGTGAAATAACAATCAATGATCAAACCACAATAAGAAAATGGGAAAGCAAGACTATGGGAAAGCTAGTCTTGCTTTCCCATTTTCTTATTGTGGTTTGATCATTGATATATATATATACACTTTTTTTCGTTGGAAATACGATCCAAAACGGACAAAAATAGTTCAATATAAAGAAAGAAACATAGAGAAATCAAAAGAACACACTTACAGTCTCTAATTTTCGGTTTGAACCGTCTTCAGGAGAGATAACTCCTGATAACATACCAGTGCGCTTGGTATATAATAATAACTAGTAATATTACTTGGTATATAATTACCTCTTATCTCTCCTGAAGACGGTTCAAACCGAAAATTAGAGACTGTAAGTGTGTTCTTTTGATTTCTCTCTCTCTCTCTCTCTCTCTCTCTCTCTCGCTCTCTCTCTCTCTCTCTATATATATATATATATATTGGTATAAATAGGCAGCAGATCCTCTTTTAAACAAGTATCATTAAAATTAACCGCAGTCTCAGCATTCACGATCTTAAGACTGAAAGATTCGATCCTACGAACTAACCTCCTGCTAACAGGGTTCAACTGGAAAAGGAGTTGGCCAAGAGACATGTTAAATTAAAATCGATGACTCATGCTTAGTCATTGCTATAAATAGATTAAAAGGATAGTACAGGTTAAAATAAAGAGAAGGTCAAAGGTCAATAATGAACAAGAAACAAGCGGTTAGAATAAAAGAGTTGAAAGTCCAAGAATATATATATATATATATAACGTTAATTACTTACGTTAACTGCTTAAAAAGTAAGCATAATTGCTTTCTGGTGATAAGTAAATTTTAAAATGTAAACAAATACAAGTTATTTACTTTCCTTTTATTTGTTACTTAATATTCACTACATTGTTTTGACATGTTGAATCAAAGTAGATTATAAATATAATTTGAATAGAATAATCTGTCGTCTGTTTACTGACAGTAAATAGTGTAATACTAAAGTAAGTTAAGTTTTGAAACCAATCATAAAAAAGAAGTCATTTTAATATATAGCAGTTGATTTTAATTGCGTACAAATAAATGGATAACTGATTGTGTTTCGGGCATTATGCCTCTAACTGATACGGGTTTTGCGGTTTTGCAATTGTTTTCGTAACTGATTGTACAGCTATTTACAGTAGCAGTTCAGTGGATGAATGAACTCACTCTAAGAATAGAAATCTATATAAGAGAATGATGTTTTCACTACGCGGATTCGGTGCCAGAAAATGTTTCCTTCTTGATATATGTCTTTCAAAACATTGCAATAATTTCTGTTCGGAATCATTCAGTGTCCTGAATATTCTTGGTTGTTTAGTTGTGTCCTAAATGCCTTTCTATGTATTAATAAACCAATGTGTACACCTACTGAAAACTGAAATAAGTTTCTTGTTGTTAACTTTGTTTTGGGGGTTATGTGTCACCCACTACCTAGATTAATGTTTGTGTCATTGTAAACTTACATAAAAATTAGCTGAAATGTTCTTTTCTTTAACAGAAATTCGTATCTAAGGAAATTAATCTATCTGGTGTATTTCTTTTTTGATGCGAGTTGTGTAAGATGATAGCTTAAAGTATACTTTAAGTAAAGTATACTTCTGTATAACTACAGAAGTAATAACATTTTTGAAAAGCGAAGAGGTAGATTTTGTGTTATGAAATAATCTCTTATAGGAGAACATAACATGGCTGTTGTTCCAATAGCCAGTGGATCTCTTACATGGTTTATCTGATCGCCATCAACATTGAAGATTTATGAGAAAATCTCATTTAAAACTTAAAAATATTCCTATTTTGTCTAAAAAAAAATGTCAGAAACCGAACTCTAATGGATCAATAGTAGCCTGTCCTAAAACTGATGACTTAGTAGGAGTCGGTCATCAGTTATAGTGGGTGTGAAATGCTTCTCGTTTATCCGAACATGTCATAAGATAGCTCTTTTACTATCTATCGTATATTCGACAACTCAATTGAAAATTGCTGTTTTTTTAACTTTTTAACCATCTAGCTTTCTATTCCATGTTATATTTCAAACATTTTTCTATTAATCATGTATGTAGAGCCAGTAAAAACGAACTTATAACTGTTAGACTCTCAAATCCAAAGCAGAACAATTTTGACCGTCCCAAAAGCATCGTTAGTTTGTTTTTAACAATTTTTTTTTAATTTTTTTTGCAGAATGTTTCACATTGTATTACATGTATTAATTACACATTTTGTACAATTTCATAACTTTACATTATAATAATACAATTTTTTTTTTTTTACTAAAAGCGTTTTAATATTGGTCAGAATTTTAATAGTTCATAATATTTTAAAAAGTTTCTTACGAAGTCTAACTCGCTTATGAATTATTCATTATAATCTTATCTAGCGATGTTTTTGTAAACATTTTACGAATATAATTGGTTTCGTTTATCAAATATAATAATTTCACTTTTGTTTGAGATTATGTTTATATTGCCCTCATTTACTGAATTGTCACCCCTGGTGTGGATGATTGTTCCAAATTAACATTTTGGGTAGGTTCAAGTTGTTATATCGAAGTGTTTTTTGGTTATGTGAAGTGATTAGAAAACGTGTCATTTTTGAAAGATTTTGAACTACTACAAGAGGATAGTGTGTATGCCGACAGGTGCGGGTAGATGTTGACTGGGCGGCTGGGAGCAGGTAAGTGAGGCTGGCTACACAAGTCAGGTAGTAAGGCAGCAGGTATGGAGGGTTTTTGCTGACGACGGCCGGATTGCAGTCGCCCAGGCCTTCCTCCTATCGATCTACCCACCCCTCCTCGTCTGTCACACACATGTCCACCCACCACCCCTTCCAAACCGGCCAACCCCTTACCAACTTAAAAACACTTAATCATCCCTCCCAAAGCCCTCTTTTTGTAAATATCTTCCAATGTCACACTTTCGCCAACTATCACGTTTGTCATTCATTAACCTTAAGAGACAAGAGATTTTCTTCTCAAAAAAGGGAAGATTTACGATTCTTAATGTGGAATTCTAGCACTCACTCATTGCCGTATACTGACAAACATCTCTATGTCTTAAAGGTGAGATAGAGATATTTTTATGCTTCTCTGTTCTTATTAAAATATAAAATAATAGTAAATAAATATAAAGAAATAAATCTTCTATACAATCATAAAGACTTCATTGCGTAATACATCATTTTGATTTTACCTTAAATCTATCCAGTTTGTTAATAAACTTTGTCTCTTTTAATCGTTCTGATATCTTGGGCATACATTAATAACGATAAACTGTTTTTATGTATTTAATATACTTATATATTTTTAATTGGTTAAATAATCAGATTTTAGTTCGTTAATCAACTAATTGAATTAGCTTGATCAAGGATGATATATTTAACATCTATGTGGTCATCTTTAGGCTCACTTTTTATACATTTACTTTTAGTGTAGTTATTTTGACATCGTACAGTATTAAGACCAGTGACAGAACCTCTCGGAGGGTTGTTCAGAAAAAAATTTTTTGATTTCCTGCAACAAAATTCAAGATGAGTGATACATTTGAACAATAGTCGCTTAGTATTAGATCATACATGATTCTAAAATTCATTTCTTTTGACATCAGTAGCTTAGAGCATTTCTGTTGACTGTTAATTGAATTTTTTTTAAAAGAAATGAGTATTATGATTGTTTACTTCAATTCCACTGAAAAAAACAAACAAAATTAATGAGAAAATTTTAAATTTTTATGGTAATTATTTTTACGAGTATCTCATCAATCATTTGAAGATTAAGTTTAGGTTTTATATATTTAAGATTATTGTGATGGTTGTCAGACAAGTGTCGAGTAAAAAAGACTGATGAGGTAATATTGATTGCTGTTGAGGGAAAATGACCAGCTCAACTTCGACGGTGAACTTCTGCTTTTCTCTGAAGCGGATACCTGAGGAAGGCCCTTGTTGTTGCAAATCATCGATTAGTGTTTATTTTCACGGCACTGTAGTCCAGGTCCACGTTTAAATTACCTGTTTCAGTCTAGAGGCTCAGTGAGATCATGTGTTGTAAATAGTCCTTGCTACTTACAGTTAGATGTCGTTGAAGGGATCAAATGGAGATCTATATACTTTATAGCCGTCTAAGGGAACGGGGGAGGTTAAGCTTGATTAAGAGTGTAGACATGCTGGAAACCCGTTGTCTTCATTAAACTACTTTTCTGTGGAGACTATAATATTGAGATTATAATTTTGGAAGATTATAATGGTAGAGATTATAATGGTGGAAATTATAATGTTGCATGATATATGGTGGATATTACAATGTTGGAGATTATAATGATGGAGAATATAATGTTGTACAGTATAATGGTGGAAATTATAATGGTGCAGGCTATAATGGTGGAGACTACAATTTGGAGATTATAATGGTGGAGACTAAAATTTGGAGATTATAATGGTGGATACTACAATTTGGAGATTATAATGGTGGAGACTATAATTTGGAGATTATAATGGTGGAAATTATAATTTTGCATGATATATGGTGGATATTACAATGTTGGAGATTATAATGATGGAGAATATAATGTTGTACAGTATGATGGTGGAAATTATAATGGTGCAGGCTATAATGGTGGAGACTACAATTTGGAGATTATAATGGTGGAGACTACAATTTGGAGATTATAATGGTGGAGACTACAATTTGGAGATTATAATGGAGGAAATTATAATGTTGCATGATATATGGTGGATATTACAATGTTGGAGTTATAATGATGGAGAATATAATGTTGTACAGTATAATGGTGGAAATTATAATGGTGCAGGCTATAATGGTGGAGACTACAATTTGGAGATTATAATGGTGGAGACTACAATTTGGAGATTATAATGGTGGATACTACAATTTGGAGATTATAATGGTGGAGACTATAATTTGGAGCTTATAATGGTGGAGACTACAATTTGGAGATTATAATGGTGGATACTACAATTTGGAGACTATAATGGAGGAGACTATAATTTGGAGATTATAATGGTTGAAATTATAATGTTGCATGCTATATGGTGCATCGATCTGTTCTGCTATTATTCGTGATATGGCTGAAAAGCTGGGTTCACGCCTTAATATCAAAACAGGGAATTACAATGTTGGAGATTATGATAGAGATTATAATGGTGGAGAATATGATGTTGGAGAGTATAATGGTGGAAATTATAATGGTGCAGGCTATAATGGTGGAGAGTATAATGGTCGATATTATAATGTTGGATATCATGATGGTGGAGACTACAATTTGTAGATTATAATTGTGCTGGATATAATGGTGGAGAGTATAATGGTACAGGCTATAATGGTCGATATTATAATGTTGGCTATCATAATGGTGGAGAGTATAATGGTACAGGCTATAATGGTCGATATTATAATGTTGGCTATTATAATGGTGCTGGATATAATGGAGGAAATTATAATGGTGCTGGATATAATGGTGGAGAGTATAATGGTACAGGCTATAATGGTCGATATTATAATGTTGGCTATCATAATGGTGGATATTATAATGGTGCTGGATATAATGGAGGAGATTATAATGGTGCTGGATATAATGGCGGAGAGTATAATGGTACAGGCTATAATGGTCGATATTATAATGTTGGCTATCATAATGGTGGAGATTATAATGGTGCTGGATATAATGGAGGAGATTATAATGGTGCTGGATATAATGGTGGAGAGTATAATGGTACAGGCTATAATGGTCGATATTATAATGTTGGCTATCATAATGGTGGAGATTATAATGGTGCTGGATATAATGGAGGATATTATGATGGTGCAGACCCTAATGGTCATATTATAAAGTTGGAGATTATAATGGTGGAGACTATATTGATGTACCGTGATTCAGTAAAAGTTATTTACTATCTTTTCTTGAACTTGATCTTTTCGAATATAATTAACAATCAGTTTTTTTTTACTTTCTTTTAAGCGAAAAAAATATTGTACCATAATACACATACGAATATTCGGTTAAAATATATTATCAGAAGGAAAGTAGAACGTGGAAATCAAATTTTTCCAAATTAATATCTGTTTTATTGACTATCTATTTTGTGTTACAGGTATTTGCTGACTTTTGACCCAGTGGCTATAACGACACGCTTCTATTTCAAGGTACTTACTGTTCCATTTATAATGTACTCGTATATGTGTGTAATATTGATCCAGTAAGTGTTCTCATTTCTTATATGTGTTGTCTTTTTCATTTATTTATCTGTCCGGTTTGGACCGTTTAGTATTTTCATATATATATATATATCAAAATTAAGTGTTGGTTGCTGACGTTTCAGTTTTATATTAAAACCTTTCTTAGGCCTATAGTGGTTCTATAAAAGGCCACAAGAAAACTGCAGGTAGGCCTATGCAACCTTTATGTAGGCTTAGGAAAAAGGTTTTAAAATAAAACTCATACACCGGCAATGATGGTTTGAATTTGAACGTAGAGGAATTGACCGAATCCAGATTACAAATACACCTATTCTATAGGTAAACTAACAGTAAGGAGATAACAGAAATTAGCCTGTAATTTTCGGTTTGACCGTCATCAGTGCATATATATGTAGTTCGCAGTGATTCCTTTGATTGCGTTCATGAATAATAGATTAAATTCACGATGATATCAACCGTCTGATAGAATAGATAAAAGGTCGTTTATCTTCATAGAAGGTCAAACTTGAAACGTATTCAGTTCTACAGAAAGGCTTCAAGCTTTACATCGTTTATTTCCTTATTTTATAACAAATTCAAGTCTGTTTACGTGTTTTTATACTTTAAACTTTAGTTACTATTTCATCTGTTTGTTTAGTTTTTATCTTTTATTTTTGCTTTTACTCTATTAATGAATTTTTAATTTTTGAACCAAAAATTAATACGAGATTGTATATTGCATTAATTACTCTAATGATAAGACGTGCCTATTGAAAAATGCATAGTCAGTCGTGTTTACAGATATTGGATTTCAACTTCAAAATATTTACCAATGCTTACGTGTTATCAATCGTTAAAACAATATAAATCGACTGTTTGAAAACGTGCTTTTTCCCTTTTTTTTTAGAGGGTTTGAATTTCTTGAGAGAGAGTGAGTGAGAGCGAGAGAAGAAAGAAAGAGAGAGAGAGAGAGGGAGAGAGAGAGAGAGAGAGAGAGAGAGAGAGAGAGAGGGAGAGAGAGAGAGAGAAAATAATACCAAGTATAAATGAAGTCAAACAACAATAGAAATAAAAATAATAGTATATGTAATAAAAAATAATATTACATAAAATATAATATTATATACATATTTAAAAAAAAACGTATAGTATTGATTGAAAAAAAAAGAAATCCTTGATCTCGACTCCTTAGTTCCATTTTTATTTTTCTCCTTTGCGGCAGCACTGCTTTAGCCCTCACCCAATGAGTTCTTTAGTTGACTGTCGTCCCTCCGTCAATTCACTTCTTCTCCTGAGGATGACTGCTATTACGGTCGAAATATTGAAAAGTGAGTCTTTGTTATGTTTTTGTCTATGTGTCACAGTTTATTTTAAGTGTAATCTGTCTTGCCGGACCGTTTCCGTTTATCATAGTATATATATATATATAGAGTCTGTATAGTATTACAGATATAGAGTCTGTAAGTGTGTTTCCCTACTTTGTGTGTTGCTCTTTGTTAATCTCGAACTCGTATATATATATATATATATATACCTTTCACAGTAAACCATAAACACAGAATAAAGACACAATCACACTAAACTTTTTTTGCTGTCTCTAAATTTCGGTTGAACCGTCAACAGGAGAGTTGAGACAGGGACACCAAGCGTACTCCCAAACGGAGACCTAATTTTCAACCGAAAAATTAAAGACAGTAAGTGTGTTTGTGTCTTTATTTTGTGTTTATAGTTTACTGTAAAACGTCTGTTGTCCTTTTTGGATCGTTTTCCTGTTGAAAATATATATATTAAAATATATATATATATATATATATCAAATACCAAATCACAATAAGAAATGGGAAAACAAGACTAAGATCTTGCAACCGTAACAAGCGGTCTTCGTCAGAGTCAAAAACCCAACTGAGAGTTTTTGTTTTCGTCAGAGTCAAAAACCCAACAGAGTCAGTTGAGTTTTTGACCCTGACGAAGACCGCTTGTTACGGTTGAAAGATCTTAGTCTTGTTTTCCCATTTCCCATTGTGGTTTGATCATTGATTGTTATTTCACGTGTTTATGTGAAAGCTTTTTATATATATATATATATATATATATATATATATTATATATATATATATCTCAAGGAAATCACCACTAAAAGTAGAAAAAGAAACTAAAAATGTCTTAGGCGCTCTTAAGTGCAACCTCGTTTTCAGAAACTTTGCTTTTTTTTTCTCCTCAGGTGAAAGAAGTGATTATTTTCTATATATATTAGTGTAGATATGCAGCAGATCTTTGTTAAGGTAAGTGTCATTAAATTGAACCAGTCTGAGCATTTACAGTTTGAATTAATATTTACAAGAACAACAGAAACATTCACAACAAATTAGTGTCTCTTAATTCATTTGAGCTTACACCTTTTTAAAATAATTGTATCAGATGTAGTATACTATTTTAAAAGTTAGATTCTTATTAATTTAGTATTTAAATTAATAATATCATTTTGCGTAATAATTTTATTAGTACGAAACTTTTTATGTTGAGTATTTTTTTTTCATTATTCATTTTATTAACCTAAATAAATAAATATTTAATCATTTTAATTTTAATTATTTTTTTTACATTTCTGGTTAATGCCATAAAAATCAACTGGTTAATGATTAAAAGTGAAAAAAAATAAATGAAGCCTTATTAAGTATAAGGAGAAGGAAAGCATGTCGAGTGAGTGTGACGTGTATTGATCCCTGTAGGAATACACGAGCTCGGTTACAATATGTCTTTCGTGAATACTGCATAAAGCCGTGTTATCAACCCAAATCTCTTTATCGTTTATTAAGCTACGATTACTTCATCTCA